>CM053788.1:626340827-626940827 GCA_028749045.1 Cupressus sempervirens
AGGGAGATTGGTTTCTTGGCTAAGAAAGAAAAAATATTGTATTTCACAAAGTACAATGGACATAGAATATGTAGTAGTAGAAAAAAATTATAATCAAATCATGTGGATGAAATAGATGCTGAAGGATATTGGGATAGAATTTTAGAGCTTGTTATCTTATGTTGTGATAACACAAGTATACTGAATATGTCTAAGAATCTCATGCTACATTCTAAGACAAAGCATTGATCAATTACGTATTATGTCTTGGGAGAGAAATTTTTAGAGTAAGAGATTAGATTAGAGTATATTAATAGAAATGAGTAGATTGCATATATATTTATGAAGCATTTTCCTAAGGATACATTTGATTATTTGCAAGGTATGCTTGGGGTTATGCCCCTCCCTACTTTAAAGTAGATGATGTAGATATTGGACTAGTCTAATAGTATAGAACACTTTGGATTGAATGTTGATGCTTCCTCTATGGGGAAGTATTTTTGATTGAGCATAGTCATGAAGGACTCTTCATAGCTAGTATTGAATAGGGTCTTTAGACACTTGAGCTAGTTGAAGAAAATGAGTAGTTGATGGACATAATATTACCTTTGACATTAATGTCAATAGGGGAGAGATTGCATGAAAATATAACCTAAATATTGGGGAGAGAATGCATGGAAAGATAAGCATATAGAATGGGGGAGAAGTAGCACATGAAAACATGGGGAGAAGTGAATCCATATGAGAGAAAATCCTGTGAATGGGGGGGTTATGTTTATGTTAACAGGGAAGAAATTTATCAATGAGAGAAGTATATTAATGTAGAAGAAATAATTATTCCTGAGAATTTCAAATTTCATTTCTAAAGAGGATTTGAAAAGATAAGAGAAGAAACAACAACAAAGTTAGATTTGGTATTCTTGGAACATAGATGTTTTTAAATCTATGTTTCCATGAATTCCAAAGGAAGATACTGTTAGCATGCATTTTGATGATATTACCATGGGGGAGTATTCTAACAAAGGAGAGACAATTGGCATAATTTTTTGTTGCATTCATGACTATGTTTATCAGTGATGTCAACATACTATGTAGAATCATAAAATAGAAGACTATGAACAAGGTCCTATGGATTGAGTATCGATGATGAGGTCAAGCATGTAGTTGAGGATATGTTTTGCAACATGTCTTGATGTTAAGTGGTTTCTAGTGTTCAAATTATATCTTTTAATAGGGATATAATATGAATGAGAAAAGTGATACACTCTCAATAAATAGCCTAATGATGATGTCAGTGAATGTACAAGGTCTGAGGTTGCACATGTGAAAAGTTGTGAAGACTATGAGTTGAAAATGTTTTGTAATTGTGAAAAGATGTAATGAATTGTATTAACTTAATGAGGTCCTATTGTAATTAATTGGGAAAGCCTCAAGGATGACTCAATTAATTATTTTGAGGATATGGTATAAAGGAAAGTTATTTTCCTTGTGATGATGTGTGGAGTGTGATTGTGTATGCATATATTTTTATGGTTTTTATTTATATTGATCACATGTTTAAGGTTTAATAAGGTTGATAAAAGATGTATTGATATAATAATTGATTCACCCCCCTTTAATTCTCTTGGTGGACTTTAATTTCTAACAATTGGTATCAAAGTTTGGTCACATGTTCAAATCTCGAAGGCCATGGTGAGTGACATTAGGATGGAGATTTTTGGCTATGGGCCAGCATCCCTCACAAGATTTGTGATGTGGCTTAACCACCTCCTATGGTTCCTTAAGACTATTGGTTCTATTGGGCATTGATAGGTCAATCTTTTGGTGTAACAACAACCATGACCTTTCTAAGATTTCTCCCTATGACTTAATTAGTTGGTTTTGAGTCTCCTACTCGACAAAAATTAATGTGTTATGGTGTTATTTGTATGTGTCTTTTAGATGCTATGTTACTTTCCCTTTGAAGTTAAAGTTTTTATGTTATGAATTTTTAAGTTAATCACATTTTGTGTATAATTTGAGTAATCCATTTTGTTGATTGAGTAAATATTTATTGAATAATCTATTTTGTAACCAATTTTCTAGTTTTGCAAAAAGGCTGAAATAAATTTTACACTCTAATTCACCTCCCCACTTAGAGTGTTTTCACTTCTAACAAGTGGTATTAAATTTTAGAGTTCTTCCATTATATCTTTCCTAGGGATTGTCCTGGTTGTTGGAAGTTACCATGGCTCAAGTTGAAGGTTCTTCACTCACTAGAGCTCCTCTATTTGATGGATCTAATAATGTGTTTTAGAAAGTAATTATGGAAGCCTTTATTAATTCACTTGATGTTAGAATGTGGGAAGTTGTCACCACCAAATATACACTCCCTTCATCCATACCTAGTAATCTTGATGCCAAAACTAAGCATGAAATTGAAATAAAGGTTAAGTTTGAAATTTTTGGTGGTCTCACAAAAGAAGTATTTGTCAAAGTCATGTATTGTCAGTTAGCCATTGAAGTTTGGGTAAAACTTGAATTATCTCAAGTTGGTGCCAAAGTGAAAGAGTTCAAACTTATAACATTAAAAACTCTATTTAATACTCTAAAAATGAAAGAAGATAAAAATGCATCAAGTTATTTTTTATGAATAGATGAAGTGGTCAACCCTAAAAGATGTCTAGGTGAAAATGTTGTATCCAAAGTTATAAGAATACTATTGCCAAATTTTGATACTAAAGTTTTCATTTTGGAAGAGAACAAAACATTTTTTTGCAATGGTCCTGCATCAATTTCAAGGGATTCTTACAATATATGAGATGAGAATTGCAAGTAGTGCTTCCTCTTCAAAAGAAATAACCTTCAAAGATGAAAAAAAGAAAGATAGTGCTTATGATATATCTGATGCATTGGAAGAATTGATTGTTCGTAAATTAAAAAAGAGATATGAAAGCAATTTTCCTTTGAAAATTTTTAATTATGAAAAATCTAGAAATTTTTCTACAAAATTGATGTAGTACATGTTAGCATGAATGCTAATGATATTCCTATGAGGGAGTATCCTAGAATTTCTAGAGCATTAGAGAGATTGATAGCATGATTGTGTGTTGCATTCATGACTATGTTTATCATTGTTATCAACATACTATGAAGATTGGAAGAGTAGTAGACAAAGATCAAGGTCATATGGATCAAGGATTGAAGATGAGGTAAAGTGTAGTTGGGGACATATCATATAGTGTGTCCTAATTCAAAGATTAAGTTCACATGCAAAATGTTTAAGACCAATAGCAGTTATTCGAGATTTAAAGAAGATAGTCTATAGGAAAATTTCTTGAAAAGTAGTTTTTGGTAACTAGATTATATCTCATAATAGAAGTTAGATAGAGGAAGAAGACATCTTGATGATGACATTGGTGAGTGAATAGATTTTGAGGTCGCTTATGTGATAAGTTATTAATACTGTGAGTTGATAGTATTATTTAATTATGAAAATATGTAATATGACATGTTATCTTAATGAGGTCCTATTGTAATTAATTGGGAAAGTGTCAAGGCCAACTCAATGAATTATTTTGAGGATTTGGTATAAGGGAAATTCATTTTCCTCGTGATGAAGTATGAAGTGATAAAGTGTATGTGATAAGTGAAGTGTATTGGGAAATGCAAGTAAGCGATCAAATGGATTATTGTGATGAAAGTTTATGGATCTAGTATTCAGATATGAGAAGTGTTTTGGTGTAGAAGAGGCACAACAAGAGGATAGAGAAAGAGTTGATTTGCTGAGACCAATTATATTTCTATTATTCTCAAAGGAATAATATAGAGGCTAGTTTGACAGTGAGTTTGATGGTCTGGTCCTTGAAGCTACTTGGATAGTGGGTCCATCTACCTTCTAAAACTCCTAACAAGGTTGGAATTTCCTCACAGGGATTCAAAGTCTACCAACATGAACTGATATGTAGTGAATGTATTTCATTGGTTCCTAATAGAGTCCATCCTCTTATAAGGAACTTATATATTAGTACATCATTTTGTCGGTACCATCCTCACCAGGGTTTTCCTCTGATCAAGGGTTTCCCTAGTTAACATATATGATTTTATTATATATATGTATCTTCTTATGGTTGTTGTTTATATTTATCACATGTTTGAAGTTTAATAAGGTTGGTAAAAGTAATATTGATCTGATAACTAATTCACCCCCCCTTTTAGTTATATTGGTGAACTTTACTTTCTAACAATTAGTATTAGAGCTTTAAGTCCTTGAGGGAAAATCTTAATAGCTTCACAAAATCAATGGTAGGCCATTTTAGAAAAGAAAGTCATAAGTTTGATGGAGTTAAGTATGATAGATGGATAGAGAAGATGAAGAAACATCTATTGTGCATGGGTCAAGGATATTTTTTGATCACAAAGAATGGGAAGGCCATAGTGGAAGAAAGAAAACTTGAAGAATGTACTAAAGCTAAAAGAGATTGGTTCACGTCTAACATACTTTCTAGAGAACCATTTTCGTCAGCTTTTCCTAAAAATGAGTATAGTCATGTAAAATCTTTGGGATTATTTAGTGAAATTTGGAAAGCTTTGGAATTTACTTATGAAGGTGATAGAAATTCTAAAAGGGTTAGACTACAAAACTAGATATATTTATACCAAGAAGCTAAGATAATAGAATATGAATATGCAAGAAGTTATATTGGTAGAATATAAAAAATTGTTTCTGGAATCAATGCTTGTGAAGGAACTAAAGAAGAAGATGAGATCATATGGAATATATTGAAAAATTTGACACCACCATTTAAGTAGACATAAAAAATGATTGAGAAAGTGATACCCTGTACAAATAAGTTCTCTAGAGGCAATCTTCTTAGAATATTAGAAGCAACTAAAGTAAGTTTGAATTAGTCTAGAGATTTGACTAGAGCGGAAATTGCATTTAGTGCACTACGTGAATTTTCCCTACTTTATCAAGGAGAGAAAGCTCCAATGGAGATTATGCTTGTAGTAGTAGATCAAGATCTAAAGAAGACAAAAAGATTCAAGAAGGGATTTACTTTCTTGTGATATGAGAACAAGATGGTAAGAAAATATTTTAATGTTGGACTTGTAATGAATTTGGCCATTATGCTTCTAAATGTTCTAAAAGAGTAAAGGCATACAAAAATAATTTCAACTCTAGAAGGCCTCGAGAATGCTTGTGTACAAATGATGATGATGAATCAAATGAAAGAGTTCAGAGTGAAAGTGATGATGAGTTAGGATTTGTTACTATAAAAGAAGAAAATCTTGAAAAAAATGTTAGAGAGCAAAAAGCCCTAGTACCACAAGTTAAGAAGAAAGTTGATTGGATCATGGAAAATTTTTTTTCACATCATATTACTAGTGATATGAATAAATTTGTTGAGTTCAATAGTTTTGATGGAGGAATTGTTAGAGTTGGTAACAATGCAACTTTTCATATCAAGTGAACATGATCTATTACTCTTGAAGGTAAAACTAACATAGATGATGTTTATTTTGTTGAAGGAATGAAACATAATCTTCTAAGTGTTGGATAGTTGGTTGACAAGGGATATCAATTAAAATTCATAGAGAAGACATGTATCATCAAAGATAATAATGGTAAGATGATTAGCACTATCACATGATCCAAAGGTAATGTTTTTCAGCTGAATCCTAGAGAGAAGACATATTTTAATGATAAAGTTGATAACAATTGTTTGTGTCATAAAAGGTTTTTTCATATAAATTTTGATAACATTGTGAAATAAAGTAGACATTTATTGTTAGAGATTTTCCTAAAATTGTGAATCCTGCTAATGTTGTAGGCAAGGAACGTGTTATAGCTAAGCATTAGAAAAAATTTTTTCCTAGCAAGAAGTTCACTACAACAACAAAGTTGGAGGTTGTTCACACTAATTTGAGTGGTCCTACAAAGACAAGATGATTCTATGGTTAAAGGTACTTTATGATTCCTATTGATGAATTTACTCGGATAATGTGGGTAGCATTTCTTAGAGAAAAGGTTTGAAGCATTTGAGAATTTTAAAGTATTTAAGAACAAAGTTGAGAATACGTATGGATTAAAGATTAAGTGTTTAAGATCTGGTAGAGGTGGATTTTACCTCTAACGAGTTTAATAGTTTTTGTAAAGTGAATGGTATTAAAAGACAACCATGAGCCCCTAAGAAGCCTAAGAAAAATGGTATAGCTTTGAGAAGAAATAGTTTTGCAATAGAAGCATCTCGAGCTATGATGTTTGAGAATGATGTATAAAAGATATTCTAGAGAGAAATAATAAATACAATAGTATATACAAAGAATAGAGAGTAGATTTAACAAACACAACCCCTTATGAATTATGGTTTGGACATGCACCATCAGTGAAGTAGTTTAGACTTTTTGGAAGCAAGTGTTATATTAAGAGATGATGATATTGGTAAGTTTGATTCAAGAAGCAATGAAGGTATGCTCCTTGGTTATTTATTGAAAAGACAAGCTTATAGATGTTTTAATCAGATAACTAAGACTATTATTGAGAGCATAAATGTGAAAATGGGTGAGAGGTTTGAAGTTCAGTTAAGAATACTTGATTATAATTCTGATGAAGAAGCTAATCTTAAGGATAAAAAAGAAAATATTGAGTTTTTTATGAAACTAGCAATGATTTTCATAATGATATCCAAGTTGTGGAACAAACAGGAACCAAGACCAGAAGTAAGCATTGAGACAGTGACACCAAATAAGAATTTGACAAAGAATCACCTAGTTGATCAGATTATTCGAAGCAAAGACAAAGGAGTCATGAAAAGAAATAGAGTACATGAAGAATTTTGCCTAATTTTTCAAGTAGAGTCTAAAAATGAAGATGAAGGCCACACGAATAATCATTGGATTCAAGCAATAAAGGAAGAACTAGATTAGATTGTGAAGAATGAGACATGGAAATTGGTCTCTAGACCTAAGGACAATAATGTTATAGAAATTAAGTAAGTTTTTAGAACTAAGATGAATGAACAAGGATAAGTTGTGAGAAATAAAGCTAGACTAGTATGCAAAGGATATTCATAGCAATAGTGTGTAGATTATAAGGAGACATTTGCACTTATTGCCCAAATTGAAGCAGTACTAATGTTCTTTGCTTATGCAGATAATAAGAAGTTCAAAGCATATTAGATGAATGTAAAGTCCACATTTCTAAATGGAGAAATTGAAGAAGAAGTCTCTATTAAGTAGCCTGAAGGGCTTCCTTTGATAGAAGAAGGAGATATGGTGTGCAAGTTAAAGAAAGTATTGTACAAATTAAAGAAAGAACCTAGAACCTAGTATGCAAGGTTGGGCATGTATTTGGAAAAATTGGGATTTGCTAAAGTTATTATAGATAGTAACTTCTATTTGAAAGAAATTGAGAATGGTTTTTTGATTATTAATATATTTTTGGATAACACAATCTTTAGAGGCAATTATGAGGCAAGTGACAAACTTGCTAATGAGATGAAGAAGAAATTTGAGATGAGCATTTATGATGAGATGAAGTACATTTTGGGTTTACAGATTGTTCAAAATAATGAAGGTATTTTCATTTCTTAGACTAAGTATTTGAAAGACTTATTCAAGAGATTTGACTTGGAAAGATGTAAGCCTATTGGTACACCTATGATAATTGGTCATAAGCTATCTAGCAAAGATGAGACACATAATATTGAGAAAAATAAGTGTAGATCCATGATTAGAGGTTTGTGATATCTGACTCATGCAAGACTAGATATAGAAAATGTAGTTGGTATAGTAGCAAGATTTCAAGCTAATCCCAAGGAATCACAATATGCAATAGTAAAAAGAATTTTTAGATATTTGAAGGGTACATCTAATTTTGGGTTGTGGTATGATAGATCAAATTACTTTACTTTATGTGCATCTATTGATGTGGATTAGGTAGGAAGTATGGATGACATAAAGAGTACAAGTGGTGGAGTATTTTTCCTTGGAGGAGGATAGGTTTCTTGGATAAGAAAAAAACAACACTATATTTCATAGAGTACAATAGAAGTAAAGTATGTAGCAACAACAAACAAGTGCAATCAGATAATGTGGATGAAACATATGTTGAAAGATATTGGAGAGAGTTTTTAGAGCATATTATCATACATTATGATTAAAAAAGTACAATAAATATTTCTAAGAATATTGTGTTACATTCTAAAAAAAGGTACATATCTATTAAGTATCATGTTTTCATAGAGAAGGTTGTAGATAAAGAAATTTGATTGGAGTATGTTAATACAGAGGAGAAAATTGTAGGTATTTTTACAAAGCCATTGCCTAAGGATATATTTGAGTATTTGAGAGGTATGTTTGGGGTTATGTCCCTACCTACTCTAGAGTAGATGATATAGAGATTGCATTAGTCTATTGGTATAAAGCACTATTTTTTATCTGGATTGAATGATGATGCTTCCTTTCTGTGGGAGTATCTATGATTGAAAAGAGTCACAGAGGACTATTGGTAGCTGGTATTGAATAATGTCTTTGGAAACTAATGTAAGAAGGGTGAAAAAGAGACCTACAACAACATATATAATAAAATCAATAGAAACCTTCTACCCTTGCTAAGAGTTACACACTAAAGCTATACATAAATTAAATTAATACATAGAGAACACAAGGCTTGATGCAACATGCTTTAGGTGTAATTATTTAACTTTTCATTAAGAAGAAACATAACATGCCTGGTTGTAAGGCCATCTAGGTTGTGGCCTTAAACAATACAAGAAGTATACAAAATAAGAGCCTTAGCTCACATCTTCTAATTTTCCCTATCTTCTAATTCATTTTGATCTTATTACTATCTCTATCTACCTATCTTCTTACCTCTCTACATATAACCAAGCTTCTTTTATAGCCAACTAAGCCACAAGTCATCTAGTTAGACATTAATTACAATTTAGGACCATACTTGGAAGAGTAAACAAAAAACCCATGCCAATGGTCATATGAAATCTTGTGCACTTGAAGATAGGTCCAAACATGTCTTAGGACTTGGCTCATAACTGCACAAGATGCTATGTAAGAAATCAAAACCACACCAATTGGATCAACACATTATACAAGGTTAAAACAAGAGGAAAATACGGCCACAAGTTTGACACAAAAATTGAGAAATATCCAATATAAGAATTCACATAATTAGGAAAAGGATCAAGGATTGGCCCTCAACATGATGGAAACTTCACATAACATGAAAATTTTTTAGCAATGGATACTACATGAACAATAGACTAGTACATAAAAGTAGAAATATTTTTAGTTGATGCAAGATTACTCAAAGACCCAAGATGCTCATGCATCACACACTTGAGGTTGATAAATAGCTAATGTCTACATCAGGCATTCCTCATATTCTCATTTGAACCATAGAGATCCAACTCAATTTGTGTAATCCATGAACTATCTTCAATTGGTTTGTATTTCCATTGAACTAGGTATTCCATGTATTATTTTCTCTTTTACTCTTACTTTTTCTTCTATTCAGGATCCTCTCAATACCATCTCTCATCTAGTTAGGATAATCTTATTTATCTCCCAACTCATCATCTAACTCAAAGTACTCAAAGATATCTACAATATTTAATATGGGTGAAATATCCATGTCTTCTGGTAACTCTACTTCATAAGCATTTCTATTGTCAAATTTCTTTAGAATCTTACAAGGACCAAACTTCTTCATTTTTGGTTTGTTGTAGATACTGATTAGAAATATATTCTTCTTCAAATGAATCATAACCTCATCTCCAACTTCAAAATATTTATTTTTTCTCCTCTTATCTACTCTTTGTTTATATTTCATATTACTGTTCTCCAAATTTTATTTTACTTCCTCATGTAAAAGTCTCATGAAAATTTCCAGGTCCTCAGCTTTAACACTTCTTGTCTCATAAGGAAAATCTCTTAATTATGTGGCTTTTTTAGGATGGAATCTAGTAACAATATCAAATGATTTCTTCTTAGTACTTCTATTCACATCATTATTGTATGCAAATTGTTCTTGTGCCAAAACTAAATCCTAGTTAGCAAGCTTATCTCCAATGAAACATCTCAACAAATTACCCAAGCTTCTATTCACAACTCCAGTTTGTCCATCTATCTAAAAGTGAAATGTAGAACTAAAATTCAATTCCATAATCATCTTCTTGTAAAGTATGCTCCAAAAATATCTAGTAAACATAGTATCTATATCTGAAACAATAGTCTTAGACAAACTATGCAATCTTACCACTTCATTGAATAATAACTCAACTACATGCAATGCATTAGATGTTTTATCACAAGGTATGAAATGATCCATTTTAAAAAATCTATCAGCACTACAAAATAGAACCATTGCCTCTCTAAGTTCTAGGCATCCCAAGAGCAAAATACATAATGATATCTTACCAAAGCTTATTAGGTAAAAGTAATGGTGAATACAATCCCAAATTTTGACTAGTTCCTTTTGCTACTTGACAAATTCTGCAACCTCTAACCATTCTATGAACATCCTTGTAAACATGTGGCCAAAAGTATCTATCCAAAATTAATTTCACTGACTTATCAATACCAAAATGTCCAACAAGTCCACCACTATGTTTCTCCCTCATTATATTCTCTCTCATAGATCCTCTAGGTATGCATATAACTAAATTATTTTGATCAAGATATCTTCCTAAATAAAATAATTAGTTTATTTATGAATTAATTTTTTCTCCTTACTAGCCTTCTAGGGTTCTACAAAATCAAGACTAGTCCCATACAAATGCTTTAAGTCATCAAAACTAAGTACCTCAACTCTTACCTTTGTCAACAAATTTCTTGTTCCCCTCAAGGGATTGACAACTTTGTTTAACTATCCACTTTTATGCTTCAATGAAAAGGAGAAATTCTACAAGAACTCAACCAACTTCATATGTCTCTAATTCAATTTATTTTGACTTTCCAAATACCACAAAGCTTCGTGGTCAATATACAACACAAAATCCTTATACATCAAATAGTGTCTCCATTTATTTAAAGCTTGAAAAATATCATAGAATTCTTGATCATAAAGTAAATATTTTCTCTCAGCGTCATTCAACTTCTCACTAAATAAAGGTACAAGTTTTTCTTCTTGACTCTAAACTCCTATTGCACTCTCACCTTTCTAGGATCCATCTTTAGTCCATCAACCATAATTACAAAAACAAGGTACACAATCATTTATTACATGAGTGAACATTTCTTCAAATTAATTGACAATTTTTCTTCTTTCAACTTCTGCATTACTTGTCTGATATGTTTAAGATTCTCTTTGTTACTCTTACTAAATATCAAAGTGTCTTCAAGATGTACAATCACAAATTTACCCAAGAATTTCTTCAAAACTTCACTCATCAGCCTTATGAAAGTACTAGGTCCATTAGTTAGACCAAAGAGCATAACTAATTAGACATAAAAACCTTAATTAGTCTTAACAATATTTTTCCACTCATCTCTTGCTCTAATTATAATATGATGATAACTGTTGTTCAAATCAATCTTTGTAAAATAATTCATTCCACTTAAACTATCCATTATGTCATTCATCCTAGGCAAAGGAAAATTGTACTTTACTATTATTTTATTTATAGCTCTATAGTTAATGCACATTCTCCATTCTCCATTCTTCTTAGGTGCTAACATAATAGGTACTGCACAAGGACTCAAACTTTCTTTAATTGAAACCTTCTTAAAAAATTCTTGCACTTGTTTATTAGACTCAATCTTTTCATCAGGTGCTAACCTATGTGGTCCTTTATAAGGAAAACCAGATCCATGTATGAAATCCATACAATGATTTATACTTCTCATAGGAGGAAAACCATTAGGTACATTATCAAAAATTATGTCACAAAATTTAGTCAACAAAGGTTCAATCTTAGGTGCATGTTCTAGCTCATCTTGTTTCTTAGTTTTTTCTAGGAATCAAAGCATAAAAAACATTCTATTCTTTCATTTCTCTTAAAAACTTATTACCCTCAACCAAGCATACTCTGACTCTGGCACAATGATTTTCATGAAAATTTTCCCATGAAAGGCAAAAATATTTGTTTCTTCCCATTAATCCAAATAATGTATTAGTTCAATCCACCATCATGCAAATGTTTTCTATCATACTACCAAAGTTTGCCCAAAATAATATGATAGTAGTCCATAGGCATAATATCACACATGACTTCATCATGATAATTCCAATTTTGAATATAACAAGGCATTGCTCACTTACAAGTAATTTATGCTTCTTCTAGATCTAAGAAATATGATACATCTTAGGGTGTCTCAATCTTTGCAACTGCATTTTGTTCACTAGCTTCTTAGATGCCAAATCATATGAACTTCCACTATCAATGATTACTTTTCAATAATTTCTAGCTATCTTATAGCTAGTCGTGAACAAGGTTCTCCTCAAAATAAGTTCTACTTCATCTTCTTCATTCCACAAGATCCTTCTCAACATCAGGTTTTCATCTATTTTTGGTACATTATTTGTTTCATTAACTTATTCCCAATCTAAATTATTTCTACTACTACCTCCAATATTCTTTCCAAAGTTAGTACATTCAAATTCCCTATGTCCTTCTTTTGCACACTTATAACAAGTACCTCTAAACCAAGATCTTTCTTCTCTTTTTCTACCATTATTATTCCTAGTCTAACCAATATAGCTATTGCTAGTGTAGTTACCTCTTTTTCTAGTAGACTCGTCCTTCCATTCTAATTTTCTTTTATGTGGTATTGCACTATCAAATTTGTTACCTTCTCCATATGTTCCACGTCTTCTTCTCTAAAATCGGTCACTTCTTTGTCTCTATCTATGGTCATGTTTCTTTTCCAATATTTCTTCAACTTTTAATGCATAATAATATGCCTCCTCCACATGATCCATCTTAAATAGCTGATCTTATCTTGAATTGATGTCCTCAGGCCTTTTCAATATTTAGCCACTTTCTCCACTTCATCATGCACATGTGCAGATTTAATATTTAATTTTTAGAATTCCTAAGTATATTCCTTCACACTCATGTCTTTTATCCTTAAATTTTGAATCTTCCTCAACAAACTCACTTGTTATTCTACTATAAAAAAAATTGACTTCATCTTTCCTAGCATCTTCATCCATGTTTTGATCTTTTATTTTCCTCTCTTTTTCTTTTTAGTTTGCAAATTATTCCACAAAAGAGAATCATGACCCTTCAATTTGGTGACTACTATCTCAACCTTCTTATTATCTAGATTACCTTCATACTCAAAGTATTTTTCCATTTTAGAGATCAAATCCAATATTACATTAGTTTCAATTCTTCCATCATAACAAGCAACTTCAACAACAGGTCTAATATTTTCCCTAGACAAAAATCTCATGAGTTTTTCTTCATGTTGTTCAACTTTAGGTTCAAGATTAGGATTAGGTGTTTCTTCTTCATCACTAGCATGTTCAAGATGTACACCTCTTCTCTAGGCTATCTCCATACCTTCAAGCCCTGTTGCAATCTTCCTCAACATGTCCATTATGACACTGTCTACATTTCCTAGCTACCAAAAACCATCTTGACAATAGTTCTTGAAAGATTGTAACCTTATTAGAGTTATAGGCTAGACTCTAGATTTTTCATCCTATAGCCAACCAAAAAGGTTCTCCATAATCTAATCCATAGGAAAGAACTTTTCCCTAATACCACCTAATGCAAGGATGGTGGAAAAGAAACCTACAAAAACATGTAGAATAAAATCAACAACAACCTTCTATCCTTGCTAGGAGCTACACATGGAAGCTATAAATAAATTAAATGAATCCATAGAGAACATGAATCATAATACAACATATTTTTGGTATAATTATTTAACTTCTCATAAAGAATAACCACAACATGTTCAACTGTGAGGCCTTCTAGGTTGTGGCCTTAAACAAAATAAGAAGTATACAAAATTAGTGCCTTAGACCACATATTCTAACTTTCCCTATCTTCTAATCCATCATGATCATCTTACTATATCTACCTATCTATCTTGTTACCTCTCTACATCTAACAAAGCTTCTTTTATAGCTAGCTAAGCCACAAGTCATCTAGTGAGGCATTAATTATAATCTAGGACCATACTTGGAAGTGTAAACGAAAAACCCACACCAATAGTCATATGAAATCTCATGTGCTTGATGGTAGGTCCATAAATGTGTTATGAGTCAGCTCCTAGCTACTCAAGATGCTACATAGGAAACCCAAAATGTGCCAATCAGATTAACACGTTATGCAAGGTAAAAATGATAGGGAAATAAGGCTATAAGTTTGACATAGAACTCAAGAAATATTCAACATAAGAATTTGAGAACTTAGGAAAAGGATAAAGGATAGACCCCAAACATGATGAAAATTGCAAATAACCTTAAAAAAAAAGTAGAAACGAATACTACACAAACAAAAGACTGGTACATAAATCTAGAAATAGTTTTGGTCTATGCAAGATTTCTCAAAGACCCAAGATGCTTCTACATTAGAAACTTGAGCTAGTTGAAGATATTAAACAACATATTGAAATAATGATGCCTTTATCATTGATGTCAATGGGAGAGAATGAGTGCAGGAAAACCATCTCTTTTGAATGAGGGAGAAGTGAGTGCATTAAAAAAAATCTCCTGAGAATAGGGGAGAGTTATGAAGAGAAGATTGATGTCAATGAGGGAGAGTCCATAATAAAGATGAATATATAGAATGGGGGAGAGATATGTCAATGAGAGAACTATATCAATGGTTTCAACAATTGTTCTTAAGAACTTTAGATTCATTTGATGAAGAGGATTTGAAAAGATGAGAGCAACGACAACAAAGTAGTATGTTTGGTATTATTGGAACTTAGATGTTTTTCATCTATTTTGCCATCAATGCCATAAGGGGGATTTTTAGAATGAATTAAAATATTATTCCTTTGGGGAAGTATCCTAGCATTGCTAGAGCATTAGAGAGATTGATAACACGATTGTGTGTTGCATTAATGACTATGCTTGTCATTGATATCAACATACTCTAAAGATTGGCAAAGTAGAAGATAAAGATCAAGGCTGTATGGATCAAGGATTGAAAATTAGGTCAAGTTTAGTTGGGAAAATTTTCTATAGTATGTCTTGATTTAGAGGTTAAGTGTGTATGCATAAAGTCAAAGATTGGTAGCAGTTATTTGAGATTACAGAAGATAATATGCAAATAGTTCATGAAAAGTGGTTTTTGGTAATTGAATTATATCTCTTAACATGTATAGAATTTGATTACGAGTAATTAGACACATGAAGAAGAAATCCTAATGATGATGTCAATGAGTACATGAAGTTCAAGGTCACACATGTGAGAATTTATTAATACTATGAGAGAAAATATTATGTAATTATGAAAAGATGTAATATAGCATGCTATCGTAATGAGATTCTATTAAAATTAAATGGTAAGTCTCAAGGCTAACTCAATGAATTATTTTGAGGACTTGGTAGAAAGGAAAGTTTTTTTCTTTGTGATGAAATATGATGTGATCAAGTGTATGTGATAAGTGAAGTGTATTAGTAAATGTGAGTATGTGATCAAAGATATTATTATGATGCAAGTTTGTGGATTTGGTATTGAGATCTAAGAGGTGTTTTGGTGTGGAAGAGGCATGATATGAGGATAGAGAAAGAGTTGAGTTTCTAAAATCAGTTATATTTTTATTATTCTAAAAGGAATAATATAGAGGCCAATTGGATAGTGAGACTTTCTCCAAAACTTTGTGCTCAAATTTTTTCTCAGACTATATACATGAGTTGATCCATATATTGATGTTGCTAAGTAATATCATGAATCTAAAAAAAATCAAAAAAAATATCCTTAATATCATATAATACCTTCTTTTTCTTGAGTTCTCTACTAAATTTTTCTTTCTTTGTCTTGCAACTCAACAAAGTTTATATTTTGTGCATTTATTCCAGAGTCATATTATTTAGGTCATACAAGGGCCATGTGATGACCTCTTTTAAACTCACTGTCTCCTATGGTGTAACATCTTTATATGCCACTATCTATGATCAAGAGGTGCTATCACTGGGTAGTGATGTCTAAAGTTGTTTTCCCTTTGCACTCAATCTAGATGTCTATCTCGACTCCTATGGAGTTGATATAATCTATTGTACAGGTGTAATAGTTAATGAATTTGTTGGCATGATACTTGGTAGCTATATAAGAGCTTTAATGGAAGCTATATAAGAGTTGTGTAAGAGCTCTACCATTTCTTTCTCCTCTTTTGCCTCTTGCACATATGTTTTTAAAACTATAATATGAGTGAATTGTGGAAACATAATGATTGCGTTGCCTTGCTGCTCAACATTCATGTTTGGAACCACTGTAACTGATGTAACTTGAAAAATATCGAATTGTGTACTTTCAATTTGTTGATAGTCTTGTATTTGTTGAAACACTAGATTGGTGCATGGTAGAGAAGCGTATGAGGCATCTGATTGAGCATTTTGCAAATCTTCCTTAGTTAATATATTCTGATTTGGAGGTGATGCATCAAGAATATCCTCAATGGCGAAAATATCTTATTGTTCACTCCCTTCTACCAATTTCCTTATTTCTTCTTCTACCTTTTCAACTTAAATTCTTTATTATTTTTCTCTTCTAATTGTACTGCATCTCTTTCTTCTTCCTCTTCTTCTTTCTCAACTAATGGAACAAGCAATCCAAATGCTTTCTTCCATATAAGAATGCTCTCTTTTTCAACTTCATGAGATTTATTTTTCAAAATTTTATATTCTCTCTCTTTAGTTATAAACTTCTTTAAAAAATATTTTAGGGCTATAAACATGCATGTCTTCCCTAGACCAGACATTGTTTGTGCTAAAGTAGTCTCCCTTATCTATCTTTAAGTGGATAATGCCCACTTCCTTTTAGCATCTAATTTATTGTATAGATCTTAGCGATGTCTTCACCTAATTCTATAGGTGTATACCTTAACTTCACCATCATATCCATCATAGCTTTTTCAAGATTCTCTTTCTCATCTTTATTTAAAGAATCATTATTAATCTTCTTAAAAGATTCTATAATTTAAAATTCTCTAATATTTTCATATACTTGATCAATAGTTATTAGAAGTAGTCTAGGTATCAAATGAAGTTTTCTCAAATTGTAAGACTTGGTTTCTTCATCATCTTCCTCCTCCTCACCAGTTGTAACAACTAGTGTTCTTCTCGACCTTTTAGGTAGGATTTGCTCAACTTCTTTTTCCTATTTCCTCTTCGTTGGGATTCTCTCTATCTTAGCAACTAGAAACTAGGCTACCTTGGATCTAGTAATCATTCTCCTCTTTGGGTTAGGATATGGAGGTGTGACAAATTTCTTCACATTTTTCTTCAAATCCTCCTTCACCTTAGGATCAACAATGATTACCTTTGTTTGCTTGGTTTTCTTGGGATCGATAACAACTAACTCCTTACATTTTTATTTCTTATCTTTTACTTCTTTAGTTTATTCTTCATCCTCTCATTTTTCCTTAGTTATCTAAAATTGACCTTTTCCAAGCTTTCCCTCAAGATCTTCAATCATCTTCTTTCATTTTCTATCTATCTTGGGCATTTTGGTTCATAATAGCATTTTTCACTTGGGTGTCTCATAATCTCCAAAGGCCTTGACATTATTATCTATCTCCTTAGATAATACTACAATAACTATTGCAATAGCCTCATCCATATTGACTTTGTATTGCATTGGTATTAGCCATGCAACCCTTGGTAGTATTGTCTGCGCATAGGTGAAATCATTTTCCACTATGAAACATATATCATCAAAATAATGATCTACCATTGACCTTGGTATCCTCATCATGTTATTCATCTTATATTTGAATTCATCAAAATAATTATCCATAAGGGCATCAAAATTTTCTCCCAATTGTTTGATAAGGTCATTTATTTTCTTAATAGATGGTCTACTCCTATCCCATGAAATTGTCCCAATAGTAGGAAATGAATTCTATACATAAAAAAATACATAGACAAGTAAAGATATAAACTTACAAGAATTATTTTTTGCCTTCCTTATCATTCTAAGGATTTTGATAATTGTTTCAATTATAGCTCAGCCAGATCATAACTATAATTTTTCTTTACTATCTTATAACCTAGGTTGAATACTACATAAGGAAGATTGTTTAGTCGACTTAACTAATAAAATTTGTGTGTAATCACACATACTTCAAATTCAAGAATTGGATCTTCAATCCCATTGATTGACATTTGACAATCATTCCATTTAGCATTTTTTAGTTGCTCAACGATATCTTTTATGATACACCTCATTGTCTTTAGTCTATCCAAAGTAGGATAACCAATTACTCGATGAATGCTTTCCTTCTCAATCTCCACTAGTCCACCTTCTAACCACATTTTCATATCATGGACTCAGCTTAACAAAATTTTGATCCATTCACTTTTGAATACTTCTGGGAATGCTAGGGCATAGGTAAGCCTTTTCTTGATAATAATCTTGTTTTCATCTCTCAAAACTCCATTATCATATAACTTATCACAAGCTTCATGTAGGTCATAGTCTCCAATATCTATAATCCTACACATGTAACATGATTTTACATTGTGAACCATTAAAATTTTTGGTGGAATTGATGACAGGACACCATATTCATCACCATTCATTGTAGTATTAGGGTATGCTATAATTTTAGGTGGAGAATATTGATTAGATTTTACAATTTGTGCATTACTTTCCTTGAACATTTCCTTCCTAGATATGAATGCGATGGATGTCATTTCCAAACTAGGGTTTAGAAAACTTTACTTCAATCAATAACTTCAAGATCAACTTAACTTGACACTAAAAAATTTACTTACTGAGTTATTTGAACTTTGTCAATGATGTGCAATGATTCTCTTGTTATATCGCCTTAATCACCTCTGAATCACCTGTGCACTAAAATCACTTGGTAAATGAAAATGACCTTGAAAATTTTGATATATACCTTCAATTTGTTCATTTAGTTTGTAATAAATGTGTTGCACTATGGTGGGTGCATAAAAACTATCTCATCTTGCACAAGTTTGTGCCTCTTTCCATCCAAATACTCAGTCACTATCACCTTGCTCGATCAATACTATTTAGTTTGGCCAATACATCAACTTGATCAATGTAAGTTCTTGGTCTATATTGCAATGCTCAATCAATACAAATAATATTACTGATGCTTGACACTTGATAGTGTTATTCACTTTTTCCCCCATATTTTTCCTAGTGCATCTTGATTTATGTTGATATGGAATTTTAATCACATTTCTCATTAGGAATTGGTGTATGATATATCATTCAAGTAAATAGTCTCTTACATACATCTTTTCTTAGTTAGATGTGGTGTGATAACTTGATCCATTTGAATAGATGATCTTAGCTTCACTTGATCCTTTACCTCCACCTTGTACTATCTTTTTCCATGATTTCTTCATCTCAACTTTACCTTTTCAATTGTTGCTTTCATTATTTGGTGCTGGTGCTTTGGTCCTGCAGTTCTTACTAACATGTCCAACCTTAAGACAACTAAAAAAAATAAGATTTCCATTCAACCATTTCTTGTAGTTACCTCTAAAATGTGTCTTAATGTAGTTTCTTGGAATGTGTTAAGAATGATCATTATACCATGTGTTGCAATCTCAATTGTTAAAGTTACCTTGCTTAGTGCATGCATTTTCCTTTTAGATGTCTAGTTGGATTTTTATTTGGATATGCATTCTTGAGCTGTCTGTCCACATTTTTCACAGATATAGAAATGTCCTTCAAATTTAGGTGCATTAGGTGCATCACTTGTCTTTGACCTGCATTCATGTGCTTGGTGTCCCAACTTCTTACAATTAAAATGATTCCCAATAAATTGGTTTTGTATACCATTCTTACTTCTACAAATATTTATCATTTGTCCTACTTTTCCACGATGATAGCATGTAGGTTTACCTTTGGATTTTGTATTTCTTTTCTTTCTACTCTTTGGCGATTCTCCTTCCTTAGTAGATGAAGAGTGCTTGATATGTCCAAGACCAGAAGTATTATTGGATGAACTTGGTGATCTCATTAGCTCTTCAAAGTACTTTATATATTCACTTGGTTTATTCATTCTTTCTAGAATTTCTTTCTCAGATCTCAAATCATTCCTTAGTTGGTCACTTTGTGATCTTAGATTTGTAATCTCCATGTTCTTTCTATTCAATTCTTGATTTGTAAGTAACAATTGATTTATCATGTCCAACTAATTGTTTGTAAGCTTTTGCACATCAAATGACCTTTCTTCAAGTTTGGTAGCTATTTGTCTTTTATCTTCTTTAGCCATAATTTTTCTTCTTCAACTGTATTCTTTTGTTTAGTCACTTCACATAGTCTTACTAATTGAATTTCATGCTCTCTCTTTAGTCCTTTTACTTCTTCATTTAGAATGCAATTATTTTCCAATAGATTTTCTATTGCTGTATCACTATCACTAAAATTTCCACTATTACAAAATTATTTGGTGTCAACGTCCTTATATGAACTATCATTCTACTGAATCTTTCCTTTTCTTTCAAGATTTCCTTAGCTCATCTTTTTCTACTTCAAGTTTTTGTAGTATGATATGGATTTCAATCATTTGATTCTTAATGATCTTTCTCATTTTGTAAACCTCCATCTCCAAATCTAATCTCTCAAGATACTAGACCTCTTTCAAGAGAACAAAGCTTTGATAACAATTTTTGGAAGTCTGAATTGGAAATAAATTATTGAGAAGTGGGGGGGGGGGGGGGGGGGGGGTGAATTAGGATCTATAAAACTTTTTACTACTTAAAAAATATATCAGATTAACTACATTCACTACTAATCCATCTCATATCTTAGATCTCATACCATATATTCATAAACTATAATTCTAAAATGAGATCTATCTAATCATAACATCTATGAACATATAAACACATAACACAAAGATTTTGGTAATCCAACCCTCCAAGATGAAGGTAAAAATTGGGTGGGGATGAAACCCACAAATCTTTACTACTGCAACAAAAAATTTCACCTGTTAGGGCTACAATTTGATCACTTCTAATGATCTACTCTTTGAGGATTATGTTATATTAAAATATTTACACGACTATTAGGTCTACCTTGATTATAGGATTTAAACTCACAATAAAGTAAGAACTTTGTTAGGAGATTTGAACAAGGTTTGTGAAAACCACTTTGTTAAGAGATTTTCCTTGATTCACTTATTAGAATGTCTCAGTACCTGATCCTTTAGTTTTATGTATAAGTTATTTATGGATCTTCTCTCTTCAATGTCCAAAAATGATCTCCTTATTTGATCTGCTCTATTATGCTCTTCACTAATAGGTTTCTTTGTCCGATCTCTCAATCAAACTTAGCCTTCCTTGCTTTGTCCTTAGCTTGTTCATAACTTCAAGATTTATTCTTACTTGCCATTCCATAATGCATAATGATTTAGGGTTAGATCCCTTCTTAAATAGATAATCATAGAAAGTTCTAGATTATAATCAATGTTCCATATTTCATCCTTTTTTCATTTATCCCTTCTAATTTTCTAATTGGTTAATCTTCTTTTCTTGGGATTAATGCCTTTTGTCAAAACATGCATTTTTTCCCTTAACTATCTCTATAATATTAAAATATTAGATAGAAGTTAGCTAAAATGATTTACATAAGTTTTTGTGCCATTACAAACACATATACCAAAAATAGTTTTCTTGGCAATTGAATGTTTTAATGCTTGGCCATAACTAACATTCATGCCAACACTTGACTTATATAGGCTTAACATATACTCACTCAGTTGGCACAAGTTACTTTATATCTCTAGATCTCCATTATTTTACTCGATATATATTGGCTTGGTCTCTACTGGGGTGCTCATAAACTTCTAACTTGCTTGACATGTAGTGATATATAAACAAGTTCTTGTAATTTGACTTTCTCTAGATGATTTGATCATAGTGATGACTAACCAATGCTACCTAGAGAATGACTAAGTGATGAACACTAGGTAGCTAGGGTTAGAGATCAAAAATATCTTCTTTATCTATTTAAACATCAAAATCATATGAATCTCAAAAGACCAAGAAACATGCCTACTCATAGGAATCAACTGAACATCATAAGGCTTCAGAAATAATCTCTACAACTAATCACAATCAATAATAGTAACATCCTCAAACACAAAATCCATGTCAAAAGCAACATGAAAATACAAAACCAAATCAACAACAACATATAAACCCAAATCTAAAACATTATGAACATGTAGATTCTCAACCACATCAACCATAAGTAAATCCACATCCATATTAGTAGAAAGATGTAGATCCTCAACAAGTAAATTGACATCAGCAACATGTAAATACAACTCCATGTTAGTAGTAACATTCATATCCACAACAACAACATGTAGATCCATGGCCATATCAACAACAATATAATATCTAATCATAATGACATCAACAACAATATTTAATTCCTCACCAATAAAAGTGAAACTCTCATCAACAATGATCTAATTATTAAAAATAAGATGCCCCACAAATTCCATGTCAAATCCATCCATCTTTTCATGGAAATTAAAAGATACCTAATCAACTTTAGCAAATTCATCATGTACTTCAATAATCTATCTACTTCCTTGCACAATCCTTTTAACTAGCTAGAAAACTCTCTTTTTGATTGATAGATGCTAAATTAAATAAGATTTCCTCATCTCTTCAATCCTCTTGTTGAATTTATCCCAAAACTGATCCAACTCATCTATTATATTTCTATCAAGGTGAAATTGGCTTACATCAATGACCTGATTGCAAGATGCTAGACCTCACACTCGGTGGTCTGCTTTCCATCTTTGTGACTTGCCACAATTTTGTGATCTGTTCAGTCAAAGAAAGCTTCATGTCTTACATCATTTTTTCACAACCAAAATATTTTATCTATGAGTCCTCTACAATTATGATCCACAACCATGATCTACCACCTTATAATAGAGAGATCTAGGGATCTACAATTGATTAATCATCTACACAACCTTCACAAGAATAGACCTATCTTTGATACCACATGATGTAGTGCAAGGCTCGGTGTAGCCCTAGTGGAGGTGACCAATCCCCCAACAAATAAACACACACACAAAATGAACAAGAACACAAAGATTCAGATCTAAGGGAACTCTCTTTTATATATAAGAATCATAAAATCTACATCCAACATACCAAGTTATAAGGCCTTCCCAATTATGGCCTTTACAAACAAAGAAAAAAAATCAAAACTCATATAAAAAGATCCACCACCTAGCTATCATCCCTCAGGATTCTTCTAGCTACTCCATTCTTACCCTTGATGATCTAGACATATTAAGAATATATACATATGTGTTGCAAGCCACAAGTTGGCTTGATAGATTACATTAAATAAATACTTAGGACAAGCCCCAAGTTTATAATCATAAATAAATTAGGTGATAAAATAATACTATGAAAACTTCAATATAGGTCCACATGCCATCCAATGATCTAGATCTAATATTGCATAAGATGACTCCACACGATCAAAGATAGCCAAAAAAATCTCCAAGGTTTGCCCAAGAAATGATGAACAATCACCAAAAGATCTCTAACTCATACGTGATCTATCAAAATGTTATGCAAGCATAGGAAAAGGCCAAAAAGGAGGACCCAAATATAACCCTAAGCTCATAGACATAGGATCCATTCAAAACCATACTCGATGCTCCTGCATAAAAATGTTCTTATATTGATCAAAATGAGGATGAGGAAAAATAAAAAAAGGTTTAAGAAAACATTGGAATAAATTTTTTTTTTTAATAACTTAAAAGAAAGGCTGCTATCTAAATAAGACTTTGAAGAAGATTATTATGTGGCTTGTAAAGGATGCAAACCTTATTTATGGCTGAGATTGAAAACAACAACAAAAATAAGAATATTATAATAGAAGATTTGTCCAATATAGGTGATGAAGAAGTCAATCTTGAAGAAGAATTACTTTATTCTCTTAAAGAAATTAAAATATTAAAAATGTTTGTAACCATTCATGAAAACACTAGTAATATTTCATAAATATTGGAAACTACAATTGGAACAATTGTTGTGTTGTCATAGATGTCAAATCTATTCATGAGCTAGTTTTATATCAGATCTAAATGTCATATCTATTTTACTAATTAAGATTATTTGATAAGTTTTTCATAAGAAAAGAATCTAGAGGAAAGGTTGAGTTATGGAGAGGAAACTATAAATGGACATTTGATTAGTTAGACTTTGACAAGACAAAGTGATTGTTTAAATCATATTGATAGATGAGAAGATAGTAATGTCTAACTCTTGAAGGTGTGAGAAAAGATAGATCAATTATGTAGGTTTGATCGAGCAACAAATAAAACTCTAAGAAATTTTGATGCACATGCTGAGTGATGCTAGTGTCAACTGAGCCACAATAAGTGTCAAGCAATTTCATTGTTGACTGAACATCAGTACCAACTGAGTGACAATGCTAATGTGGAGCGCAAAGTTTTATAGCAACTGAGTAATTCATTGATGACCAAGTGTCAAAACTTAGTATTGGCCAAGGAACAACATTTTAATTGTTTGCAAGGAATCATAATTTTTAGACAACTAAGTTGATTTCTTGGGATATGGAAAAGATCTTGAAGATAAGGATTGATGAGTTGGATTATTTAATTTCAAGAGAGGATTAGGTAAACGATCTAAGAGATGAATACAAGGAGAAGTTTTCTAGAAAAAGAGAGATAAACAAAATGGTGATTAGGTACATTGTATATGATGGATTGAATTTTGAACCTTAAGATATATGGTGTTGATCAAGAGGCAAAATATTAGAACTACCTATTTAAGGAGGTACATAGATGAAATTTTAGAATATGCATGTGGAATAGAGATTAGAGTATAGAGAAAATGTGCATGTGTGAAGGAGTTCTAGAGAGTTGGAGATCTTACTAATGTTGTTGATTGGTGAATCTAAGTAGAAGGCTTAATTGAGTTGATAAGAAGTGTAGGGTGATTTCTTGAAGGGTTGCCAAGAGAATCTAAGATTGAGATAATAATGGAGACCAAATAGTGAATCAATATGAGGAGTTGGATAGAGATCTAAATATACAAAGTGAATCGTACTTAACAGATCAAACATGATATTACTTTCTAACCATTGTGAATATTATTTGAAATCCTTTAACCAAGGTTGACCTAATAGTCATAAGGACCTAATAGTCTATGTAAATCCTTTAACCAGGTAATATTCTAATGGAATGTTCTTAAGTTCTATAACAAGGCCACTCCTAACATGGTGATTAAATCCTTTAACAAGGTCACATTTAATTGTGTGTGTTGTAATCTTTAACAAGGCAAGCTCTTAACAAGGTTCACTTCAGAAGAGTGAAAATTGGTGACATGTTGCTAGTGGTTTTCGCAAATTGGGTTTTGATGTTAAATCATTTGTGGTGTCCACAACACATGCCCCATTCCTCAATAGGAATGGGGACCCCCTGCTTTTTTCAACTCCTAGACTCATAGTTCGGGAGTCAGCAGAACAAATTTTAGTTAGGAATTTTAGAGTCAAAAAATAAATAAGTTAAAAAAATTATCTAACGTGCACATACATCAAGGCACAATGTGCTTGCAAAAGGGAGAGAGGGTTATAAAACCCTCCCTCCCCTTCCTTCCTTGCTCATTTTTCACAAGAACAAGGAGGGAGAGGTAAGTTCCTTCCTCCCCCCCCTCCCATGTTTTTTTAAACCGCACACTTGAGGCGCGCATGCAATGTACACACACGGTGTGCCACTGCAGTGCTTCAAGCATGCCCTTTTGGGCATGCACATAGTTCCTATGTGGTGCTCGTGCTAAACTCCTTTTGGGTGCGCATGAGTAGTGCCATGCTCACTCGCCTGTTTGGGTGCGTGTGTGGGTGGTGCTTGTGCTTAGTTGTGCCCCTTTTAGGGGCATGCTTGGGGGCTGAGTGCTGCTCCTTCCCATGCGTAAGTAGCACTGTGCCCATGCATCCATTTGGGTGCATGCACATGAGCGGCCCTTGCGCTCGGTCATGCCCCTTTTAGGGGTGCACTTGGGCACCATGCATCACTCCTTCCAGCACACGTGTGGCCGCACACAGTGCCCTTTTGGGCCTGCATGTGGTGCACTCAGCCACGTATCCACGTGCATGCACCACCCTCATGCAAACCCTAGCCCTTGTGCACCGCCGCACTTCCACCAACACACACCTCATTTTTTATTGTTTTTATTGTTTTTAGTTTAATTAGTTTTAAAAGAATATATATATATATATATATATATATATATATATATATATATAAGAAAAGAAAAAAAGAAAAAATAAAAAACAAATAAGTAAGTTCCCTAGGGGAATTTTTTTTTCTTTTTTAGGTTTTTTAATATCCAATAATTAATCATGTTTTTCTTTTTCCTGTGATGTGCAGGTAATATAATCAGATGGCATCCACATCCAGACTAGTAGCAAAACCAGTTGTGTATAAGTTCCAAGGAATAACCCCAAAATCATGATTGCACGATGGGTACTCTGAGATCAAAGATACAGAACTTGGACACACGAACTTGGGAGAGTTCTTAAGAGTTTGTAACAATCCAACTGAAAGGTCATCATTGAGATTTTTCCTAATCAATTCTAGATTAGTAAATGCAGCATCACATCTTTAGACTTTGCAGTCAGCTGAATTGATTATGACCCTATCTCGGTATTTTGTTCCTGATGAAAGGGTGGTAAAGAGCATCACTGGGGAAGTGGTTTTGGATCTATGACCTGATAATATTGAGAGAGTTTTTCATCTACCTAGAGCCAATTAGTTCATCAAGCTTTCATATGAAGCAATTGAGAGGTGGCATAAGGATCATTACCAGGAGGCCATCGACATCATATATTCCTCATACTTCATTGAGAAACCACCTCGGGGGAAGACAATCAAAAAAGTGGATTGAAATTTCCCTTTACTAGTTTTTAATGATATTTCCAACCTCTAATCAGATCTTTAAGATCAAACAACCAATATTTCAAAGAACACCAATTTCTCAATAAACCCCAAATCGGGTATGCCAGAAATAGTGCCAAAAGCTTCACAGCTTCACCTATTATTAATAAATCTGAAAGTGAAAATTTTTATAGAAATTTGAGCATCATAACAGCCTATAAAATGACATTTCTAGATCTGTATAACATGCACACAATAGCTTCCAAACGGAGGACAAAAATAATGCTCATCGGGCTCCCGAAAATAGCACAAAATAGCCTAGAATCACCACAAAAACTTAATAATCTATCACATAAGTATAATCATATCCAAATAAATATTTTCAGATCTATTTTAACATTTAAAATTCTGATATACAGCAGCAACCAAAACTGATATGAAATACTCAACTAGAAACACCAAACTCTTACATAATATACACCCGAAAACCCACAAATCTGCACTGTTCAGCACAAAGGCAAACTCTGTGTGAGCATGCACCTGGAATGGCTTCAAACTCCCATCCTTAGTCTTCTTAGAAACCTGAAAACTCCCATTCTTTGGTCTCCCTAAAAACCTGCAAACTCCCGTTCTTGGGTCTCCTTCTCCACAGGTTTGGCAGCCTCTGAAGAATAACAAAGAAATGAGCAAAAATCAAGTTCTGGAATTAGCCCAAAATGCCTCCAAACTCCTTAAAAGAGGGCATAACCCTAACTCACATCCAAGAGGGGTTAATAAAACATATTTTAATAATAATTTTCATTTATTAGTCCATTAGCTTCCAAAGATCATCCCCTTTTTTCGAAACTTCACCTTTTTGGGCCTGCCTGCCTTAGAAAAAGATTATTATTTTTAATTATTTGAAAAGGGGACATGAAAAGTCCTCCCCTCCCAAATATTTCTTGTCCTCAAGCAATGGATTAAAAATAAACCAATCAATCCACCTGGATCCCAAATGTAGTCATGAACTATACTACTGCCAATTAACACAGGCTTCTGCAATATCCTCTGCAATATGACCAAGAGGAATCCATAATCAAACTGACAATTATAGCTCAACCCAACTCCAAAATCACCACTGCCACAGTCAGAAACCCATGATACACAAACTTTTAGAACATCAAAACCCAAGTAAAGTGCACAAATCAAACTACCAACACAATAAATACCATCAACGCATCCCATTGGCCTATACAGAATGTACAATCCAACTCTGCAACAATTGTGAACGCTCTCGAATGAAACTATACCAAGTATGGAGAATCCACACACTGTACAACTCCTGTAGTCAACACAACTCTGCAAATCATTGGCCAATTTTAGTCAGTGGCTCAGACTGTAATCCAGATGAAACTAATTGCAATTGATCATTAACCATGTTGGAACTGACTACTACCTCTGAAGATATCACCAAGGGAGTAGTATTACTAGCACGAACCATGCCAACTGCCGACTTACCAACATCACACATGATCTTTTATACATCTCTAGTCTCTGTGCCATAAGTATTAGAGGCCACAACCATGTCAGGCATACAACAATCTGCTAGAACACCAAACTCAACTTAACTTGACTCTAGTGGGAATGAACCTGATATGCCAATGTTAGTATCAAGGATGGATGCATCCCCATCTCCACTGTCTCTGACAATCTTAGCCATGGACATCCTCGGATCACCAAACACCATAGCTTGTGACTGTATAGAATCAGGTAAAGATTGTAGTCGCTCTAACTCCATGGTCACCTTAGCCAAATGAAACTGTGACTCCTTGAAAGCCAACTGTGTACTCTCAAGAATCTCATAAGTCACCTCAAGCTGCTAAGTAAGCTCACTCACCTCATCTTCTTTGGCCAACAATGCATCGTATGCTATACTACCCCACTCCATAAGATAATCTCTATCAGCTACCAACTACATATAATCTTGTCTTAGAATCTGGATAGCCTCCCATAAAGAGTGGAACTCTATCAAGGAAAGATAACTACCTCCCTACTCATCACTAGTAAGAGAACCCCATCCATAAATGGCTAACAACTGAAGAGCAGCATCAAAATGCTAGCAAGCGATAGCAATGTCTCACTCACTAACTCTCAACTGATTAGACACATGATGGCACTGGCTAGACTATCTCCTACAAACCTCCTCTGATGCACTGTCTAAAGGAGTATCCTCAAAGTTACTAGTCTCTAGAGTATTACCATCTATATCCTGTGAATCAACTCCAAAGCTCATATCAACATATGGAGTATCAAAAACTGTAGCACTAATGTCTAACTCCTCTATACCAAAAAAAAATTGCCAATGAAACTAAGTCTTCAAAACTACCCACTACATCCTCCTGGATTTCATCAATGCCAATATGATCCTGGGACTCATTGGTACACACTGCCAAATATGAAAGATCATCAACACATTCCAGTAAGTATAGTTGACTGGATATATGAACAAAGACCAACACTGGTGTATAAAAACTAATACTAGCATTGGACAAGCTGCTGGCACAAGAAAAGACAACACTGTGCAATCTGCTAATCAAACCCATGATAGCACCCAAACAAACACTGCTACCAAAAAGTGTTAAAGATCTCCAGTCAACTGAATCCCAAATGCCAATATAATAATCTCGAGTCCATATCTGTAAACTAGAATCAGCTGGTAACTCAAGGAAACTCCTCACTTGAGTAATATGACCAATACCAACTAACTCCACATACCTGTCATGATGAGATAATGAAGTCAAAATACTGTCTTTGTTCACTTTTAGCTGGCTGGACAAATCATGTAAAGTACTACCAGTCTCAACCTCATGTGTCGAAGAATCTAATTGTGCCTGATACTCTCTCTCAGAAAAGTCATGAATGCTCAATGTCTGCTCATCTCTACCAGGTATCTCACCATCATGCACAACAACATCCCCATAATCATCATCCTTGAGGTCAAATCTATCTATCACTCTTTGACTAAAATCATCAAATGTAGTTACCTGATCATGACCTTGAGTAGTCATTCCATGATACCACCAATCATAGCTGCATCTTCCAAGTGTAGACTTGCAATTTGAACAACATCACTCTCCTTCATGGGGTTAAGTGTGAAGAAGGTCTCTAATTTTTGTAGCCATGCTCTAGCTGAAATTTTATTTGTTCCATCAAAAGTAGGTGCTATAAACTTGCTTATTTTATTTTTGAGCTCTCTTCCACTTATGTCATGCACCCTTCTGTACTCTTTCTTGGGCATCAAAGTGTTCATCATATCCACATATTCTCTAAAAGGAACTAAACTATGAAAGTCATCATCTAAACCATTGTAAGTAGCTCTTAATGCAATCAAGTTACCTATAACCTCTTCCATGGGATTAAGGGCTGGATTTGGCACTGGTGGCTCATCTGCATGCAAAAAAATAGTTTTTGTTGATTGAGAGGGTGTGAGTTTCAGATTTCTTGACTCCTCTGAAGTGCTACCTTTCTCATTAATATATGCAACTCCTTGCAATTTTTTTGTCAATATTTGCAAAGCCTCTCTAGTTTCTACCAAACTATCCACTATTTTCTTCTGAGTATTTTGGATGTCTTGGAAGAATTTCTTTGCCATCTCATCTAGATTAGCCATACTTTTTCCTTCCTTGGATTTTATACTTTTACTTTCAACTAGAGGTTTGATCAAAATTTCTTTATTCTTTTCTCACTGTAAATATCTCTTTTCTCTTTCACTTAGTTGCATGCAACCACAAATTTTGACATGCAGCTAATTAGAAGCAACATGCAACCACCAAATTCACCAAGAAATAACATGAAAATGATTAGAAGTAGCATGCAACCATAGATTTTGACATGCAGCTGATTAGAAGCAGCATGAAACCATAAATTATGACATGCAAGATCTGGGTAGTTGTCAAAATTGACATGCAAGATCTGGGTAGTTGTCAAAACTGACATGCAAAATCTGGGTAGTTGTCAAAACTGACATGCAAACTTCTACAAACCCTTAGGCTGGAAAGATCATGGCTATGATACCACTTAAATGTCCCTTTATTGGTTTTTTATTATATTTCCAACCTCTAATCAGATCTTTAAGATCAAACAACCAATATTTCAAAGATCCACCAATTTCTCAATAAACCCCAAATCGGGTATGCCAGAAATAGTGCCAAAAGCTTCACAACTTCACCTATTATTAATAAATCTGAAGGTGAAAATTTTTACAAAAATTTGAGCAAAATAATAGCCTATAAAATGACATTTCCAAATCTGTATAACATGCACACAATAGCTCCCAAACAGAGGACAAAAACAATGCTCATCGGGCTCCCGAAAATAGCACAAAATAGCTCAGAATCACCACCAAAACTTAATAATCTATCACAGAAGTATAATCATATCCAAATACATATTTTCAGCTCTATTTTAAAATTTAAAAGTCTGATATATATCAGCAACCCAAACTGATATGAAATACTTAACTGGAAATACCAAACTCTTACATAATATACACTTGAAAACCCACAAATCTACACTGTTCAGCACAAAAGCAAACTCTGCGTGAGCATGCACATGGAATGGCTTCAAAATCCCATACTTAGCCTTACTATAAACTTTCAAACTCCCATTCTTGTTTCTCCCTAGAAACCTACAAACTCCCGTTGTTGGGTCTCCTTGTCCACAGGTTTGGCAGCCTCTGAAGAATAACAAAGAAATGAGCAAAAATCAAGTTCTGGAATCAGCCCAAAATGCCTCCAAACTCCTTAAAAGAGGGAATAACCGTAACTCACGTCCAAGAGGGGTTAATAAAACATATTTTAATAATAATTTTCATTTATTAGTCCATTAGCTTCCAAAGATCATCTCCTTTTTTTGAAACTTCACCTTTTTGGGCTTGCCTGGCTTAGAAAAAGATTATTATTTTTAATTATTTGAAAAGGGGACATGACATGTATATGACTAGAGGATACATGAAGGATGAAATTGGATATTCAATCATTCTCTTGAGTATAGTTATGGGATTGCCTGTAGTAGGTCATTTCGCTCCATTCATGGTCAACTTCATTGAGACCATCAAACATGCAAAGGTGCCACTGGATTGGGCCACCACACTTAGTGAGAACTTGTGTGACTAGTTGCAGATAGTATAGGACAAGAAAAATTTCTATATGACTTCTCATGTGGTATATCTACTTGCAGCAAGGGTAACCGACTATCCTGGGTTGTACAAGAAGGGCAGTATGCAGGATTCTAATGCATGGCTGTATATAGTCTATCCTCAACTTGTGAAGAAGAAGCTCTCACTATAGAACAAGGAGTACAGAATTGTGAATGATGCTTTCATCTTTTCCATCATTTGATTCATCAAATGGGATTATGTGAAGAGATTTTCTGATGAGGCCAAGACGTAGATCACAGCTCTCGGTGCATATTTCATCCAATTCTGGACATTCACATACATTCGGGTTAGTGTTGCATCCATCCATCCAAAGAAGCTCCCAAGATAGCCAAGTGACAAGTTAGTTCTGATGGAAATATCCTGATAGATTGAGTCAGCTTATGAGAGGATCAAAAGACAATAGAGGCCTTGTTGGGAATGACCTTTTGTAGTAGGAGCATACTAGGTAAAGAGAAAATAGGATATCCAAACTTTTGAGTGGGAATGGGAGAATTATCCTCTTGAAGAATATAACCCTCCCCAACCATTCTTTATCAATGTTGGTAAAGTGGAAAACCTAGTAGAAAAAGAGTTCTATCATGAAGATGCTATTGAGGATCATTGGATGAATGCCACAAATGACTACGATGTGCATATCAGTGACTATTGCAGAATGACTTTGTATTTAGTAGAAAAAGCTCTCCGTTTGACCATCCCAGATGAGATAAGGCTACAAGAATCACAAGAGCTACTGGATCCCTTATTCAATATAGATAAAGTTGGTGAGAGGCCCATCCTAAATGCAAAAATTGATAGAGAGGAAGGAGATGATATTAATCATCGAGCGAGACATGTCATCAGAATGACAAAGAGTTGGATCAAGAAACCCTTTCCACTTGATCCAATTCTGGATATAGTGATATTCCATGCACATGCTCACCCAGAAAGGGTAAAGGGGAAGAAAGTCATAGTTCCTATCTTTGCACTCTAGTCTCCTATTAGGCTAGAAATAGTCTACTATCTTGATTTTCTAGTGGGATACTACCATCCTTCAAAGAAGAAGAAGGAAAAGAGGAAGAGAGCCTCTCCTTAGAGGATTTAGACAGAGCATGTTGAAGAATAGGCCCCTTCGTAGTGATAGGAATCTACTCCCCAGGAGCCCCAAGACTCTAGAATTTCTCATATCTAGGTTGATTTTCCATTGCCTCCTATTTTTTCAAGTCAACAAGAAGAGGGAGAAATTCTGGAGACATCGATGCATCCAGTGCATGAAGAGCCCGTTTCTCCTATGGTTTCATAGAAGCAAAAGAGGATCAAGGTTAGAATGAATAAGAGGCAAAGAGTTTGTAAAATATTAGTGCCTAATCTGTCTATTCCTGAAACTATTCCTGAGGAAGAATTAGATGAGGGGGAAATAGAGTTAGATGAAGAGGAGGAGCAAGTGCCTCTACAAAGAAGAACTCAGCTAGCCAAAGCTATAGAATTGGAAAGAAGGAAGAGTGTCACAAATACCCCACCACCCACCCAATCTGAAATGGTAGAACTCTCTTCTTCAAAAGATGAAGTACAATGATGGGTGAATGAGGAAAGGGAGCTAGGTGATGATTTTCTCTCCATCCTAGATTTTGATTTGATGCCAGTGGGTGCAAAATTGGTTGGAGATAAGATAAGAGATACTCCTACAGGTGAACCAATAGCAAAATTGGATGCAGATGCCACCTGAGACACAAGCTCCTCATCTCACTCCCCCATCTTCACCTCAAGTTATGATGGTAGATAACGTTTCAATGAAACCTCCACCTCTGAGTTTAGAAGAACATGTTCAGAAGGAATCATCATTACAAGGAGAACTAGAACCAAGGGTTACTAATGAGCCATCAAAAGAGGCACAGGTAGTAGAATGTATACAACAACCTTCTTAGGAAGTCGAGGATCAAACTATGGGATCTACAAAAACTGAGACTATGGAAGAAGAACCCTCAAAATAGGAGACTCCAAGCAAGAGTGATAGAGGGAAGGAGGTAGTTGAACACATCCCTTCATCATCTAGAGCCAAGGTTATAGAAAGACATATCCTAAGATGGTTTTGGAAAGAGATAATGAGAAGTGCCAAGCATCAATTCCGTACTTTAGAGGATGATATTTGTGACATTGTGGAGATTTTGAACAAGCTTGACTCTCCATTACATGATGCAATGCCATTTGCATTCATTACTACTACTTGGAACCAAGATTTATTTTCACAAGTGGCTCACCCTCCAAAAGGTATAGATGAAGAAGCTGTTAGCCTTCAAGACTATGAAGTGAAAGATATCATGTTAGGAAAGACTACATGAGATACTTCTCGAAAGATGATGACTATGGGAGTCAAGGAGGTTTTCAGCCATAAGGAACAGGATGAGGTTGAAATTAGAACACTTCAAAGGCAAGTTGAGATCTTAAAGGGATATCTAGCTAAAATTATTGGTCCTCTTGATTCTAAATGCCCCGAGGAGACTTTGAATACCATTCTTAGAGAAGGGGAAGGTGTACAACTTAGTCCATTTTTTAGAGCTTGTCAGGATTGGTAAGACAACCTTGAGGATAGGGGTGTCAGTATAATCATAGGAAGTTTGAAGTTGTTGCATGCTACACAAGAAAATGTTGACAAGATCGTGGCAATTTTGAGGTAGGACTTCAGTATTATGGATGAGGTACGGGTATGGAGCAAGGATTTACAAACTCTACAAGCCATAAAAGGGAAAAGGTACCACATTCTGATTGATGTATATACTAGAGAAGAGTTAGACCTGATAGATGATTGGATAGAAAAGATTGTAGATGGAAATAAAGTGATGGAAACATTGCATGATGAGATACATAGGCTTAAAGACCAAGCCCAAGAGCAAATTTTGGAAGCAAAAAAGTTGTACAGTGATGCATGCTTGGAAATTTTTGAAGATGAAGAATGAGAGAAGCTTTTACTAGTTGAGGTAGTTGTGGAAAATTTTAGAAAGACTTTAGAGGAAGCATCCAGTGATGAAGACATTAGACAAGCCTTCAAGATAGAGGAAACACTGTTAGAGTTGGACACCAAACTCAGAGATTTTGTAGAAACTCGAATTGAGGTGGACAACTATAGATAGAAGGTCAAAGACAAGTATGAGGCTTTGGATCTTTTGGATGCTGCTAAGATTACTAAGATTATAGATAAATTCAAGGAAAAACATCCAAACATATCTCTAGGATAAAGATGAGCAAAACCTAGATGCCAGAATTTCAATTTTGACACTTAGTAAAATTTTGAGATTTTTGACCCAGTCAAGGTTCATAGATCCATAGGTCTGCAATTCAGAGGTGTGCAAAAATTGATTATCAGTTCCAAAACTAACACTTTCCATGCATTGGGAGTGCATTTTGATGGCAAGTTAACTTTGACACACATCAAGTGAAGGGCCAGCTTCTATTTTTGGTGTCTCCATGCACTTCTACTTTGATTGATGGCTTCCTCCTACTTGCTCTCTCATGCTTTCATTATTTTTGACATGTAAAGGGCTCATGCATCCAAATAATGAATAAAATATGGATGGAGTCCCTCTAAGCACCAGTTAGATTATTAGTTTGTATATATTTAGTTTGTTTTAATATTTTAAAAGCATTTTATTGCATCAAGATATCTATCACTCTCAACACAAATTGAGGAGTTGATTTCTTATAAATACCCCATTGTAAAATCTAAAAAGTTATGCTTTTGGTGCTAGCATTCAGAGTGTAGTTATTCTTGCTTGAATGTGTCATTATTTTGTGGATTTTATTCATGAGATTGTGATTGAGCCAAAGGTTTATTGCGTTGTTTCTGGTTGTGTGATCTTTTAGTTCTAGAGTTTGCTACAAATATATGAATTCTATTGACATAACGAGCTTGAGAAGAGATCACTCGATTGTGTCTACATAGCTTTTTGTATTGCATGAGCGTACTTTCTATGGCTTTGCAACTTGATGAAGAGTGAAAAATCATTTGATTTGTTAAAGATTCTCACTGACGATTGCATCAATGGATTCTAGGAAGCACTGCTCCTATTTTCACTGGTTTCCTACCAATTTCTTTGAAGGTTTAACTTGCAACGTGTTGTGTTCTGTGGCTTATGTCCATTTAGGAATTTCAATTTCAAAGTCATTTGATTTGATGTTATTTACTTTCAGTTTCGTTATTTTCTTTGCTAACCCCTTGTTAGAATAGGACCTCATAATAGTTGCATTGTTAGAGTTGCATTCATTGAAAAATAGAAAATACAAAAATATTGTTCTTTTGGTGTTATATTTTGAGACAACGAATAGATTTTACTTCAATTCTGAGATAAAAGGGTTTTTAGAACCAGAAAAGGCATCCTTGTGAACACTCACATTTGTCTTCTACTGAGTGAATTTTGGTACATCATAAGACAAATACTAAACCTTGTAGCAGATCCATAAAAAGATTTGCTTTTCAAGAGAGGAATTACACTATGGATTCCTACCGTTGACCTCGTACAAAATGAATGCACAAAAAAATCCTACTGTTAAACTTGTGTGGATGCTATTATGATGTTTTATTAGTTTAAGTTTACATTCTACTAGTCTTTTATCTTAAGAATAGTGGACAACTAGTTTAATGTTGCAAATAGTGTACAATAGAGGCCAAGCAATGGAATGATAAGATCTAAAATTGTTTAAGTGTTTTCTTGTTCAATTGGTACATATGGACCTTGAATAACTGATTCACCCCCTCTATTAGTATTAGAGAATTTGTTCTTGTAGAGAGAAGTTTGAAGGTAATCAAAGCTAAAGATCATGACATACAAGAGAGAGGCACCAAAGTTGAACAAAGAAATTTTTTCTGCATGGTAGAAGTTGATGAGACTAAATATAGCTAGTATTGGTGATATTGCATTATATTTTTTGGACAATGCATATGTGGACATAACAAAAACCCCTCTGGCTATCTAACAACCAAAAGAAAAGAAAGTAAATAATCAATCAATGTTGAAGATTTCTTCATCCCTAAGCAATGTTGAGTTTGATGACCTAAAGGAATGCGAGAATTTAAAGGAAATGTGGGATAAATTGAAGACCATCTATGGAGGAGATGAGAATGTCTTCAGAGCCAAATCAAAAATTTTGAGAGGTAAGTTTGATGAAATGAGAAAGACAAAAGGTGAGAACATAATATAGTTTTCCACAAGAATCAAAGAAGTTATAAATGCTATTAAAGGAGTGACTGAAAAGATTGAAGATAAAACAATAATCAAAAAGTTATTGAGAACTCTACTTCCTATTTATGCTATTAGGGTTTCTACAATAAAAGAACTAAAATGAACACTAGGTAATAAAATAACTCTAGTATGTGTAATTGGTAGGCTTACTACTTTTGAGATGTCAAATTTTGATAATTATACTTCTACTACTATTGAATCTTATTTTAAATCACAATTGGTTCTTGTTGTAGGAGCACCTAAGGTAAGATCAAGCCCTAAATTTAGTTTTTGGTTTATTGATAGTCTAACCAACCATAGTTCTAATAAGGACTTCAAATAAAGTCCCAAGGTGTGCTTAGGTAGTGTTGAGTCAGTAGATTTTGGTTTAGGAGTCTATTTTGGTCAATTAGGTCCTGATAGTTAAAAATTGCAAAAGTTTTTCTAGAGGGAAAAATGAAGGGAAATGTTAGAAAATGGGGTAAGGAATGTGTCAATATGACCCTTAGGTGTTCTAAAGTCATCCTAGGAGGTTTGGGAATATTATTTTCAAGTTTGGAGAGTCTAGGAGCAAAATTGCAAAAGTTGTCAAAACATTGCATTGATAACTTTGCAATTTTGAAAAATTGCATGACAACTTTTTAGGTAGTTTTGAAAATCAAACAACTCAAGGAAGTTATGGATTGAAATATAGGACAAGAGGATAGAGGAATTCTATTTAAGACTTTTCCAACTTAGGTCTAGGGGTTGGACAGTTGGGTGTATGGACAACACCACTAATAAGATAGTTTTGAGCATTCTGAGCATAGTTTGGAGTTTTTGGTTGGATTTTTGGACTGAATAGAGGACTATTTATAATGAATTAGGATATTTTACTCATGTTTTAATTCTATGTACAATTTTTTTGGTATCAAGTAAGCATTCAATAAGGTATACAAAATCATTTGTTTTTGTTGATCCTGTTGTCCGATTTTGAGTAGTAAACATGAAAAGGGCTATAGCTTGAGTGTCCTTGGTCTGATCACCATAGAACTTGGAGATCAAGAAATAGCCTTTGTATATATTTTAAATAAGGTTTTTGGAGTTTTTGGAAGGCCTTTTGCTAGTTTTACAAGCAAGCCCTAGGCAAGCAGACAAGCTTGGCAAGGTGCAAAGAGAAGCTTGTAAAGAAATGTGTGAGGAAAAATGGATTGATATGGATCAATATTGACATGAAAATGTAGGAGTAGTGTATGAAGGTAGTGGGACTCAAAGGAGGAGGTTAGACATGGAGTTAGACACCTATGGAGGAAGAAAAACTAACATTGTCCTTCAAAACCTTAAAAGTAGGGTTTTCAAAATTTGTACTGTATAGATATTATTGGAGGCCAAGACCTAAAAAATCTTCAAGGGTTGGTCATGTGAAAAAAAAGTCTAGTATACAAAAAGGTGCCTTGTTAAGGGATTTTTTGAGTTAAAGAACTCTCCTTGTTTCTAGGAGGGCTAAAAGGGGCTCTTAGGGCTACAAGGCCTAACTAGTCAAATTGATGGGTTGTGGGAGAAAACCTTGGAAGAATGGTGCAAAATGATGGGAAATGAGACAAGAACTATAGTGGGAAGACACTTGGTGTATTTAAGTGAAGTTTTGGCAAACTAGGCCAAAGAGTGTATATTGGGTGAACTTGGGGAAAGACATTGAGTTTTGAATTGTTGGGAGAGTTTCTTGGGTAAGGGGATAGAAGAATGATCCATTAGGTTAGGGTTGGAAGGGAAAACTCTACAGTGGGCTAAGGGTAGCTTGAGAAGAGCTAGAAAGCTCTTTGTTGAAGAAGCTCCCCATCAGTTCTTAGAAAGAAAGGAAAAAGAAAACATGTGAAAATGATAGTGGTACTCCTAATGATGAAATTGATGAACTTGAGGCAATAATAGCTAGAATATTTTGAGGAGGCAAAGAAAAATATAGAGGACAAGGATGAACAAATAGAGAGAAAGTACAAAGGAAGAATAGATGACTATTACTTTAAGAAAAATAAGGACTACATGGAGAAAGGTAAGAAGTCTTGTTATATTGCTGAAGAAGAAATTGATACTAAATTTGAAGGTAATGATGAAGATGTAGTCTATGTTGCTATGAAAGAAAATTTTGATGAAGATGAGGAAACTACTTTAATATCTAATGTGAACAAAAATGATATATGGATAATTAATAATGGTTTCTCTAATCACATGACTAGTGATAGAAGTAAATTTGAGGATATTGGACCATACAAAGGTTATTTTGTAAAATTTGGTAATGCTGTTCCATATCTTGTGAAAGGTAGAGGGACAATTTAACTAACTGATAGAATTAAGTGTGACAATGTTTACTATGTTGAAGGAACTAACTATAATTTGTTGAGTATTTCATAGTTAAAAAAATTAGGTTACATAGTGGAATTCCATCACAAAAAGGCCAAACTATTTGATGTTGATGGTAGACTAATTGGAAGTGGCGATCAAATAAGAGGTATCTTGTTCTACCTAGATTTATCTAATGAGACATGTTTGTTTGCATAATATGAAGATATTTGGTTATGGCATAAGGGATTATGTCATATAAACTTGGACAATTTGGTTATTGTTAGTAAAATGAGAAGAATAAGAGGTTTGCCAAAATTGAAGAAATTTGATAATATTATGTGTAAACAATGTCAATTGGGAAATATGACAAAGTCTAGTTTCAAGAGTAAAGCATATTCATCTGATCACATTTTGGAATTGGTTCATACTGACTTATGTGGACCTATTGGAGTTCAAAGATAATGTGGATACAAATATTTCATTCTATTTGTTGATGACTACTCTAGAATGATGACTGTGATATTTCTTAAAGAAAAATATGACACTTTTAAACTATTTAAGTAGTAATTGGCCAAAGTTGAAAATGAGATAGGGAAGAGTCTGAAGTGCTTGAGATATGATAGTGTTGGTGAATTCATTTCCAATGAGTTCAATATATTCTACAATGATAGAGGAATCAAAAGATAAATATCTATACCTAGGACCCCTCCTTAGAATAGAATAGCTAAAAGAAGAAATAGATCAATTATGGATTGTGCTAGAACACTGATGATGGAGAAGAATGTGTCACAAAAATACTAGAGAGAAATTGTAAGTACATTTTTTTATACTCTGAACATAGTGCATATCAAGAAAGATACAAATTCTACACCTAATGTGAAATATTTCGAAGTTTTTGGAAGCAAGTGTTACATACTTCAAGATAATAGGAATGAAAAAATTGATGCTAATAGTGATGAAAGTATATTACTAGGATATTCCACCAAGAGTAAAGCTTATAAGTGTTTTAAATCTAAAACTAATAAATTTGTGTAAAGTGAAAATGTGAAAGTTGATGAATATATAGAGAAAAATGAAGTTCAATGCAAGACAAAACCTAAATATTACAATTCATTCATATATATGAATGATAGTGCTCCAGGCACTCCATGTGAACAAGAAATCAAAGCTACAAATCTTTAATAGACTAGAAATGCTAAGTTTCAATAGCCAGTTACTAAGCAACAGACTGTGGGTTATGAGCAATAGATATGTGATGCTGAGTCACAAATAGAGGAAGTCAAACAACATGAAGGCAGTGCCAAGTGTGCAGAACCTAAACTAGAATCTAAAAAAGAAAGAGATAATGAGCTTGAAATTATTTTTCAAGATGAACCTATTGAAGAACAAAGTAGGAAAGAGACTATGTTAGAAAAATATGTAAGAAGACATCATGCACCTAAAAAAATCATTGGAGATAAAGAGTCCAGTATTATGACAAGAAAAAGACTCAGAAGTGATACATGTTTACTTTGTGAGTTTGAGCCCAAGTCCATGAAAGATGCTTTGGAGAATGAAGATTGGATACAAGATATGAATGAAGAAATTGAACAAATTAAAAAGAAGAAAAATGGCCTCTAGTATCCATAGCTAAAGACAAAATTGTTATTGGAACAAACTAGGTATTTAGGAACAAGTTGAATGAGAAAGACAAAGTCATAAGGAATAAAGCTAGATTGGTATGCAAAGGATATGCACAAGGGGAAGGTGTGGAATATGGGGAAGCATTTTTCCCTATAGAAAGATCAAAAGGACTTATAACACTGCTTACACATTTCACTTATAAAGGATTCAAGGTATATCAAATGGATGTCAAATCTACATTTTCGAATGGGGCACTTGAGAAAGATGTATACATAGATCAACCCAAATTAAGGATTTTTGATGAGGGCACAACCTAAGAAAAAATGAACACAATAGGAAAAGGATAATTTCAATATAAAAAATAATATGCTATTACATTCAGTATAGCAAAAATAGACACAATTACATGCCCTATGGGCTTATAATGTTACTAGATTCTAGGGAAAAACCCTTCTCACAATACCTTCTCCCATACTCCACAAAAACCACCTTTACAATGCATGAAATAACCTTAAGTAACTTGAATTAGGGTTAGGATTAGGAATAAATTTTAGAATATTCCATTTGGAATCCACCACCAAAGTAGAAGGTTCTAGAACACACCTTAGAAGTTGGTGCAAGATTAGAAGAATCCATAAATGGTAGTCCAACTTCTAGGAGGCATAACTTTTGATCTGGGACTCCAATTGATGAACCGTTTAAATTTTTGGAAAGATATCAAAGCATTGATCTTCCATTTTTTGGGAAATTACAAGGAAATTCAATGCCTCAAATATGACTTTGAAGCATTCTTATGGGGTCTCTAGGCAACTTAAATTGCAATAACTTTCAAATCATAAAGTCTTTTGACCTGATTCTTTTTCTAGAATGCTTTAAATTACAAATAAAATCATCCCTCCAACATTAAACCTTATAACTCATCATAATTTTTTATCAAGTACAAAATAACCTAGTTTTTGCATCGACACATATCCTAAGGTGCTAAAAAACACCAACCTAGAAAACCAATAGTGGAACTATGAGAGTTGGAATCTATATTTGGCCCAAATGGGTATCCAAAAATACAAACACATTAAAAAGAAATTAATACTAAGAATGGTATTATAGTTGAGCAAAGCTTTATATGGTTTGAAACAAGTCCCTAGTGAATGATATGAAAGGCTGCATAATTATTTGGTGAAGATTAGTTTTTCAAGGAAAAATGGTGGCAACAATCTATATTTGAAGACTGGAAAGAACAATGAAGTATTGTCATCTAAATTTTTTGTTGATGATATCATATTTGGAGGAAAAAAAAGCATTATGCAAATCATTTACTAATGAAATGAAGAAGAAATTTGAAATGTCAATGTTTGGCAAGATCAAATTATTTATTGGTTTACAAGTATATCAAATGAAGCAAGGTATCTTTATTATCCAGTCTAAATATATCAAGGAGATACTAATTTTTTTTGGGATAGAATACTCTAAACTAGTAGGAACACCTATGGTTACTAGACTCAAAATATCTAAGAACGATAATGCTGATATAAACCAAACATAATACAAATCAATGATTGGTAAAGTAAAATATGTTGTTCATAATAGACCAGATATTGCATTAGTTATTGGGATAGTTGCTAGATTTTTAGAAAATCCTAAGGACAATCATATGATGGAAGGATAGAGAATATTGAGATATCTAAAAGGAAAATAAGACTATGGATTGTATTGCAAGAAGAATTCAATAGGTTTGAACTAAAGGTATTTACTGATTATGATAGGGCACGGAATGTTGATGATAGGAAGAGAACAGCTAGTGGTACATTCTTTCTAGTAAAGAGACTAGTTTCATGGACAAGCAAGAAGGAGAATTGAATTTCCCAATGAAGAAAATAAGTTGAGTATGTGGCTATAGAAGTAAATTGTTCAAATATAATTTCGATCAAATAATTGTTGAAAGGTATGAAGGAAGAGAATACTGATCCATTGATTATCTATTGTGATAACACAAGTGCTATTAATATATCAAATAACCCTGTTATGCACACAAAGACAAAGCATATTGCTATCAAGTATCATTACTTGATAGATATAGTTCAAGACAAAGAAGTGAAATTGGATTATGTGAACAAAAAGGAGAAAATTGTTGACATATTCACTAAAGCTTTACCTAAGAATGCTAAGGAATATCTTAGAGGTAAACTAGGGGTGATTCTGCTAGACAAAGCTACTCAAATTTAAAAAGAAGCATTGCATCAAATGTACTAATTAGACTATCTTGTAACACATTGATGTAGATAGTTCTACTTATTGCCCAATGTAGTAGTGAAGAAGAAGAATATTATATCAGACTAGTCATATAAAGATGATAGATGAATAATTTAGACATGACATGCAATTATCTACATAATCAAGATGTATGAGAAGGAGATAGTGTCTTTGGTATTTTTTTCAATGAGGGATAGATTAAATACAAGATTATATATTAGAGGGATTATTACATGAGATTACATAAAATACTACAGAGGGAGATATTATCTTCAAAGAGGGGGATATAAGGAAGGAGACATTTAATGATGGTAAAGACATGCTATGTAAGAGTGAGAGATTACTTAAAGGGAGTGTAAAATTAGAGGGAGTTCATATTAGATATTAGAGGGAGAGATTGCATGAGATTTTAAAAAACATTATAGAGGGAGAGATTATCTTCAAAGAGGGAGATTCAAGAAAGGAGAAGTTGGATGCTAGTAGAGACATGCTATGCAAGAGTGAGTGATTACTTAGAGTGAGTTTAAACTTAGAGGAAGTTCATATTGGATATTAGAGGGAGGGATTGCATGAGATTGCATTAAATATTATAGAGGGAGAGATTATCTTCAAAAAGGGAGATACAATAAAGGAGAAATTGGATGTTGGTAGAGACATGATAAGTAAGAGGGAGTGATTACTTAGAGGGAGTTCATAAAAATTTAAGGAGTATTTCTAGATCAAAGATATGCATCAAAATGAAACTAAGGATATTAATTAAAGATCTGATACATTGAGAGTGTTACTCAAAGTCTATACAAATTTTGGATTGTATGGTAACCTAAAGTATTTTTGTAGATATTTTTGTTGAGGTATTTCCATCAATGCCAAAGAGGGACATTGTTGGAAACTACAATCAGGAAAAATTGTTGTGTTGTCATTGATGTCAAATCTATTAGTGAGACAACTTTCTCTATAATTTAAATGTCATATATATTTGATTGATGAAGAGAATTTGAGAGGTTTTTTAGAAAAAATACATCTAGATGAAAGGTTGAGTTATGAAGAGGAAACTGCAGATGGACATTTGATTACTTAGAATTTGATAGACAAAGTAATTTTTAAAATCATGTTGATAGAGGAGAAGAAAATAATTTTAAAATCTCGAAGGTATGAGAAAAGATAGATCACTTGTGTAGGATTGATAAGCAACAAAGTAAAAGACTAATAAATTTTGATCTACATGCCGAGTGATGCTAGTGCCAACCAAGCCACAATAAGTGCTGAGAAATTTCAATGTTGACCAAGCATTGATATCATCCAAGTGAAAGTGTTGATGCCGAGTGCAAAGTGTTATAGTGACCGAGTAATTCAATGATGACTGAGTGTTAGAACTTAATGTTGGCTAAGGAATAACATTTTAACTATTTGCAAGGAATCATAATTTCTAACTAACTAAGTTTATTTCTTGGGATATGGAAAACATGTTGAAGATAAGGATCAATGAGTTGGATCATTTAATTTCAAGAGAGGATTAGGCAAAAAATCTAGGAGATGAATTCAAGGAGAAGTTTCTAGAAAATGAGAGATAAAAAAATGGCAATTAGATACAATGTATTTGATGGATTGAGTCATGAACCCTAAGATCTAGGGTGTTGATTAAGCGACAAAAGATCAAAATTGCCTATTTAAGGAGGTACAAAGTTGAATTTTTAGAATGCAGGCATGGAAGAGAGAGTAAAGTATAGAGAATATATGTGTGTGTGACGGAGTTCTAAAGAATTGGAGTTGTTATTGATGTTGTTGATAGGTGAATCTAAGAAGAAGGCTTAATTGAGTTGAGAAGAATTGTAGGGTGATTTCTTGATGGGTTGCCAAGAAAATCTCTAATGTAGTGCAAGATAGGAGAATCCACAAAGGAGATATCCAATCCCCCATAAAATAACCACATAGTGGAAACAAAACAACAAAGCAAGATTTAATACCAAATCACAACTCTTTATTCATAAAATAACTAATTACATGTAATGTGCCAAGCTATAAGACGTTCCTCATTACAACCAAATACAACAATAATTATTATAATAGTTCTGAAAGATCCCTCAAGATCCAATCCAAACACTAGTCAAAACTAGTCCAGATTTGCACTTTAGGAGAAAACCGCAAGGAAATCTTAACTTGTGTTTGCAAGCCCACCAAGAAATCTCCTAGTTTTCCAAGCCATAACCACTAGCCTTCTCAAAATTTGCTCCTATACTTCATCCTCTTCTACAAGACAAATGATCATCACTAATCCACTCCTCCTATGAATAAGTGAAGTAATAAAGACTCTACAAGACCCCCTACTTATACCCAAATAAGCCGAAAGTTAGCCAAGTTCATTACAAATTAAATTAAATCCTAACATTAAATATATGTTGAGCCACAACTTGGTCTCCAACAAACATTAAATACCAAAATGCATTAAAAAGCTTACAAAACAAATTAAATGCATATAGGAGAGACAACCAAGACCAAAATAGGTCCACACAAAATCCTAGAATGATCCACATCATGATCACATGCTACATGCATAAAATGCTTCAACACAATTGAGAAAATCTGCAAGAACTCCGGTCGACACCAATACACTATCAAGTGTGAGAAAAATCCCAAGCACTATTGAGCAACCAACACATGCTAAGTAACTAACACATGTTGAGCACAAGAAGTGTTGACAAATAGAAGATGCCAAGCTTACAACAACAATGGAGTCCCTTCAATGATTGAGCTCCCAAGCCAATACTACACCCAGTAGTGATCGAGCACCACTCTTTGGTGACCAACCCAAAACTCCTAGCCAAAATACCTCCAACATGTAGGATTGCAAGCAAGCCTAGGATGCTCTTGCACTAATCTAACATTGAGATGAAAATAGAGGCTAGAAAGTGAATCAGTATGAGAAGCTAAACATAGATCTAAAAATACAAAGTGAGTTATACTTAACATATCAAACCTATTGAACCTTAGAACAATCAATTACAGTTTTTCACTAATAGACTGGCAAAGACATTACTATGGGAGTGCATGTTCAAAATTCATATCTAGAGATGGGTGAGAAGTCATAGGGAAGCAGATCCTGGACACTAGGCATGCAAGAGGGGATCTAGGCAGGCAGTGGATAGGAGTCAGGGGATGAGGACCCATGTGAGGACATACTAGGGAATCTCCCAAAAAAATGGGCCTCACTCTTTGGTGTCAAGCCATCTGGTAAGTCCTCTCCCTCTGGTTAAGGTTGTGTCAGGTCTTGAAAAGGGTTCTTACATGATTGCTATTCCAGACAAGACTATTGACCACAGTATTACCTCTATGGCCTCAATGCTTGTCAGGAAGTTTATTGGCCCGAGACCAAATATTGATGTGGTTCAGGCCTATACTTTGAAAAAATGGAGCTTGAAAGGTCAGGTCAATGTCATTGCAATGGCTAAGGGTTTTCTCTCTTTTGAGTTCACCTATCAAGAGGACATGGCTAACATTCTATGTGAAGGCCCCTAGAGCTTTGGGAGGGCCACCTTGGTGCTTCAAAAATGGCCGTCTAAACTAGACTTAAACGAATCCTTCTTTTAGCAAGCCCTAGTATGGGTCAGACTCCCTAAGCTACCATTGGAGTTCTGGAATGAGGATGTCTTTAAGGGAGTGGCTATCTCTTTTAGAGAGCTTCTCTGCATCGACCCTATTACAACTTCTAAGAGTAGGCTAACCTATGTGAGGATCTGCATAGGTATAAGGGAAGGGGATGATATGCCTGAAGTGGTATGTTTTCAGTCCAAACTTAGCACTCATATCTAGTAGATGGATTATGAGAGTGTCCCTTTTGGGTGTTTTCATTGTCTTAAAATAGGTCATAAGGCTTTTCAGTGCCTAAAAGCTAAGACTGCTAAGAAGAAGAATCCTCCTTCTTCTCAAATGAGGGTGAAGAAAGTTTGGAAAAAGAAGCCCACTAAACAGGACAAGAAGGGCCTTTCTTTGACGACCTAGAAAGTAGCAGATGCTCCAAAGATGACTAACCAAGAGCCTTAGAGCATGACAAGGAAATAAGGGGAGTTAGTCAAGTCAGAACCAACTTCCTCTTTACCTTTAGACGCCTCTCAATAGATCGAGGATGACCAGGTTGAGGAAAGGATTCTCATGCCTGGAGAAGTGAAAGGTAAGGCTGCCTTGCAAAAAGGTTTTTAGGAGTTTGGGATGGAAAATTTTCCTGGCGAGGAAGAGCTTGAATTGGGATCCATAGAGGAGGAAAAGGAAAGAGAAAATAAGGAAATTATCATCTTTCAGAACCCAGAGGAAAATATGGTTTCCACTAGAGAAGGAGCGACCAGAACAGGGAAAAAGGAGGACTTGGTGAAAGATCTGGACCAAAGGGTAGATCTTCTCAGCACCCCAAAGAATGGTCACAAGGCTTCTAGATCCTTGAAGTTTGAAAAGAAGGGAGAGACACCAGGAAGAAAAAAATCAAAGATTCGTCTATGGCTTCTCCTATGGTGACCAGGAGAAACTGCAAACTAGATGTGGGTTCTACTACCAAAGTAGGTAGAAAATTAGAGAGAGAGTCCAGAGAGGAGGAGACCAAAAGATGCTTGGTGAATGGGTGCCAAAATGAAGATCATCTCATGGAACATTAGGGGCCTAAATGGTGCCCATAAATAGGAGATTATTAGGAATCTGATTAGAGACCAGAGACCTGACATTTTGATGATCCAAGAAACAAAAATGAAAAAGGATTCATTGAGAAATATTAAGTTTAGTAACCTGATGAGTGGGGAGGCATCGGACTCTGATGGAGCCTCTGGGGGTCTGCTGACATTATTCAAGACCAAAAATTTTAGGGTGGAATCAGTCTTCAATGTAGGTAACATTCTTTTTTGTAAAGTGTTCCATATCGATTCCAATGAATTTTGGTTTTTGCTCAATATATATGCTCCCAATAACAAGAGAGATAGAAAGTCCTACTAGTCTAGAGCAGAAGGGCTGGTACAGAATAGCAACATGAAGAAAGGAATTATTATGGGAGACTTCAATACCCCTCTTCTGGACAAGGAGAAGAAGGGTGGTCTACCTCAGGACTGGGATAGCAAGCATGACCTTTCTAACTTCATCAATGGATTGGCTTTTCTGGATCTGGACCTAATGGGAGGTGACTTCACTTGGTCTAATAAATACATAGGCAAGGATTGCATTTAGGTTAGATTGGATAGAGCTCTCATTTCTCCTAATTGGCTGCAGTCTTCCTCTTGCAAGTTAGCTCTTTTTCCTAGAGTTGGGTCTGACCACTCTCTTATCTCCCTCTTGATTGTTCCTTTTGATCCCTTTAGACCTCCCCCCTTCCGTTTTGAGAAAATTTTGACTTCCCACCCTAACCTTTTAGAAAGAATTAAGGTTTGGTGGAGTATAGAAGTGGAAGGCTCTGCAATGTTCAGGGTTGCTAGAAAACTCAACAATGTTAAAAGGATGGTAAAAGCTTGGAATAAGTCAAATTATGGTCACATATTCTCTCTTAAAGAGGATCTCTCTAAAAATCTCTCTTCTATCCAAGCCTCCATTCAGGAAAATGGGTATGATGCCTTGAATAGGGAAGAAGAGCTGTACATCTTGGCTGATTTACATGACATCATTAGCAAAGAGGAAAAGTTCTAGAGGCAAAGATCTAGAATCAACTGGCTCAAGGAAGGAGACCAGAACAAAAAGTTTTTCCATTTAACTACTCTTAAACATAGAGCAAATAATAGGATTTCTAGCTTGAAGAAAGACCAACATGTGCTGACAAAGGAAGAAGATATATCAAATGAAGCTATTTCTTTTTTCTCCTCCCTACTATCTTGGGATCCTTTTCTCTCTAAAGTGGACCAGGATGATATTGTTTCTTGTATTCCTTAGATCCTCCAATCGCACCATAATAATCTACTCTGGGCCATTCATTCTAATTTTGAAGTAAGAGAAGCTCTTTTTTCTCTTCCGACAGATAAATCGCCTGGCCTTGATGGATTTCCCACCTTCTTTTTCCAAATGTACTGGCCTATCATTATGAAGGATGTTGTGAAGGTGGTCCATGAATTCTTTGGAGCTAGAAGTATGCTAAAGGAAATAAACTCTACATTCTTAGTTCTTATTCCCAAAGTGCCAGGAGTAGACACTTTGGATAAGTTTAGACCCATCAATTTATGCAACTCCTTTTATAAAATCATCTCAAAGGTGTTCACTTTGAGGCTACTTAAGCTTCGTCTCCTGATTATTTCTCAACAATAATCTAGTTTTGTTCTAGGCAGATAGATTTTAGATTCAATTATTATGGTTCAAGAAGTGATTCACTCTATGGAAGCTAGAAAGAGAGAAGGGATGTTACTCAAACTAGACATGTCCAAAGCTTATGATCGGGTTGATTGGTCTTTTTTGGATTTGGTGTTGAAGTCTTTTGGCTTTGACATCAAATCATGTAAGCTAATCTCCCAACTAGTCACCACTCCCTCTCTAGCTATTTTAGTTAATGGACCCCCCTCTAATTTATTCAAACCTACTAGAGGCCTACATCAGGGGGATCCTCTATCACCTATTCTCTTTACTATCCTAGCAGAATGCATTGATAGACTCATGCAGAAGAAAAAGAAAGAAGGCAGGATCAAAGGTTTTAAACCTTCTTCCAAATGCACCCCCTTTATGCATCAACAATTTGTTGATGACACTATTATGGGTGGAGAGGCCCCGGTCAAGGAGGCAAAGGCTATGAAAGACACTTTGGACACCTATTCTAGAGGGTCGAGGGAGCTCATCAATTGGGAGAAAGGTTCTATTTTCTTTATCAATACTCCAGAGGAAAGACATAAGAGAATCTCCAAAATCCTGGGATATCAGGTGGGGAAGCTTCCTTCTACCTACCTTGGTCTCCCCTTGGGAACAACATCTTCACATTCCTTCTGGAATGGCATCATGGAAAGGTTCAGTAAGAAATTGGCAAGCTAGAAAGGATCCATTCTTAGGCAAGCTGAAAAATGTCAACTAGTTAAATCCATCCTTCAAAACTTGCCGATATATGCTCTGAGCCTTTTTAACATACTAGTGAAATATGTTGAGAGGATGGAGAAAATCTAGAGGAATTTTTTGTGGATGGGAGTTGAAAGGAATAAAAGGCACCCCTTTTTTGTAGGGGACAAATTTTGCCTCCCCAAGAAGAATGGAGGTCTGAGAATCAAGAAGCTCATTCACCTCAATAAGGCCCTCCTAGCAAAGAAAATTTGGTGCATCTTTAGTAGCATAGGGGAATGGAGATACACTATAGTAAATAAGTACATAAAGAGGCCCTCTATTCAGTTCACCCTCTTTAGTGAGGATATCCCAAGAGGTTCTATTTTTTGGAATGGTTTCTTAAAAGCCAGGGACTTGGCTAACTTGAAAGTCTCCTAGAAGGTAGGTAATGGGGAGGACATTTTGTTCTGGTCTAACAGTTGGCTTCCTTAGGCCCCCCTTATGAACAACCCTAGCTATGGGTTTTGGGCTAATGATTGCATCAACCTTTATGGGTACAATGTTAGAAATTATAGGACCGAACAGGGTTGGAGGGACCTTTCCATTATCTTAGATGACCTCAAACCAATCATGATCATGCTTAATTACTTGTCCCTTAGCAACAATAAGGATGAACTAGTTTGGAGGGATAATGTCAATGGGCTCTATTTGGTTGCCTCTAGGTACTCTACTTTATGGAGCTTAAAAGAGTCTCCCCTTTGGTCGAGGGCTTGGATCCCTAGCCTCATGCCAAAATTCAACATGTTTTTTTGGTTGGCTCTTCAAGACAAAACTCTAACCCAGGAAAATCTCATCAAAGGAGGTCACATCATGCACAACATATGTGTTTTGTGTAAAGAAGAGTCGAAGATAGGAAACCATATGTTCATTCACTATTCTTTCTCCAAAATAGTTTGGGGCATCCTCATCTAGGACTTAGGCCATAGTTGGTGTTTTCCTTCTAACCTTCTAGACTTTTTCTGTCAATGGCATGGCTTGTTTAATGGGTCTCTCTTGCAGGAAATTAGCTCCTGGATCTTGCCCCATTTTTGTTAGAGCATATGGAAGGAGAGAAATAATCAAATTTTTGGAGATAGGGAGGAGCCGGCTTTAGTTGTTGGGAGAAAGATTTTTAGTAACATAAAGGAAAACTTTTTTGTGAGGAAGGGGGGAGAATTTGAGATAGGAGGCAAGAAAAAGGAGAAGGTAAAAGATAGATCAAGGAAAAGACAGGAAGACAAGTGGCTCCTCCCCCTTGAAGGCTGGCACAAAGCCAACATCAACGAAGCCTCCAAGGGCAACCCTAGCTCCTCGGGTAGTGGAGGTGTGATAAGGAATGAAAATGGAGATAGTATTGTAGCTTTTTCTCTCCCACTGGAATTCCAAACCAATCATTTTGTGAAAGCAAACACTGCATCCAATGTTGTAAAACTGGCTTTTGAAATTGGTGTTACCAATTTATGGCTCGAAGGGGATTCAAATAACATTATAAAGTGCATCATTGGAAACTCACATCCATCATGGATGATTGAAAATCTAATTGATGAGACATGTGAGACCCTCACCAAATTTAATAGAATCCATGTCATTCATATTTTTTGGGAAGCAAACCCAATCATCGATAGGTTTGCAAACATTGGGGTCAGCGCAGACCAAAAAATGACTTGGCATCCCAGAATTTGTTTGCTGATAGATGTTAAAAGTTTGATTGACTTGGACAAGATCCAAGGAAGTATGGAGAAAATCAAGCTATAATTATGATTATGAAGGTCTTAAGAAATGAGGGTACTTTTCAAAATGGAAGCATGTGAAATCGTAACTGCAGTGATTCATTATTGATTAATTGACACTCTTTGTGGGTTATTTTTCACACTCACTTCTGGAACAATAACAGGGCTATTTTTCTCTATATATTGCTTACTCTCATAGGTCCTTCTCAGTCATAGAGTGAGGAGCACATGAGTAAAGAGGGTGTGTAGTATGCAGAAATGGTGGGAAAAAGGTGTAGAAAGGAGCCGGTGGGAGATTTTGAGAAATGGAGAAGTAGGGAGAGAGTGTGGGAAAAGCTAGAAGAGGGTGGGGCTAACAATTATATCATGAAGCTGCATGAATTTTATTAGGAGGTGACCAAAAGTATGGTAGGGTCCTGGAAGGATGGTAGGGTGAAGGTGAATGGGGTCTACTTTCGAATAATGGAGGTGATTGTGACTATCATCGAAATCCCTATCGAGGGTTTTAAATTCTTTAGGGATAAGAAGCTCTCCACCAATGTGGTTAGGGAATTTTTTGAGAGTGAGAAGGAATTGAAGGCACTGAGAAATATTGACACCTACTATGTCCTCAACTCCATGAAGAAGTAGTGGAGGTATGTTCTGAGAGCTGTTATCGAGTACATCAGGTTGGACCCTAGGTTTGATAGAGCTTGTACCCACCACTTTGTTATATTGAATCATTTCTGGCATAATGCTAATATTTCCTTTCCATATTATCTGTTAACCTCTATGAGCAAGGTGGTGGACAGCTTCAACAAGAAGCCCACTGCAAACTCGGCTCTACACTAGGGGCTGTTGCTACTTATCCACGAGCACTTCAAGGCTTAGAATATAAGCATCACTCCCCCTCAGGTAGAGAATGTGGAGTCTAGTAGTTCTAGTTACTCCTCAAACTCACATAAAATTCAGAAGCTTAGCTCTAAGGAAGGAGGGATCTCTTCTTCGAGGAAATTAGCGACTCACCAAGCTAAAAAATTGCCCTCCTCATAACCCCTAGTAGAAAAAGCCGTAGGGATCTTGGCCAAAAGCCTCCTGAGAAGGATGAGGACGGAGACAGTGATGATGAGGAGGAGCCAGAGTCTGAGGAGGTGGTTAAGGAGACGTGGGAGGAAATTAAGGATGAAAGTGGAAGGAAGAAATGCAAGAGGGAGAGTTTGGAGGAAGTGCACTCTCAGTTTGAAGAGGCGTCTATACTACCCCTATCTCTTGTCCACCTCCAACCCCAACCTTAGGAGCAGAAAGAGAAGAATGTAGGGTATGTAGAAGGGGAAGTGTAGGTCAATAATAGGAGGAAAGCTTGGATAAAATTTAATGTCAAGACTTCAAAGATGGGCATCTTCAGGGAGGCCATGAATCCCCAAATCCTCATGGAAAATCAAGAGGAATAGCAGTTGGAAGAGCTCATTGACCCGACGATAGTGGCTATTTTGGACAGAGCTGGGGAGATAGGGATGAACCTCTTGAATAATGCTCATAATAGTATGATTGACAATTTTAGATCAATCAAATGACTTTTCCATGAGTTGGAGGAGGTCAAAGAAGAGGTGAGACATATATAGACAACAAGGAATGGGATGAATGCTAACAGGAGGACAGATTTGGCTGACAGCCTTAGTTTGGTAGAAAGAAGGATACACAATCTAGAGAACGACAATCACAACCTTGCGAATTAGATGTTCTCTTTGTTAAGCTCCATTAACAACAACATCATCTCTCTTACGGGTTAGATCAAAGACAGAGAAATGTAGGATGATGAGTAAGGAAAAGACATGGATGAAGTAGAACAGAGGATGAATCTACAAAGAAGAACACCATTCTTGATTAGGACCAGGGGGACCAAAGGGTGCGATAACCGGAAGCAGAGGAGAATCAACTAGCCTTTGAGGCTACTCAGGTTATGCAAGAGCTGGAGCGAAAGAGTGAGGAATAAATCTCACCTATTCTTTTGTTTTCTTTTTCTTTTGGCTTTTGTTATAGCTTTAGGCCATGGTATTACTTGTCTTTTTTCCTAGTCTTTTCTCAGAACTCTGCTTTTTGGCTGGGCTTTATGCTTATTATCAATCTCTAAACTTATACTTTTTTGGCTAGGCTTTCATGCTTATTATCAGCCTTATATGTTTTAACTATTGGGTTTCAGGATCCCTGTAAAACCTATTTATCTAATCAAAAACATATCAAACCTATTGTTACTTTCTAACCATTGTGAATAGTATTTGAAATCCTTTGATCAAGGTTGACATAAAAGTCTATTTAAATCCTTTAACGGGGTCAAATTCTAATGGAATTTTATAAATTCCTCTAACAAGACCACTCCTAATAGGGTGATTAAATCCTTTAACAAAGTCACATTTAACAATGTTTATTGTAACCTTTAACAGTGTTGGCTCTTAATAGGGCTCACTTCAGAAGAGTGAAAATTGGTGACATGTTGTTGGTGCTTTTACCCAAATTGGGTTTCCACATTAAATCCTAGTGTCAAACTTGTGTGGATGTTATTATGATGTTTTATTGATTTAAGTTTATATTTTTCAAGACTCTTATTTTAAGAATAGTCAACAACTAGTTTAATGTTGGAAATAGTTTACATTAGAGGCCGAGCAATGGAATGATAAGATCTGAAATTATTTAAGTGTTTTCATATTCAATTGGTACATTTGGACCTTGAATAAATGACTTAACCCCTCTAAAATTTATTCTAAATATTCTAATAATAAATAGATCTAAATTCAACAAACTAGGTTATTAAAAATCAAAAAATTTTGATAGATTAAAGCAGCAAAAAAATATTTCTTTGAAAAATAAACTAATTTTTTTTGGAGTTCTTTACATCTTAATGATATCACAAATAGTCAAAATAAATACAAGGATCTAATCGGTGTTGGTTATGAAAAAGAGGAAACATCAAAATAAATTTTAAATCAAGTTTCTAAAATTGGATTATTTAAGGGTTATTATTTTTGTTGTAACTATTTTGGACGTAAGTCTAACAATTGCAAGTTTGTATAAAAAAGGCCTATGTTTGGACAAATATAGTCTTATGGTTTTCAAAATATTGTAAGGAATTTTAAATGTTTGCATTATGGAAACTTTACAAATAAATATAAATTAAATAGAAAACCTTTTCAAGTTTGGAAACCTAAATTTGTGAATTTTGAGAAATGTTTGATTGTGCAAACAACCTTGTTTGCAAGAAAAGCTACCACATGGGTGTTAAATAATGGATTTTATAACCAAATGATTAGTAGTGATTTTTTTTTCAATCATTAGAATATTTTGATAGAGAATTTGTGAGATTCAGTGATAACTCTGGTTTGTATATAAAAGGACGTGGATATATTTACTTGAATAAAGATACTCTTATTCTTGATATGTAATATGTTGAGGGATTCAAACACAATCTCTTAAAGTATAAGTCAAATTTGTGATAATGGTCATTCCATTTCATTGGATGCAAAGGGTGGTTCTATAAAGAAAAAAAATGATCAAATAATTGTAACTAGTTTGAGAACTAGTGGAAACTTGTATAATATATTAGATGCAATAGTTCAAGAAACTTTTATTATAAACTCATGTTTCATAAGTGAGATTGAAGAAATTTGACTCTGGCATAAGAGACTAGGTGATGGTGAGCTTATTATGCTAATAGATTCTAGCTCTTCCTAGGCTATTCCTATCCCGCTATAGGGTCTTCTCTCCTAACCCTAACTCAAAGGGTTCTTCTACAATCCCTTTTCCACAAGAAACTTAGCCAATATTTCAAAACCCCAATGTCATTCTCCCAATTCACCCCAAATGCATTCTTTTACTTAGAGTGCCAAAAATTCCCAAGGACACCAAGTGCCTCAAAAATAATATGGACCACTAATATTGAGGTTCTTAATGCATTTCTTATCTTTCTGCACCATTCTTTCAAGGTTCTTGCACTCAAATCACAAAATTGACTAGTTAGGCCTTGTAGCCCTAAGAGCCCCTATTAACCCTCCTAGAATCAAGGAAAAGGTTATAAATAAAAAAAAAAATTAGTAATGCCCCTTGTGTATACTATAATTTTTTCCCCTATGACCACTTCTTGAAGATTTAGTAGCTCTAGGGTTCCAGCACTGTTTGTATTGTATGGATTCAATTAACCCTAATTTTAGGGGTTTTGGTAGAAATGTTGGTGTTTCCTCTCTTGAAAGTGTCAAAATAAATGACAAGCCTCCTCCTTTGAGTTTATCTTCCCTCACATATTTACCCTACCTTACCATTTCAAGATATTCCTATGCCAATACTCTATTCTTCACAAGAGCTCCTTACAAGCATCTCCTTGCACCTGGCAAAGCTTGCTAGCTTGCCTAGGGCTCACTTGTAAACATAGAAATGGCCTTCTACATGCTCCATAGATCATATTTAAAATATATACAAAGGATATTTCTTAGTCTCCAAGAGCCATGATGATTAGACCAAGGACACTCAAGCTATAGCCCATTATATAATTGCTACTCAAAACTGGACATCAAGATCAACAAAAACAAATGATTTTCAAAACCTTATTGAATGCCTACTTGAAACCAAAAAAATTGCATATAGTTTTTGGACATGAACACATGATTCTACTTCTTTAAAAATAGTATCCTATTAAATCCAAAAATCCAACCAAAACTCCAAAACTATGCCCAAAATGCTCAAACTATCATGTAGATGAATGTTGTTTGTGTAAGGAAAATCAGGTGCGAAAATAGCTTCCTACACAAATCCCTTAAGGAAAGTCTTTTAAAAATTCCTATTAAATCATTACAATTTTAGATTTGATATTATGTAAATAATAATATTTTAGTCAAACATGACTATAGAAAAAATATAGAGAAAGAAAATACATAAACACAAAGATATGCTAGTGGGGAAAATCCTTTTGGTAAAACAACCCCACCCCTCCAAAACCTACACTATGTATCATCTTCAACACAAAAGGTTACAACACACTTGAAATGCAAGTTCTTTTAGGACATGGAAGACTAATCTAGTAGCAACATACCAAACCAACAATACATTTTCTATCTTTCCTATCTGCAACCCTAAAAATTCTTATATCATGCACTTTCCATTTTAGGGAAACTTCCAAAGAACAACTATATTATGGTTTTACCACTCTCTAGAAAACTAGGAACCCAATTTTTTTTTCCAGGCTGATGCTCCAAACCCCGTGCATGAGTTGGAGACTCAAGTGTACAATACTCAATGATCAATTACCACATGTCTTTACGTCTTCACCCATCATCAAATCTTCTACAGATAGCTCTTACACATCATATGAATCTTTCATAACCATTTTAGTCATGATCTTCTTAAACATAATTCAAAATGCTGGCACATACAAATGGAGTGACACATCAACATGCCAACTAGACATGTACACTCATACTTAATTACATTATTTGCCAAAAGTGCATTTACAAAACAAATAATAAGAATAGGAATTATCCAAGGTTGAGACACCTTATTCCTAACATTCTCCCACTTTTCAAACACCTTGTAAGAGCAACAAGAACCTAATAGGAAATAACTTCTATAGGCTAGAAGGCCCATAGACTCTGAACACCATCTGAACTTCTCTGTGCCCATAGTTTGTACATCCAACTATCCAACCCTTGGAAGTGAGTTGGAAAAGTATTAAATAAAATTCATCTCTCCTCCTAGCTTGTATTTCAAACCATAACTACCACAAATCATTGGTTTTTCAAACCTGCCAAAAAAGTTAAGCAATTTTGCAAAATTGCAAAGTTGTCAATGCAACTTTTTGACAAGTTTTGCAATTTTGCTCCTAGACTCTCCAAACTTGTAAAGAATGTTCCCAAGCCTCCTGGGATGATCTTAGAACATCTAACAACCATCTTGACACAATTATTGTCCCTTTTTTTGACATTTTACCTCATTTTTCCCTCTTGACCAAATTTTCCAATTTTCAATTATTAGGACCTAATTGACCAAAATAGACTCCTAAACTAAAACCTACTAACTCAATCCTCCTAAGAAAACCTTAGGAATTTTTTAGTAGTCCTTATTACCCCATCATTAGTTAGACCAACCAAAAACCAAAACTAGACTTTAGGGTTTAACCCTACCCTAGGTGCGTGTACACCACTAGGTCACATTAACTTTGATAATCTAGCTAGAATAAGTAAAAATAAGAATGTAAGAGGTTTTAAATTAATTATAAAACCATAAAATGGAATGTACAATGAATGTGTTAAAAAATTAAATGAAAACATCATTCAAAATAAGAGAATATTCTTCCACCAGGCCTTTATAATTGGTACATACAAATTTGTTCATCCAACTAAAAATCAATCTATTAATGATAAAAAAAAATTTCATGTTGTTCATAAATGACTATTCTAGAATCTCTTGGGTAAATATTTTAAAGCATAGATCCAAAATATTTGAAACATTTAAAATATTCAAAAAATGGTTGAAAGGGAATCAAATTTAAAACTCAAATATTTAAGATCAGATAAAGGAGATTAATATTGTTGGAAATTTTTTTGATGCTTACCTCAGGATTCATGATAGGGGCTTAACTGCCTCCTATGTACTATATATTTTTTGGTTGTATCAAGTATTGATAGACTGATCTTTGGTGTAATGATAACCCTACTCTAACAATTGGTACCAGAGCTTGGTTACATTTCTGAATCCTCAGACCCATAGGTAATAGTAAGGGGAAGATTATTGGAAATTTGTTTAGTTATGCCATTTTGATTTATGATGAGGGCTTAACCACCTCCCATGTGCTATAAGTTTAGTGTTTGTATCGAGCTTTGATAGATCAATCTTTTGTTAGATGACAACCCCACTCTAAAAAATATACCTCACAAGAGTTCAATGAATATTGTAAAAGTTATGTAATATTAAAATATGATATTATATAACCCATACTTCTCAAAAAAATTGTTTTGTTGAGAGAAAAAGTAGAGCTGTAAAAGAAATGGTTAGAACCATGCTAATTGGGCTAAGTTACCTAGTAAATTTTGGAAAGAAACTATCTATACAACTATTCATATTTTAAATTGAGTTCAAATAAGAGTTCTAGAGCTTTATTTAATCCTTATGAACTAGCATATAAAATGATAACTTCCATAAAACACTTTAATATATTTGGTTGTAAGTGTTTTATTAGAAAAGATGATAACACTCTAGAGAGATTTACCTCAAAATATGATGAAGGAATATTTTTGGGATATTCAACTCATATTAAAGAATTTAAATGTTTTAATAAAATGTTGTATAATTTTTTTGAAGTAATCAATGTAATCTTTGACGAGAATTTAATTTTGAATAGTGATCATGAGAAGGGCAATGAAGATACATCCACTTCAAGATTTAGATAGGTTTTTGATATTCATAAGTTGGATCCAATTGAATTAGTAGTACTAGATTGTGACCAGAGTTCTTTTTTTCAAGCTCTAACATGGATACCACCTTAAAAAAACTTTTTAGGATTATTTCCAAAAGACATCCTAATTCATTGGTTATAGGTGAGAAAAATGTAGGTATTATGACTTAGAGAAAAGAAAGGTAGGAAGAACAAGCACAAATGGATGGACATTACTATTTGGTAACTGAATTTGAACTAAAAACTATTTATAAAGCTTTAAGTGTTTCTTGTTGGTTAAATATAGTACAATATGAAATAAATTGATTGAAAAAAAGTAGACTTGGGAAATAATGCCTAGACTTGATGATAGAAAACACCATAGGAGAAAAATGGGTGTTCTGGAACAAACTTGTTGAAATAGGAAAGGTTGTAAGGAACAAAGCTAGATTTGTGTGTAAAGGACATGAACAATATGAAGGAATTGAATTTGGTGTAAAATTTGCACCGGTATCTAAAATGGAATCTATTAGAATATTTTTTATGTATGCCAGATACAAAAAGTCTATTGTTTATCAGATAGATGTAAAAATTGCATTCTTAAATGGATATCTTGAAGAGGAAGTTTATATGGAATACTTTGAAGGTTTTAAATTAGGTGATAAACTTAATTTGTTCTATAGGCTTAGAAAGGTTTAATTTGGTCTAAAATAAGAACTTGCACCTTGGTACTCTAGAATAAATACACAATTAATTGCAAATGGTTTCACTTTTGGTGGTGTAGAAAACACTTTATATACTAAAGTTGAATGAAGCAATATTTTATTTGTTGAGATTTATGTTGATGATCATATTATTTTTGGCTCAAATAATGATAAGATGTTGATGCAAGAGCATCCTAAGTGTAAGAGAAATCTTGTATCACTTAAAAATATTTCCTTTTTGTTTCTTGAATAAGGCTTGTCTCAATCCAGAGTTGTTGTTTACGAAGGCTTTCTACTTAGTAAGTTAGTCATACTACTTGAAATATCTTAATTTTAGAGATGGATTTTTATCTTAGATATATCAACTGACCATTTGAGGCTCAGTGCCATTCATGAGTATTCATAGGTTTGTTGCATATTTTAGTGTGCAATTTTGGTAAAAAACTTTAGGCTCACCATTAAAGACCTTAGAGGCCTTGAATGGGCTCAAAAATATGGTCGACTAGAGCTTGTGTGAGTCGGGCCTTGTAGATCAAAAGCTAATGATTCTGAAAAGTGGTAGCCAATTAGAGAAACAATTGAAAAGTTATGGTATTCCAAAGTTGGGCCAACCAAAATATCCAAAATAAGTGTCAAAGGTGTATCTAGCTGACCCTATATGTAATTTTAGAGTTAGTTAGTCTCAAGGTTTAGGGTTTGATGCCTAGAAACTTCTCGGGTGGTGTAAAAATTACTAATTTAAGGAATGCCCATATTTTGTGTAGGATAGCTTTGGGTGCAACTCTGTGTTGCAAATTATTGTAAGGAAGGCACACATGTGAGTTTTCATATTGTATTTCAAAATTCTACAATTTCACATTTTCTTGCAAATTGTTATTATTTCTTTGTTTTTGTTGTGTGTTTGTGGTATTAAGGGGAGCACCCTTAATCAAGTGGTAACAGAGGAGGAGTTTCTAAGTGTGTAAACAAATTACCAACTATGAGGTAGTTGCACTAGGATCATGGTTTGAGATGAGCTTGTAGACAAATCATCGATTGTGAGACAATTTGCAATGGGGTTTCAATGAAAGTAGAAAATTGCCTCCACAAAGAGAGCATGGTGGGAGAGTAGTAGCTATTACACCTAAGTGTTTTAGATCCCTCTAGAGACAAACAAAATAATTGGAAAAAAAAATGTGCAAAGGGATAAATCTTGCCATAAGAGATGAAAGTGAGGATGAAGGCAAAGAAGAAGAACACATTGAAGAAGATGTAGTTCTAAACCCAAAAAAAGAAAGACTTTTCAAGCCCATCTCCAAGATTGGGAAAAGACCTAAGTTTAAGGTTCTGACATTTTTGGGAAATATTAACTCATAGGATTTGATTGATTGAATCAATGAATTAGAGGCATACTTTGAGTATGAAGATATTGAGGATCTTGATAGGGTCAAGTTTGTGAAGGAAAAACTGAAGGGACATGCGAAGATTTGGTGGAAAGAGATTCAATTTGAGAAGAGTAGAAGAGGGATGGAAAAAATCAGTAGACAATATAAGATTATAGATAAATTGACATGATAATTCATTCTTTTGGGTTATGAGCTTGACCTACTAAAGAAAATGCAAGGGTTGAAGCAAGCAAGAAGATTTGTCAAGGAGTATACTGAGGAGTTCTATAGAGTTCTCATCATAACCAACCATATAGAAGATGATAAGGAGAAAGTTTCCTATTATCTTAATGGGTTAATGCCAAGCATTTAGGAGGAGCTAAGTTTGGTCCAAATGAATAATATTGAAGAGGCATAATAGTTTTCCCTAAGAGTAGAGGAAAAACTGAGCATTAAGTTTGATAACAAGAATAGTGAAAGAGTTCACACTAGTAGATCTAGTGGATGGTCTTATAGAGGCCAAAATGATAATCAAAAGAAAAAATATGAGGTTTATAGTAGTAGTTAGAACTAGAGGGGAAACAATTCCAATCATTTCCATGATTAGAATAATATAGATCAGAGAGGAAGAGGATAGGCATCTAGAAGAGGAGGTTTCCATGGAAAATATTTTTACTATGGAGAAGAAAGACAAAGAGAAATTGAATGTTCCCAGTGCCAAGGAAAATATGATAGGAGAATTGAATGCCAAGCTAGAGTTGCACATAATGATGAAGATGCCAAATCATTCCATTTTGGAACTCCAAGTTAATTGGAGGGTCTTGTTGAGTGGAGAAAATGAACCTAGTCAAAAGAGGATTTTTTTTGTACAAGATGCAAATGTGAAGATACGTTTTTTAATGTGATCATTGATGGTGGATGGATTGACAATCCAGTATCATAAAAGATGATCACAAAGTTAAATTTCAAGAGGCATAGATACTCACTTCCATACTATATTACCTGGGTGTAGGATGACCACAATGTCATAGTCAATGAGAGGTGCCAAGTGAAGTTCTAGATTTGAGGCTACAAAGATGAGGTGCTTTGTGATACCATACCTATGGACATATGTGATATGTTTCTAGGTAGGTCATGGTAGTTTGAGAGACATGTTGTACATGATGGATGAGAAAATACCTACACTCTAACAAAAGGATGGAGTGAAACATAAGTTGAGGCTGTTGAAGGAGAAAAATAAAAAGGTATGTAGTGCTTCCAGAATATGTTTTATTGATTTAAAGGAGTTTCTCAAAGGTATGGAGCATGAGGATATGTGTTTTCATGCAATCCCAAAAGATAGAAAAGAAGTAGAGGAGGTACTAGTAGAATTTGTAGACTTGTTGGGAGAGTTTCTTGATATTGTGTCAAATTATGTACCCAAAAAATACTTCTAGTGAGGAAGATCAGCCACTAGGTCAACTTGATTCCAAGAGCCACTTTTCCAAATAAGGAAATGTAGAAAATGATGCCAATAAAAAGTGAGGATTTGAATAGACAAGTGCCTGAGTTATTGTAGAAGGGGTTAATTCAAGAGAGCCTAAGTCCATGTGTTGTACTAGAAATATTAGCACCATTAAAGGATGTGCACAGATTCATGGGATATCAACAAGATCACAATCAAATATAGATTTCCATTGTGACAAATGGATGATATTATGGACTATTTGAGTGGAGCTATGTATTTTACAAACATAGATATGAAGATTGGGTACCATAAAATTTTCATTAGAGATGGAGATGAGTGGAAGATGACCTTTAAGAAATGGGAAGGATTATTCATGTAGTTAGTCATGCCTTTTGGGCTAACCAAATCACTGAGTACTCTCATAAGGCTCATGAATTTGGTACTGAAAAAGTTTATGGGTAAGTTTTTTATTGTTTACCTAGATGATATTTTGATCTTTAGCAAGACATTGAAGGAGAATTTGATGCATATTTGTAAGGTGTTTCAGAATTTGACAGAAGAAAAGTTGCTAATAAATCTTAAAAAGTGTAGTTTTGTGAAGGAGTTTGTGTATTGAGGATTTGTAGTTTCAACAGAAGGTCTAAAAATGGATCCTGAGAAAGTGAAGGCTATCCTTGAATGACCTAGTCTAAGGAGTACAAACGAGGTAAGATATTTTGATGGACTAGGTAATTTTTATAGAAAGTTTATCAGAGGTTTTAGTAGTATTTGTGGACCTTTTACTGAAATGATGAGAGGAGATAGGAATACATTAAGTCGACTATAGTAGTAGATAAGAGTTTGAATATGTTAAAACATAAAGTTATAAAGAAGCCTATTTTAGAACTTCAAGATTTTAATAAGTTATTTCAAGTAGACTATGATGCTAGTGGTGCTACAACATGAGGTATTTTGAGCCAAGAAGGTAGAGATTTTTCTTATTTTAGTGAGAAATTGAATGATGCCAAAAGAAAATATCATGTTTATGATCAAAAATTTTATGCTATAGTTTAGGCATTGAAGAAGTGGAGACACTATCTTCTTACTAAGGAGTTTGTTTTGTATACTTATCATCAAGATTTGCAATAGTTGAATAGCCAAGGTAAATTGAACCAAAGGTATTTGAAGTGGGTTGAGTTTTTGATGAGTTATATGTTTATTTTGAAACACATGAGTGGGAAGTCTAACAGAGTTTCAAATGATCTTAGTAGAAGACAACATTTTCTGATAGAGATGCCGATTGAGGTGGTTGGGTTCAAGGAACTCAAGAATTTGTATCTAGCAGATCCTAATTTTGGTGAATCTTGAAAATCTTATACAAAAACTATCACTTTTAATAGGACAAAGTGGTTGGATTTCATAAACCAAGATGGTATGTTGTTCAAAGGATGTCAATTGCACATTCCCAAAAGTTCTACAAGAGAGAATCTCATCAAGCGGAAGCATAGTGGAGGATTGGATGGACACTTTGGTAGAGTTAAGACCATTTATTTGGTTGTTGAGAATTATTATTGGCCATAGTTACATAAAGATGTGAAGAAGTTTGTGCAAAGTTGGAGAGGATGCCAAATGCAAAAATGAGTAAAGTAGAATATTGGGTTGTATCAGCCATTACCTGTACTTGAGAAGTCATGGGAGGATGTCAACATGGATTTTATTCATAGTTTACCAAGGAAACATTGAAGGCATGGTTCCATATTTGTGGTAGTTGATAGATTTTCAAAAGTGGCACATTTCATTCTGTTTAAGTAGACTAGTGATGATGTTCATGTGGGAAAGGTTTTTTTCAGAGAAGTGGTGAGACTACATGGTCTGCCAAAGAGTATAGTTTTAGATTGGGATACCAAGTTGGTTGGGCATTTTTAGCACACATTATGGAAGAAGTTGAAGATATATTTGAAGTTAAATTCTTCATGTCATCCATAGATTGATGGACAAAACAAAGTCATGAATTAGAGTTTTGAGAATTTTCTAAGTTGCTTGGTTGGAGATAAACCAAAAGGATGGGATCTGATTTTACCATAGGTGGAATTTATGTACAATAATTATGTCAATTAGAGTACTAGTAAATCACCATTCTAGATTGTATATGGGATCAGTCCTAGAAATGCTTATGAATTGAGGTAGTTGGATAAAGGAGAGATAAGTAGTGCTAAAGTAGAATATTTTGCTAAATATTTAAAGAAGATCTATGAGGAGAGGAAGCACTTTACAAAGATGAATACACAATATAAGCTAACGTAGATGTGAAAAGGAGGTATAAGAAATTGTAGATTTGAGATGAAGTCATGGAGCATTTCCAGTGGGTACACATAATAAGCTGAAAATGAAGAAGTTTCGACCATGCAAGAGAGTGAAAATACATGATTCTACAAATGCCTATGAATTGGAGTTTCCTGCTGAACTAACCATTTCACCAGTATTTAATATTTTAGATTTGATAGAGTATTATGAAGGAGGTGATGTAGATGAAGTTACAAAAGGGTAGTGGAGTATTCTAATAGCTAGTTCATCTATAAAGGAGATTGAGGAGATACTTGACAACTTTATTGGAAAAAGTACAAGGAACTAAATTTTTAATAGTACCTAGTCAAATGGAAAGGAAGGCCAATAGAAGATTCATCATGGCTAGCAAGGGAGGAGGTTAACCATCTTGGTTTTCCTTTGAACAATTGAGATGTGACTGGGTCACTTCTAAAATTACCCCGAGTGTCTGATGCAAGAGCATCTTAGGTATAAGAGAAATCTTTCATCACCCAAAAATATTTCCTTTTTGTTTCTTGAATAAGGGTTGTCTCAATGTAGAGTTGTTGTCTATAAAAGATTCCTAATTACTAAGTCATTCATACAAGCTCAAAATGTCCTAATTTAAAAGGTGGATTTTCATCATGGATATATCAGCCTACCAGTTGAGGCTCAGTGCTACATCTTGAGTATTCATGGATTTATTATTGATTTTTGGTCTACAGTTTCGGTACAAAATTTCAGGTTCATTGTTGAAGACCTTAGATGCCTCAGGTGGGCTTTGAAATTGGGTCAACCAGAGCTTACATGAGTTAGGCCCTATAGATCAAAAGCTAAGGATTCCAAAAAGTGGTTTTAATAGGCAATCAAAGTAACAATTCGAAAGTTATGGGCTTCTAAAGTTGGCCCAACAAAAATTTCCAAAATAAGTGTCAAAGGTGTACCAAGCTGACTCTATATGTATTTTATAGTTAGTTAGTCTCAAGGGTTAGGGTTCGATGTCTAGAAACTTCCTAGGTGGTGTAAAAATGCCCATTATAAGGAATGCCCATACATCTAGGACAACTCTAGGTGATACTTCATAGCTCTATGTTGCAAATTATTGTAAGACACCCATGTGGGTTTGCATATTGTATTTCAAAATTATGTAATTCCACATTTGTAGTGATAATAAGAAGCCCATATTTTTTTCTCATAAATTGTTGTTATTTCTTTATTTCTATTGTGCATTTGTGGTATTAAGGGGAGCACCCTTCATCACATGTCCAAAATTTTTTTGCTAGCATGTGTGAGTGTTAAATATGGGCCTCTAATTCAACTACACACTTCAACATGATCATTGTTTGTTAGTAACATCTCAAAATGAACTTGATATTATTCATTCAACATGTCTGCACAAGGTGATCTAATTTCCTTCTAACTAGATGGGGTTTTACTATATGCTCTCAGAATTGAGAGTCCAGTAACCAGACCAAACTAGTATGAAGGGTTTCAATGAATGCAAATGCAAGATTAATCTTTATTTTTGAGTTTTTGTAGCAAAGATATGAATTAATCTAGATGATATGTAGATTAATCTAAGAACAAGATAAGAAAGTCAAACTAAATGAATGCCTTGTAATCTAAATGATAAGAGCATAAAAATAGTGAAGACTTGAATACAAAATGCTTTAGTAATCAATCCAACAAAAATTCAATACTCTTCACTTGCATCCTCCAAAATGAGAAGAAGAACCTTCTTTTATAAGATCTCAACATCAATCAATGGTTGAGATCAAACTAAATGAATGATGGAGATTAGAAGAAGATTATTTCAAAATAGAGAGATTCCTTATGAAAAGAAGGTTAACTGATTAATTTTGAGTTGAATAAGGAGTTGACTGATTTGATTCCTTTTTTGATTGTAGTCAACTAAATATTTTCAATTCTAAACTAAAGAGAGAATATTGCAAAAGATATTTGATATAAAAGAACTAAATATGACCTCATAATTAAATAATCTAATTAATGGAATAATTAAATTTAATAATTAGAATGATGGTATTGAATTAAATCAAATACATTTAATTCCTCACATGTATTAGCTAAAGGGGGTGAATTTAATTTAATTAAAGTGCTAGAACTTGTAATTAAATCAAATCAATTAGGACATTATCTTAGCCAATTTAAGTTGATATTTAGGAATTAAATAATGTGTAATTAATATAGATTAAGGGTTTCCTGCATTTAACACTTAGGTCAATTAAAGATGAGTGGTTAGAAATGCCCAGTACAATAGGACTTTATGATTAAGAGATTGATGCACCAAAATTGGTTCAGAATGCCAATGTGCCAGTTTAGGGGTATTGCATTTTCCCCTCTTCGAATTGAAGTGTGAAAAGAACATTGATTTAGAGAAATCAAAAGTCTGAAGCATGGAACAAGAATTGATTTTGGCTCAAAGATTGATGATACAAAGACTAACTAATGAGATTATTAGGGTTATCCCCATAATGCAGCTTAACCCTATGACATGTAGACAACACACCTAGATACTGGTCTAATAGAAAAAAAGATTGTTAAAATTCATAGGATCATTCCTAGAATGAGACTCAATCCTCAAGAGTTAGGGTTGGAATGCCCCAATACCTATCCATTAAAATATGACAATAAAAACTTGTCATAAACTATAGGAATATCCCCAAAATGAGGCTTAATCTCTAGGAGTCTAAGTAGAACACTCAGATTCTTATCCATTAGAATATGACAAGATCAAACAAAATTCATAGAGTTGTCCCTAGAATGATGCTTAATATTTAGGAGTCATGGTTAGATTTCCCTAATACTTGTCCATTAAACAATGACTGAAAGACAGCTTAGAATTATCTCTAGAATGGAGCTTAATCCTCTTGATTCAAGATAGAACACCTCAATATTGGTCAATAAAAAAGATAACACGACATAGTCCTAAGTTTTAATATTATCCCCAGAATGAGGCTTAATCCTCAAGAGTCCAAATAGAACACCTAGACAGTTGTGCATTGAGTTATGATAAGGATTGTTATAAGTGTGATCAGCTAATTAAAAGATGAGATAGATGATGTATGATGCAAGATAGAGGGAACAAAGATTCTCTGAGTGATGAGATGCCCCTAGTGATTAGGAGATTGTGTTCAGATTAAGTTGAAGCCAATTTTGAAAGATTCAATGATGTAATCATCCTGCTCCCTTAGGAGAAAAATCGAAAGATGACACACCAGAATAGTGATGAAGAGTAGTATATTTGAAGAGACTAAAGGAAATGAATATTCAAAAGAATGTAGAAGAGATCAGAAGAGCATGAAGTAAATTTGGAATTGATTTTGAGTGATTTCAAGGTCTAGTTAACCAAGTTTGACCATATTTGACTAGGGTTGACTTTTGATGAAAAATTTGAAAATTTTGAGAAAAATGTTGATATGATGATGTTATGAGATTCATAAAGTATCAAAAAGATACATTTCACAAGTGTTCAATTGCGTTGGTCCAAAAATTTTAAAATATGATTTTGAGCTATTTAAGTGTGTTAAATTTTGATTTTGATCCCAAAAATGAGTTTAGAGCGATCCAATTAGCTAGGGGGTGATTTTCATGTCCATTGGAGTACTTTGAAAAATTAGATAAAACCTATATAAGGGATCAAAGGATCATTTTAAAATCATTTGAACATTTGTCTTTTGTGGAGAAAGAGCTCTAAGGAAAAAATGGTGGTGTCTATGCATTCTCACCATTTCTAGCGATCTAGAAGACATAACCAACTGTCAAGATATGAGCCTCTAGCAAGTAGCTTGTAAACATCTTATTTCTTTTTGAATTTTATGCATTTCGATAGAAATTTAGTGATTTTTAGCCATGTTTAGAATTTTTTTGTCAAGGTCCTTATGCGAGGACTCATTTTCTTGCATGAGCTTCTAAGGAACCTCATACAAAAACATGCTACTTAAGCATAGTTTCACATGGGTGATAGAGTCTCCTCGCATGGGACACACCCATTTCTTGCACGAGTGGCCCTATAACAGGGTCTTTTTTCACATTTGGGGTGTTTTCTTTGGTGACACTAGGACTTCACTTGTGTGAGGATATGCCTCTTGGACATGAGATTAAGAGCATTTTTGAGTCATTTGTGTGCAAAATTTTATGTTTTTTTAGAAGCTTAGCATCATCATTGGTCATTGTAGCATGTTTTCATGATATTTGTATTACAACAATATAGAAATAACATCTTTATGTTGAGATCAGGTACTGATCGTGTTATGTTGTTTGTGTGTTTGTAGGTTGACTTTCTAGATGTTGGGTTTAGATTGCATTATCCCACCATTACAGTGCTGATTAGGAAGCTAGATGCTATTGAGATGACACTTATTGAGGCACTTAGTATTTTGCATCTTTTCGATATCCTCGATCTTTAGGTGAATCACAACTTACTAACCACTTTGGTGGAGCATTTCTATTTGGAGATGAACACTTTCCACCTACCCCAAGGAGAGAAGACCATCACATAAGAAGACATCTACCAAATTCTATGGATCCCATTTCACTAACTTCAGATTGAGTATGACATGTAACCACAACCTGGGACAATGGAACTAAGGGCCATTTTCTAGGATGAGATCATCATGGGCAGTGCTATCCCTTGGGAGGAGTTGGTATAGGTGTATGTTCCAACACAAAAATTAACAGTTGTTCTTAGAGCTTTCCTTGGGTGCTACTTGATGCCTCAAAAAGGTCAATATGGACTAGAGTAAAAATTGGGTTAGATGTTGGAGTGGATGCTTAAATAGACGTTGGAACAACCACCACATTTTTGGTGGGGTTAGTTTATGTTGGCCCACATGTTCTACAAGATGCACAAGATCACCTAAAAAGAGGCAAAGACCATGGTGGCAGGTTTATATGTTTTGTAGATATGGGTATGGGAGCATCTTCCTATCATGAGATTGATATGTGAGGACCTAAGACAACCGTGTGATCCATATATTTGTAGGTATCACAAAAAAATGACCCAGACTACATTGGGTAAGATTGAGAAATGGAGATCTCAACTAGATGACCTGGTAGTAGTAGTATGGGGGTCCTGGCAAGAGACAGAGGTATGGTATGATGCCCAAGTACAACTTGATTATATGTTTACTTGTTGGCCCTTGATTAGTCGATCTATTTGTGTGATTGAGTATTTTCCACTGACATGCATGGGGAGGTAGTATGGTTTCCCACATGACATATCATAGGAGTATTGTACATATGTTTGCTTTACCATGGAGGTGAAGAAGGGGTGGTCAGTGAGATTGAACCCTAGGAGGTCAATGATTGATGTACACAAATTACACTAAACCATTGGGACTATATGCTAGCTATAAGATATGGATGGGTGACTCATAAGAATAGGGAGAATTTTTCAAGTCATCCCTTTCCATGCTTCAAAGATTTAGTGGGGATGGCAATACTAGTGTAGCTAGTCTAGGCCCATAGCAACCATAGCATCAAGGACCTTGATAGAAGACTATGCAGGCCTTGATTGTGCCTTGGTAGATGAGGGTAGATTTAGGTGCTAGTGAGAATGGTTCTAGATAGAGGAAACTACATGGGGAGATGGGAACCTTAGGTTCCATCAAGAGGAGATGTGCATATGTAGAGAGTGGAGGACCAACCTCCACATTAGGTAGAGTAGGACATAGGAGATGAGGAGATGCAAGATCAACTATCTCTTGAGCCACAAGATGGAGACATCCTAACAAAGAAATAGGATTCTCTAAGGAGACCACAAGAGTGAGTGAGGAAAACACATCGACAACTTAGAGAGTTTCAAATCTAAGTAGAAGTTTAGGATGAATGTCTAGGAGAGAGGGATCGAGAGATCTGAAAGCTTCAAGAGAAGTTAGAGTGCCAGAAGGAGGAGGCCTAAACATAGACATCAAGAGTGACATATTATTATGCATCTTATGTTGGGGTAGTCTTAGAGGTAGTAGAGTAGGTGCCTCACTTCAAAGAGTATGCCAAAGCTTCAAAGGGTACAACATCTGGCTAGAGAAGATGTGCCTCATTCTTCTCCACCTAGGGATGATGGAGAAGGATGTAATTAGCCCACTCTCCCTTGTAGAGTTTTTATCATGTACATGTGATATATCAACATTTTTTTGTACAATTTTGAGATTGATAGTGCTCAAGTAGCACTTGGTTTTGTATACATGTACATTTTAACTCCATTGGATATATATATATATATATATATATATATATATATATATATATATATATATATATATATATATATATATATATATAGATATATCTTGTTTGGTACCATTGCATGTGCCACATTTTGTTTCTCTTATGATTTTTCATACATGAGATGCGTAGCTCAATGATTTTGATTGATGAAAATGTGTATAATGTATTGATATGAAAATGCAAAATGAATATGTACTAACATCTCATGGAGGATTTGTACTTATTTTCTCATGACAGGTGCTCCAAAAAATTCATAAAGATCCACCCAAGAATTATATACTTATGCAATCAAGATGAAACATGATAGATTGATGAAGTTAGTGACCTCTTAAGTCAAAGGATACAAGTAAATAAGTATCCAAAATCATTCCCTAATGTAATTTGAGTGTGAAATACAATCTTATGCTAGATGCAATCCCTAGAACTGGTTACTGAACCCGTAAGATAGTTATCATCATAGAGCTTTTTATTTAGGCCATTTACTATCATACAATCCTCACTAACACTACAATCAGAGTAATATAAATATGACACATGTCTTAGTTTTGTTGGAATTAAATGTAAGCACTTAGGCTCAAGAAGCCAGAATAACTAGAACATATATTCCCTTTAATGCAACAAGTGAACATAAGAATTAAAGCATAAACACTAGGATGACCAGAATGTTTCTTGCATACAAACACATTAGACACACAAGAGATCCTTCTCATGTTAAGTAATTAGTAAATATTCTATCTACAATGACTATTGTGTTTGTAACCTGAGACAAGAGTGTGCTAAGTTTAGTCATAGTGACCTGTACATTAACTTAACAAGACAAGTATCAGTGTGTTATACTTTAGCATAGAGAATTCACTAAAACACTTAAGGAGAAGAACCAGCCTTATAGAAAGTGTTCATATAAAATGAGTTGAGGTGAAGGATAACTTTAGTGGCAAACATTTTCCAATTGGCTAATCTCGCTCATTGGGGACACCACATTTGGTTTTTTTTTTTCACTTTTGGGGTGTCAATGTCACCTGAACTTTACCAAAATTGGGTCCCATACTTAGGTTAATCACCTATAATAATACATAAGTATTTATATTTTAGTGATGAATTTGCTAATGGAATCTACTTTTTCTACGTAGTAAATTAAATATTTTCACCTACAATTTTCAAGGCTTGTTTTAATTGATGGTCATATTCACCAATATTTGGTAAAAATTTAACTTACACTACAAATTAAGTATGTAAATTTGACACATGTCTCTATCTTGAAGACTTGTCTTGAAACTTTCTATGATTTCTCACTTTGCCACAAAATAGATTTGATTGGGGAAATGTGTCTTTTCTTTGGGAACTCTCTTCAAAACTTGGTATCCTTCTAAAAGTTTGGCTTGAAATAGGATTTAGGTTATTGATTTAGGGTCATCCAATGGTTAAAAATAATAGGGGTGCTTCACCCAAACTACAATTCATTAATTTGGAGGGAAACTATAATGAGAAAAATGGTCTAAGTTTAACCTTAAAGTTTGATAATTAATTAGGCTCCATATAATAATAATAAAATCAATATTTCTAGGTATGTGTATCATTTTCCCCAATTTGCATCAATAATGAAAGATTTGCCAAGGAATTTATAGAATTTTCATATGTTTGAAAAACAATCTTCGATTAAATTAAAAAAATTCCCACTTAAAAATAAAAATTTGCCAATAAAAATTAACTTTTTCCCCTAAATTAATGTTTGATTCACCAAAATTTTATAACATTTTTTTTAAAGTGGGGTTTCTTTAAGTTATCCCTAGGCTCGAGGTACACATGGCCATCCAACATGAGATAGAGGATCTTATAGTGGACACCCCGGTTATATGCATCCTTCAAATTATTAGGATGGAACCATTAAGTAGAAAACAAAGAAAAGATCATGCCCCCAATCCTCACTTCTCTAATCAAATTAGACATCCTCAATTTTCTCAAAGGGGAATGAAAAAGTGAAAGAAAAACACACAAAGAAAAGCTCATCATAGCTCAAATAATTTCAATATTTTCAATTTAGTTTCAATGTCAATGGATTTATGTCAAATGTTGATGTTTAGAACACATTTTTAAGAAATATCTATAGTAGGAGAATGAAAATAGATAGACTTAGTTAGGAGAATTGGTGATTGATGTTAGAGAAGAATCTTTTTTGAGAAGAATCTCATCAAGAGATTAAGTGATAGTAGAAATACACATCTAAAACAATAGGTGACTGAAGCAAAAGAGATCTTCTTTGAGAGGAATCTCAACAATAGAGTAAGTGATAATAGGTAGACATGGCTAGAACAACTAGTTAGTAGCACGAAAGAGATCCTGTAAAAACCATAGGGTACTTCTCCCTAGACTATGACTAGTTTTAATCCATGTGGATATCGAGCAGAGTCTCAAATGTAACTAAAAGCATATGCATGAGTGGAAGTAGCAAACTAAAGTAGGAAAGTGATTGTACAAGAGCCATAGGATGCATTGTAGGATGTAGCATTTGAACAAGAGGTTCATGTTTACCAAGTTTTAACCTTCTTGGTAGAGATTCTATTTTTTCCACCATAATGCCTATTTGCTAGGTTTTCATTAGTGACACTTTTCTTGTTTTTCAATTTTTTTGTTCTTTTTTCTTTCTGGATTTTTTTTAATTTTTAATTTTTTGATTGTTTTTGGTATTACCAAGGCCCTTATTGTTAGGTTTTCACCAAAATAATAGATATTTTTAAGGAATTTTAAAAAATTTTAGATTTCTTTTAGGACATTTAGATATGTACATAGAGATTCAAAAACATATCAACTATTAAACCTTTTTAGATGTAGGGTGTTGATCAGCTCTTTGAGTGATTCTCCTTCAGTAGTTGAGAGTTGATAAGCACAATATCCAAACACTATAGTGACTATATATGGACCAAGCTAGTTAGGTTCAAACTTCCCTTTCTATAACTATTGTTTCTGATTCTTAGGGTTTTTCGTCATAGCAAGGTCACCCACTTGGGATCCATGTGGTTTGATTTTCTTATTGTAGCTTTTGGACATTCACTTTTGATAAGCTCCTAGATGATTGAATGCCAGTTGATGATGTTCATCCACTAGTTCTAGCTCTTGTAGCTAAGATATTCTATAGTCCTCATTAGTGATTAGGCCTTTCAGAGAGACTCATAGAATAGGAATCTCAACCTCAATAGGAAGCACAACATCCACTCCATAGACCAAAGAAAAGGGCATTGTTTCCATAGGAGTTCTGATACTTGTTCTATAAGTCCATAGAACTTGATTAATTTGAAGGTACCAACCCCTTCTAGATTTGTTGGATTTATGATTTTGAATCTTGAGAATAGCCTTATTGGATGCTTCCACTTGTCCATTACCCTGGGGGTAGTAGATGGAAGACCAATGTTGTAGGATTTTGAACTTTGAACACAACTCTTTAAGATCCTTGTTTTTGAACTGTCCCCCTTTGTTAGTAATGATGGAGGATGACACACCATAGCTATAAATGATGTAATTGAGAATGAATAGAGCTACAATTTTTCCATTAGCCTCAGAAAGAGGGACAACTTCTACCCCTTTTGTGAAGTAGTCTGTAGCTATGATGATGAACTTGTGTCTATTCAAAGAAGATGAATGAATCAAACCCATAAAATCAAAGGCCCATTGTTCAAATTGCCAAAGTGTGATGAAAGGAATTAGCTTCTTGGCTAGAGCATGAATTTGGTTTCCATGGAGTTGGCACTATTTGAAGGATTTGGTGTATTTGATTTCCTCTTTATCCATTTTAGGCCAATAGTAACCATCTCTAAGAATTTTGTGAGCTAGTGTCAACCCATTTAAGTGTGATACATAAATTCCTTCATGTACCTCTATTAATGCATGTTTTGAATCATTAGGTTCTAGACATCTAAGGAGTGTACCACCAATACCTCTCCTAAACAAGTTGTTAGAAATGATGACATACCATGAAGCATTTTGAATAAGTTGACATTTCATATTCTGGGTTAGATTATTTGGAACAATCTGGTCATGTAGGTAAGAGTAGATATGATGGTAGCAAGATGAATCATGTCCTATGATAGAAAAAATAATTGGGGAGTCAAGAGAGTCATAGGCAGGGTAGGATAAAATCTCCACTAGGAACTCATGTTGAAAGTCATTTTTTGGAATTTGTAACATACAAGCTAGAGAGGCCATTGCATCGGTCACCTTATTACTTGCCTGAGGAATTTTCTAGAAAGTAACATGTACAAAGTAATTTTTTAGATTATCAACCATTGTCTTGTAAGGTGTCAACTTCTCATCTTTTGTTTGATGGATATCATTAACCTAATTGACTACCAATTATGAGTCAGCAAAGATATTTAGTTTATTTACGCTCCATTCAACAATAATTTTCATCTCACTGATCAAGGCTTCATATTCAACAATATTGTTTGTAAAAGGGAATAGAATCACGTATGACTTAGGTAGAGAATATTTCTATGGTGTTATGAAAAGAATTCTAGGACTAGATCCTTGTTATGTGAAGGAATCATCAAAGAACATAACCCATGTCTGGTGTGTTAGCAAAAGAATAGATTCATCAGGGAATTGAATATTTAGTGGTTCATGACTTTGCATTGGTGCTTCTACTAGTTGATTGGAAATTTTCTATCCTTTGATAGCTTTCTATTAGACAAATTCATGTCAAAATAACTTATGATTATAACCAATTCAGACAACCTTCTTGTCAGAGTAGTCTTGCTGAGAAAATAGTTTAATGGGTCAATCTTTACAATTAGTCATATAGTATGAGCAAGCATGTAGTGTCTCAACTTTTGGGAAGTGAAAACAACTACCAAGAAGGCTTTCTCAATAATGCTATAATTCATCTCATATGAGATCAATGTACTCTAAGATATTAAATAACACATTTCTTATTATTATCATCTTCTTGAGCTAGTAAGATATCAAGAGATTTGAGTTAGCTATAGAGATATATAGAATGAGTGGCTTTCCATAAATAGGAGGCATCAATATTGGTGGATTAGCAATATACTACTTTATCTATGTGAAGCTTTTATCATAATTCATGGTCTAGTCATATTTCACACCTTTATGCAAAGTTTTACTGAAAGGTTATGATTTATATACTAACTATGATATGAACCAGTGAATAGATTGAAGCCTTCCTTATAGCCCTCTCATTTGACTAATGTTTCAAGGTGGATGCATTTCTATTATAACTTAAAATTTTTCTAGATCCACCTTGATTCCTTTTGTAGATACAATGTAACTAAGTAGTTTTATCAATGTAACACTAAAGGAACATTTCTTTAGATTTAATCCGAGACTAAATTTTTCCATGCAATCTAGGATAGGTCCCAAATCTTATAGTGCAAAATCATTCTTAGGATACACTTTGCTTAAATCCCAAAAATTAGTACAAAATTTTATAGACTTGTCATGTTTTGAGATTAGAACTATGTTTGATATCCATTTAGGTTAATCAATAGCATGAATGAAACTAGCTTTCAAGAGTTTTTCCAATTCAACTTTAACAAGAAGTGCCACATGAGGGCGAATCTTTCTAAGTTTTTATTTAACAAGCTTCACTCCTGGCGCAATAGACAAATGGCTCATGATAAGATTTGGATCTAAACCTAGCATATCTAAGTATGTCCATGAAAAGTTGATCTTTTCCTAGAAGAAAGTAGTAAAATTTTCTTTTTCCTCTACAAGTAAAGATTATGCAAGATGTATAATATGAGGATGTTACTTAGTTCCTAGATTGATTGGCCATATTGCTTCTCTTAGTACTGATGATCACTCCTAAAAGTGACTTGGAAGTTCATCAAATATCTCATCCTTAGGTGACTCATAGAGGTTTTCACCTTCAGATACATCTTTTATTTTTACTATTTTTGGTTACGATACTGCCACAATGTGGTTTTCACCATCAAAATGTCTATTCTTTTTCCTTTTGATTGTATGAATGAGATATTTGATGTTGCCTTCTATCATACTAACACTATGTTCACTGGTGGAAGACATTATTGGTTTAACATTATGTAGCTAGAAAGTGAGAGCATAGTCATTATGGAACATGGGGACATCAATAGATGTAGTATTTGAGTTGTAGTCTGTTAACTCGGGATAAGTGAGTGAAAGAGAAGTGGTGGGTTCAATTGCAATCATAGTATAATCATCAAATGTAGGGACACATAATTCAAGACCTAAAGTGATTTCATCCAAAGGTATGTTTGAATTCCTTGGAGCTCTAATGGTATTAATTGAAGACCCATCAACAATAGTATGGTGAGACTCATTAGACCAAACCCTAGATTTCTCTCTTATTTCAATTTGATTTTCATATGTGTGAATTTGATAGACATCCTTATCATAAGTTGCCTCTAAGAGAGAATCAAATTCATAATCCTAAGCTATGCTACATGGAGGCAGATTTTAGAATTACCCAACAGTCATGGGTACCCATTCTCCACTTTCATTATCATCTTGATTTTGACAAAGTCATTCAACAATAGTAGCATGACTAGACTTTTGCTATTCCTTTTGAATTAGGGGATTATCAGTAGTATTACTAGAAGAATCATTGTCATCTTTAGTAGTACTAATACGTGGTACAAAGCCATTTGGTTCTATAAATAATGTAGCAAGATCTTGCATAATCAGATAAGGAAAGGTATCCTCATCATCAGAGTCTTCTTCTTTATTGTTAGACTCAATTTTTGTCTCATATTTAGATGAACTATTGGATTCTAGAACAAATTTGTTGGTACCTAGATAAAAAGGAACTTTCTTGAAGCCTAGTCTTGCTATGTCATGAGGCCTTCTAGATGTTACATCCTATAGGACCATTACCTTTGTAGCTAAGGTATTTTATTAGTTTTAGACCTAGCCCATACTTTCTAGGAGTTATCTCATGAGACTAGTCTATGAGATCAACTATGACCTTTTCTTTGTATAACCACACATCAATGGCCCTAGTTTCATATTTGGCTTCTAGAGGCATAGTGGCCATTACAAAAGAACCATTGAATGTAGTATGAAGTGACACCACTAAAGGTTTCTTTGCTTTAGATGGTCTTGCATAATGAGGGGGAGATTCAGGAAGAGATGTCAAAGATAAAACTAGTTCAATATGATATTCACCCCTTCCAATTTATGTTAACTTAAGAGTCTTCTCTATTTATTTGAGCGTGTTGGCATGATTGTATGTAGACTCTATATTAGTAGGGAAAAAATGTTAGTAGAATTGAGCATGTTACGTACATGTAACTAGTATTAGTAGGTATAGCAACCTCTGACCCTTAGAATGGGAACTTGATTCATTAATAGTAAGATGAGGGTACAATATGCATTTCATGAATCCATGGTATTTCTAACTGTATGTTGTATGCTAAGGGAATATCAAGGATCTAGTAGGTAACATCTTATTCTATAGGACCAACATGAAGAGGAAACACAAAAAGAGCTAGGTATTTGCATTCTACTTCATCATATTCTTTGATGATGATCTTGCAATAAGGATCAATAAACTCCTCATCATAACCCAATTGTTTGAGCAAAGAAGAAAAATATATATTGATAACAACTCCATTATCTGTAAGTACACATCAAATGCATTTTTGAAGTATCATTACTTCAATGTACAATTATTTATTATGAGGATAGTGTTAGAAATAGATAATACCAAGGGGGGGGGTGGTGGTGAATCAATATTCTACAAACTTTTGCCCTCAACTGAATATTGTTAATTTCTTTATAGCTTGGATATGAAAGCAAACCAACAATGCTGAATAGAAAATATAACCATACACATAGAGAACTCATAACACCATTAGTTGTTAACTAGGGAAATCCTCGCCAAGGGAAAACCTCGATGGGGATGACACCCACTAGATGATTAACTAAACAATAGGATCCTATTAAGGATGTTGACCATGTTAGAAGTCTATGAAATACATATGATGTCTCAAGTCCTTGTTAGAAGCCTCAAATCTATGAGGAGTTGCTTCAAACCTATTAGGAGTTGGTGGATCAAATAAAATGTATACAAGAAGAGCTCATTTCCCTATCATGTAATTATACAATTTAGTTCTTCATAGGAATAGATATACATACAATACTTTTTATATGTTGTACTTTGTACTTTCTTTGATCATACATCGGATGTAGTTTTCATATCATCTCATCGACTTTACATCAATCACAAATATCACATAGATCATGCATATGTCACATAGATCATCATATATCACACACTTATCTTTGCAAGATAAGATCTTTACTGATACCTCTCATATTCATAATTCACTCCTTAGTTAACCTTCACACTTTCACATGCTTAGCATAATATAAAATAAATTATAGAATAATATCCACATAGTGGGCTCATAATGAATTAGTAATTATTTTGTCACCAAAATAATTCCTCAAGTCATACAATCCAATTCTTTGCTATGTTCTATTCTTCTCTATTAAATACCCTTATTGGTATTTCAATCATACCTTATGTCATAGTGTCCATACACACTTGTGCACTGGTACACATCATCATGATACTATCATAGAACTTCCCTTAACTAAACATTAGCTAACTCTCAATGAGTCATCCGTACACATCACATCTGTTCTCTGTGCGACTGCAAACTGTCTAACACTTAGACAATTTTCTACCTCCACATGCATAAATGAAATGCTAAATACATGTTGTAATAAATGAGAAAAATGAAAACATCTATCTAAACATATTTCCAACAATCTCCCCCTTTTTCATTGATGGCAACATTTGGGAAAATTGGCTAAGTCCAAAAATGATGTCATACATAACAAAAAAAAAAAGTAACTATACAAAATTTCCTTCGAACTACAACAATTTGATTCATTTTTTTATGGATGATTATATTCCTTATCACTCCTTTACATTGATACATAATTACATAAGTGTACTCCCCCTTACATATACAATTTTTCTTCTAAATATTATTCCCCCTTTGACTTCAATGGTAAAGGTGTCAAAAACTATATTCTCAAAATTGGGTAGCCTACTGCTGATCAACTTGTCATTCTAGAAAAACAATTTGCATAAAAAAGTTTTAGCCTATCTATTTCCTTCTTCTAGTTCTCCTTTACTGAATCATAAATACTAATTAGTGTGCATAGTGCATTGGATACCACTTTAACTACTCTCAAGTCAGTATATGCAAACTTGTCATAGGAAGTCTTTGTTACAAGAAATTCCTCCAACTGCCTCTGCAAAGTACTTATCTTAGGTGATAAAATTTCTCTAATACTATATTATCTCTTTGTTGCCTTCTCCTTGTTATATTCCAAGCCTCTGATCACACTATGAATCTTCTCTACTTCTATTCCACACTCTTTAATGCTAGTCTCTGAGATTTATAGTTTCACAGTGAGTGATTCAAGTTTACTCATCTTACCCTTAATTTTACTTTCAAAGTTAGTCAGGTATTTTTATGACAATGTGCACTATCTATACAATTTCTTCCCTTCATCAATGTGTTTTATCAATTCTATCTAACCATATTGCCAACAATCTCCTCCTTTGGCATTGATGACAACATTTGGAAAAATTGGCTAAGTCCCAAAATGATGTCATACATAACAAAAAAAAAAAAGTAACTATAAAATTTTTTCTTCAAACTATAACAATTTTATTCATTTTTTTTATGGATGATTATATTCCTTATCACTCCTTTAAATTGATACATAAGTACATAAGTGTACTTCCCCTTACATATACAATTTTTTTTCTACATATTACTCCCCCTTTGACATCAATGGTAAAGGTGTCAAAAACTATATTCTCAAAATTGGGTAGCCTATTGCTGATCAACTTGTCATTCTAGAAAAACAATTTGCATAAACAAGTTTTAGCCTATCTATTTCCTTCTTCTAGTAGTCCTTTACTAAATCATAAATACTAATTAGTGTGCATAGTGCATTGGATACCACTTCAACTACGTTCAAGTCGGTATATGCAAACTTGTCATAGGAAGTCTTTGTTACAAGACATTCCTCCAACTGCCTCTACAAAGTACTTACCTTAGGCGATAAAATTTCTCTAATACTAGAGAATCTTTTTTTTGCCTTCTCCTTGTCAAATTCCAAGCCTCTAATCACACTGTGGATCTTCTCCACTCTATTCCACACTCTTTAATGCTAGTCTCCAAGATTTGTAGTTTCATAGTGAGTGATTCAAGTTTGCTCATCTTACCCTTAATTTTATTTTCAAAGTTAGTTAGGTATTATTATGACAATGTGTACTATCCATAAAATTTCTTCCCTTCATCAATGTGTTTTATCAGTTCCTTGTTAGTCTCAGAATGGTTTTGACATTTTAGTGCCAACACACTTAAGTACTTTCTATATTGAAGCTGAGTACATTATGTATGCTGAGTCAGAATTCCAACAAGTGCCAAATGATCTTTAGGTGTTGAGAAATCTATAAGTGCTGAGTGACTACAAGTGCTGAGTGACTACAAGTGCCAAGAATGATACAAGTGCTGAGTAATATTTAGGTGCCGAGTCATAGATGGTGTCGAGCAAGATAGAATCACTATAGTAGCCAAGTGAGCTAGTTTCATATATGTACCAAGCATTAGGAATCAGTTAGTGCTGAGTAACATAGAATGCATATATGAGTTTGAGAAGGCACAAAATTAGATGTAAACCATTTTTATGGCTGACATATGATGAATCTCGAAGGATCTAAGAAACAAGATCAAATCTTTTGTATTTCCTATGCAATCTACATACAACCAATAAGAAAAATGGAGAAGGCATGCAACCAATAATAAAAGTGCAAGGAATGAGTGGGAAACAGAGATTCAATATGGATCGTAGATCCATATCTAACCCTAAGTCTTCGAATGTCTTTATAAGGAAGATGAAATCTCATTATATCTAAGATGGATGAAGGAGTGAATGGAAAAACTATAGTGCAGTTTAGAGTGGAGAGTAAAAGGACTTAGAGAAAAAGACCAGCAATTAGATATTCAATTGATTAGAATAAAGCAAGGAATATGAATAGTTATCAAATTTTAGAGAATCAAGATCAGAGAGAGTAGATCAAGTGCCTAAATTCAACAATCAAGGATTGTAATCTATTAGGTTTATTATACCTAATACTTTCTAGCAATTGTATTAGAAAGGAAATCTTATGTTGATAGGTTAGCTTAAAAGCTAGGTTGTAGATCATTTGAAGAGGTGATTAAATCCTTTAATAGGGTAACACTTCATGTAAAGTGTTTGCAAATCCTTTAACCAAGTCACCATTGACACAGTGTAAAGCCTTTAATAGGGCAGACCATCAAAAGTGGTTAAATATTATTATTGCAGTAATTTTGTGGGTATCATCCCCACCCCAATTTTACCTTCTTATTCTTGGAAGGTTTTTGGGTCACCAAAATCTCAAGTGTTATGTGGTGATGCATCTTTTTTTTTCATGGTTGTTTGATATGATTACATACATGCAATTTACTTTCAATTAAATTTTTTAATGGTTAAAGTATAATACTTCTGATTCACCCCCCCTCTTAGAAGCATTCTTCCCATTTGAGTATTCCAACAATTGGTATCAGAGCCTTGTTCTCTCAAAAATAAGCCTAACAACTTGGAGGAAAAGATCTAAAGATGGAAGTTTTCAAACTTGGAAAGATCATTGAAAACCAAGTGATAGATGTGCATCTCACTCTACACAAGGTAGAGGAAGCTAGAGAGGAGTTAAGAAAATCCTTGAAAAGAAGAAAGGATATAGCCATAGCTGAAAATGATATAAACTACAAGGAGATTGATACCACACAAGTGTTTTTCAATGGAGACACTAAAGAGCTTGATGCAGCAATAGTAGAACTGATGGAGAAAGATAAAGTTCAAGCAAAAGAGATAAGATCTCTCAAGATGGAACATGAATAATAGGCCATAATGTTATGTGAAATCATTGAACAAAAGAAAAGAGTGGTTGAGGATAGAGTCATGATGGAAGATGACAAAAGGAATCTTGTAAACAAACTTGAGGAAAAGTGTATTGAATTAACAAGGATCTCAAACATGCAGATGGATACACTTGCCCAAATGATGAACCTTCATCATGAACTCAATATGAAAGATATTGAGATCTCTACTTTGAGGATGTAGAATGGACAATTGAAGAATGAATTGAATAGAGAAAAAGAGAAAGAAGAGAATCTCAACAAGTCAAGTGAAGCCATGAAGTACTTTAAATAGCTGCTAAAATTCCCAAGATCAACCCATGATACATCAGGACTTGGATACAATAGCACTAAAGTTGGAGAATCATCAAAGAGTGTTGAGAAAAGAAGTGACAAAGGTAAGGATTCTAAACCTAATTTTCATTACTATAATAAAAAGGGGCATACTGCTAATGTGTGCAGGAGTATAAGAATTAATCAACCAAACACACCCAAAAGTGAGGATTACTATAACAAGTGTAATATGCAAGGACATATGACACAAGATTGTAGGACTAAAGTCATAAGGACAAAAAGATTTGATGGACATTTCCATAATTGCAAGAAGTATGGACATAGAGCCTTTGAATTCAGATCAAAGCCTATGTGGACATCAAATCAACCAGCAAATACAAAAGGCAATGAAAATCACTACTGTTGGGATTACAACACCAAGTATAGCTATCATTATTGTCAAGAATATGGACATATCCATAAAAATTGTATAAGGACACACTTCAAAGGGAATTATAGCAGGTGGCTAAGTCAAACCACTTATTTTAGCTACTTGAAAACTGGTCATATCAGTAGGAATTGTCCAACAAAGACCAAAGCATTAAAAAACTGAGGCCAACAGAGGAAAAGAAAAGATTGATGTCGAGAAACTAAGAGGAAAAATGAATAAGACTTGGAAGAAGAAGAATGAGTGCAGCACATCAAGTGAAGGGATCACTTCACCCAATGGTTCAATTGATCACACTTCACCACACTAAGCATGAGAGAGGTGTATGGGACTGATATAAAAAGTTATATCATACAACAGTCCCAAGACAAAGATGTATTGCAAAGAAGAAATCAGCATAAGCAAAGATGCCAAGTCAAAATTTGAAGTTCTTTCAAATACTGTTGAGTTGTCTTCAGATGCTGAGTAAAGCCCCAATGCATGTCGAGTTGCTAATAGCGATTGAGTTGATGGTTGATGCTGAGTTGAGAAATTTCAATTAATGCCGAGTCATGTTGAAACCTTCAAGTGTCGAGTTTACAGCTGTACAAGCACTAAGAATTTAATTCTATGTTTTGAAGGGTATAAGGTCAATCTTTTATCATTTCTCACCATTCAAATGTAAAGCAAAGATGAGAAGAGCATAGGAGAGATCAAAGAATTGCATCGAAGCCATTTTGTACGGATTTCAACAATGATTCAGAATAAAATATGTTGATCAAAGGTACTTATTGAGTGCCAAGCTATGTAGTGTTAAAAGTTTTTAATCTTTAAAACCCTAGATTGGAATAATGGCTTCTAGTTCTAAGAACCCCAAAGGAAAAGAAGGTCATGAGGTTCAACTGGTCAATAATGAAGTTAAACAACTCAAATTTAGGCCAATTCTAGAAATCACCTAAAGAAACAACCCTACTAGAGCATTATCCATTGTTCCATCCAAAGTAGTCATGGTGTAGTATGCACGAAAGTGTTATAAATGCAAAATTGGCACCATAGGTGATCTTGAAATATTCCAAGCCTATGATAGATTATGTGAGAACAAGATTGTGAAGGTTGAATTCTAGATAGTCAAGAGAAAGGGTTTAACCAATGCCCTGGTTTACTCTATAGGATTCATAACTGAATGGATACAAATTATTTTAAGCAGAATTCATGATGGATGCTTTTGGCTGGAAAAAGGTCCAATAAAGATTACAAAAAGGATAGTATATAGGGTTACTGGTTTTCCAACCCTAGATCAGACTAAGACTCTGCAAAGTGATTCCAAAGAGATCATTGAAAAGAATATAGGAGCAAAATGGAATAAGAGAGGTATGACTATTGATACCATCACTGATCCCCTTCTAGATTTTTTTGTGAGGATAATATCCCACAAATTCTATCAATCCAATAGATTGAACAGCGTGCCATGCATAGTAGTTGATGTGGCCTACAAACTGGTAAAGAAAAATCACACATATGATCTGCAGAACTTTTGCTGCAACAGATAAATGAAAACCTAGGAGCAATAAGGAGAACAAAAGGTGCTCAATGCAAATTCGGTTCAGTTCTTATGTGTATATTCTTCTATATAATGGAAGAGTTTCCTTCTATAGGAAAGGTAAATTGGAATCCTAACAAAACTATAACTACACAAATTAATGAGTTTATTGATCAGATGGGTGATAACTTTGAAGCCCATATGAAAAGCTATTTTGAGGATTTCAAGAATTCCATGAAGCAAAGGGTAAGAATACTAGTTTCCTTAGTGGAAGGACATATTAATGATATATGCTTCTTAGTTGATATTGATTTCACCTATATCGAAGCAACAGTTCCAAGGGTGAGATGGCTAAGGCCATTTGGTGATGAACTAGATGTGGATGAGACATCAGTAGCAATCATTGCATTGCTTGTAGAAGAAATAGATAAGATTACCAAGCCTTTTGGCACATATGATGTTGTTAAATCTAAATTTGTAACAAAATTAAGGACTACCTCCATAACGAAGAAGAAAGATAAATTGGTGAAGAAAATAAAGAAGAAATTTGGTGAAGGAATTGAGGCTGAAGCAGAAGAAGAAGATGATGAAAATGATGATGATGAGGATGAACAAGAGAAAGGCCAAATGGAATTGACTCAAGGCCTAGGTGAAGATAAGGAGGAAGGTGCCGAGGAAGAAGAAGCTAAGGAAGCACCAACCCAAGCTGAGCCAAAGAAAAGAAAGACAATAGTACAGTCTCTAGCCCAACCCAAAACAAAGAAGGGTGCTAAGCCAACTCAAGCCAAGCCACAAATACCAGTCACAAGGGCTACCATGAGGGAATCTTCACAAAAGGCCAAGGAACAAATGAAATAGAAGAAGAAGGCTATTGAACAGACTGGTGAAGTGCCGACAAAAAGAAGAAAATATATAGCACAACTAGATTCTGATGAGGAGGAGAGAACAAAGTCAGAAGATATCAGCCAATTCAAAGTGGTAAGTCATCCTCCCAAATTAGCCTTAGATAAAATTTGTGAAAATATTAAGAATGCAGATTTTATTGATTTGAAAAGCATTGATTTCAACAAGCTAAGTAAAGAAGAGCAAGACAAAATAGAGGAATCAGTAGATGCCATGATGGCTGAATTCAAGTATACACCTCTAGAGCTAGACAATACCATGCCTAGAGAATTATATGAGATAATTGAAAACATATGGCATTATTGCCTAAAAATTAAAAAGGAGATAAGAGAATCTACCTTAGCATAGGTGATGCCTGAGCTAACAAGAGGTCAAATAAAAAAGGCTAATAAGAAATATAGTGGCAATTTCACACCAAAGTATAGAGCCTTTGATATATTACGAAACAAGACTGAAGATGTTGTTAGTAAGTCAACAAAAATATGGAAGTTGATATATGGTTTGACTAGTATCGAGGATGGAGAAGAAGATCCCCTTGAGGGAAAAAACACAAAACATGAAGAGCCCAGTGAGAAAGAGGAGGAAGAAGTAAAGGATACAGAAAAAGAAGAAGAAGAGAAGAAGATAGAAGAAAAGAAAGATGGAGAGGAGAAAGAAAAGGTTGAGGAGGAGGAGACACAAAAACAAGATGAAATGACAATAGTTGAGCAGGAGCAGCAACATAACCAGAGTGTGCAAGACACACAATTGCCACCTTCTAACCCTCCTCATGTACCCATCACACCTACAGACACTGTAATGATACAAGATGTTCCTAACACTTCTTCTTAGAAAATCAATCCTTTAACTACAAAAGATCTCAAAAGAATCCTTGAACAATCCACACAACAAGCAAAATTATGTATAGATCCAGTATTGGTCAGTGTGGATGAATTACAAAAGTTAGTAGAAGACACAGTTAGAGATAAGGTGAATCCACAAGAACCACCTTCCATCATCTCTACAACTACTAGTGGTCAACTTCAAATGCAAATAGTTGTTTCATCAGGAATAGTTGACACCATAGTATAGAAGTAGAGTGCAACAGGAACAAAGAAATAGAACAAATAGGATAGGCTATTACATTTGATCCTACATCACAAACACAAGGTGCACTTCCTCACATTTCTATAATTGATCAAGGTAGTAGAAAGAAGGAGAAGGAATCAGAGGAAACCCCTAAAGAGCAGGAGGCAATACAAACATTGATAAATTTTCCTACCTTGGGAACTCCTTTGAAATAGCCAAGCAATGATGCAATGCCACTACAAATGTCAACACTAGGATCAAGTACTACAAAAGTTGCAAGGGTGCTTCACTATGGAGACCTTGAATTAGATGAGGAGATAGTCATACCTAGTTATGATTCAAAAACAATAAGCATTGATCAAATCACTAAGGTGTAGGAAGCATTGAATAGAAGAAAGAGGCAGGAGATACTCAGGAAGGAGTATAAACAAAAGAAAACATTACATGAGATTAAGGACATCTTTATAGATGCCTTTATTTTGCAGTCACTAGATGAGTCAAAGCATATAATGGAACAATTATCAGATATTGTTGACCAAGTGACAAATGAAGACCAAGAAACCAATGTAAAACTCATGGAATGGTCTGAAAGGAAATTCCAAGGGAAAGTAAATGAGAAAATGTCTAATGAAATTGTGCTATCCCAGGTTGAATTGGCAAAGATGCTTGACAAAATGAAAAAGGTACTTGAGAATATATTCTCATTGTACAAAAATCTGTGTGACATTTCATACTTCACACTAGAGACGAGCCAAAGAATAATGAGCCTAGAGAGGAATATGAAGATTTCAAGCATGTAACTACCAAAAGATTCAACTCAAAGTGAGAAGCACTTTAATCAAATGCTTCACACCCAGAAAGAAGTAGCTATGTTGATAGTAGAAGAGACTACCATCAAGGCCAAATTGATACAGCTCCAATCCTCCATTACCCCACATTTGGAAGTACTCCATAAAGAATAGGTTTATGCTAAAACTTTTCTCAAGAGAGATCCTAATCTTTCTTCTTTAGATGGACTTGTTCACCTTGCTGCAGAGACTACCATCTAGCACAAGTCATTGCAAATTGCTTTGCATAATTGGGATGCAACTCTCAAGATGAATATGGAGGTAAATAGCACATTTTTTGCAAAATATGGTCTTAACCCTTAGAAATCTTTGACATAAGTGTAAAAAAGGGGGAGATATTATAAAGAGAATGGGGGAGACAAGATAAAAGGGGGAGCATGAGACATATACAACATAAAATTTTGGTTACCAAGACAACAAAGATAATGACACAATCAACTCAGGGGAGTTACAATAATTTTGAGGTATATATTGTAAGTTACAAAACTTTGATCAAGTTTTTTTTTAAACCTTTGTATATATTCTAAGCAGATTAGTGAATGCACTCATAAGGTCAGATAAATAATGCTTAGTTAAGTGTTTTTGACACTCATGTCGAAGGGGGAGATTATTAGTCTCATAATGGTTTTGACATTTGAATGCCAACACACTTAACCACCTTCTACATTGAAGCTGAGTACACTATGTATGCCGAGTTAGAATTCCAATAGGTGTCAAATGATCTTCAAGTGCCGAGCAATCTATAAGTGCTGAGTGACTACAAGTGCCAAGAATGATACAAGTGTCGAGTAATATTTAGGTGCCGAGTCATAGATGATGCCAAGTAGGATAGAATCACTACAGTAGCTGAGTGAGCTAGTTTCTTATATGTGCCGATCATCAAGAATCAGTTAGTGCCGAGTAACACAAAATGCATATATGAGTTTGAGAAGGAAAAAACTCAGATGTAAACCATTTTAATGGCCAACATATGATGAATCTTTAAGGATCTAAGTAATAAAATCAAATCTTTTGTATTTCCTATGCAATCTACATATAGCCAATAAGAAAAATGGAGAAGGCATGCAACCAATAATAAAAGTGCAAGGATTGAAAGTAGATCAAGTGCCTGAATTCAGCAATCAAGGATTGAAATCTATCAAGTTTATTATACCTAATACTCTCTAGCAATTGTAATAGAAAGGAAATCCTATGTTGATAGGTTAGCTTAACAGCTAGGTTCTAGATCCTTTGAAGAGGTGATTAAATCCTTTAACAAGGTAACACTTCATGTAAAGTGTTTGTAAATCCTTTAACCAGGTCACTATTGACACAATGTAAAGCCTTTAATAGGGTAGACCATTATAAGTGGTTAAATATTATTCCTGCAGTAATTTTGTGGGTATCATCCCCACCCCAATTTTACCTTCTTATTCTTGGAGGGTTTCTGGGTCACCAAAATCTCAAGTGTTATGTGGTGATGCATGTTTGTTTTTCATGGTTGTTTGATATGATTACATGCATGCAATTTACTTTCAGTTAAAAGTTTTAATGGTTAAAGTGCAATACTTTTGATTCACCCCCTCTCAGAAGCATTCTTCCCATTTGAATATTCCAACACCTTGATGCTTCCATCAAGTTCCTTAAGGTCATTTCTCACATTCATGCATACTATATCAAATAATGATACATCATACTTTTCTTGTCCTTGCACTAAAGCTACTTCTTCTAGAATTGTGAAATCTTCATCAAAGATCTTCACCAACTCCTTGGGCTTTACTTGTAAAGTCTAGATTAGCTATAATTTTGTTGACTTTCTTTTGCATTCTATGTAAGACTTCAGCAAGTGTCTTCTCCAAAGAATTTACTGATTTATTCTTTTCAAATACCTTGCTTAGTGAGACCATAAACCCTTTCTGATCATCATCATCATCATCTGATGAAACTAATGTTGTTGCCACTACTATGATTGGAGTTACTGTAGGAATAGGTGTAACTACTTTTAGTTTTTCCTTCTTCTTCTCTTCCTTATCTTTCTTTTACTATTCTTCCAATCTTTTTTCTTCTTTTCTTGCATCTTCTTCAACTTTATTCCTTTCCTCTTCTTCTTTCTTCTTCTTATTCTCTTCTTCTAGCCTCTTTACCTCCGCTATCCTCTTTGTTTCTTTATTCTTCTCTACTTATTCATCTTCATTAGAGCTAGAGTATGCTATTATATTGTTAATATTGATAACAATATTTGTTTCATATTCTGCAAAAGGATTCCCCTTTTCATTTAAAATTATGTTCATACTATCCACTTACATAGATTAAGTACCCATAACAATATGCGGTGGTGATGGTGCATACTGTTTCTATTCTACTTCTCCCTCATCACTAGATGGTGTATGTGCTTCCACATACACTAGGCTATTAGGCTTTAACTGTGCACTCACCTTAGCCATTGTAGTCATAAATTTAACAATTGCCTCCTCATAGGCTCCCCATCTATGACACTTTGTGTCCTTCTTAGATTGGAGTATGATCTTCGCATACCCATCTATGAGCTCAAAGCTAATTTCATATCCCATGGGTTTAATAAACTTAACTTTTGGTACCAAAAATTCCATATAGGTCTTATCTCTCTCCACCATTAAGCATATCTCATCCTTATACTTTTTTATCATTGAGGGAGGTTTCTATACTTTTGTTTCATTTATGATGGAAACTTTTCATCATTTTATCAATGCCATCATCTTTGACATTCTCCAGCTTAGATTTAGAGTATTGAGTCACCATATTCATTTCCCACTTGTTGCTATCCCAATTTTTTACTCCAAGAAACATCCCTATAGCATAAAAAAAAAATGAGTCAGTAGGGACTCAAATCTAAAAGTTGCACTCTTTGGTTTCTTGACTTTGGCAATGTTATCGAACAATTGCAGTCTAATAATGTCACACAGATTAACTTTTCTCCCTTGAACTACCATTACATAAGCCACATGTAAAAATCTAGCTAGTCTTGAGTTAATCCTTGATCCATGTTTGAACTTGTACCCTAATACCTTTCTTAATAACTTTATTCCTTTGTCTTGAATGGAGCCTACCTTCATGTTTCTTCCATCAAACCTAGTATTCAGTTTTGTCTCAACCATTTTTCTTACATTCTTCTCATTTACAGGATTACATTCCACATTACTCAATATGATGACCTTAAGAATTAGGTCATTGTCACAACTATATATGCATCACCTAGCCATAAAAAATCTTCATGTACCCTACTCAGAATAATTCAGGTCCAATTGTGATTATCAAACTCCATATAAAACATATATTTCACTAGATTCTACTCACTTAGGTGTGCATACTCAAGTTTGAAGGATAGGTCACTATTGCACATGGTTCCCAAATATTTGTGAATATCTTCATCTTCTATACTTTCAATCTTATAGTGACTATAACTTCTAATATCCTCAACATGAAGCACATTCTTTGGAACTTGCAAAAATGTGCCCAACGAGTCATCAAAAAGTGAAACAAATAGATGGTTTTTGAATGCATACCATGGTATATCACTCACATCATCGATGATTTGACTAGACATTTCAATTCTATAGTATTTACTAAAAAACTTAGCTTTAGCTCCACAAAATACCTTAAAATCGCATTTTAGGTCTTCTGCAACTTTGCACTTTACAAAATTTTCTTCGCAGTTCAAGTCATTGTGAAATTTCTCTTCAATTTTCTCAAGACACTTTACATGAAAAAATGGTACACATAATATCGTTAGTGATTCTAATATCAATTGAAATTGCACTGTGCATTAAATGTGTATCTACTACAAATTCAAATACTGTCTTTGTTTAATAACAAGCTTGTTTTCTAAATTCCTACTCACTGAAATCATCTCAAGACTTGCACACTTGACCATAGCTTTCTCTCAATGTACTTTACCTTCTGTTAACTGTGCAACCTCTAACTCTCTCTCTTACATCAATTTTGATCAACTAATGCACTGCCTCATATAGAATAGCTTAATTTAGGTAGTATGAATCACAAACAATCTATGACTTCAATGTCTTATTAGGTGCATTAAAATAATGTTCCTCCAAAACTATATAAGAGCTTTCTGGATCCTTACTTGACATAAATGCTTCCTTGAATTCATAAACATATTCTTTGACTTCTTCCTTTTGACAATTATCACCAACATTAACATTCCTTCTTTCATTTTTTTTTATTGCTCTTCCTATTATTAGGATTCCTACTAAAGTTCCTTTTGTCCATTTTGTAATATCTTGTTGTGTGTCTGAAGTTATTACATAATTGACATATAGGTGCATTTATTCTCTAATTTTTTGTATTTTGATTCTTAGGTGCTCTATAATTCCTTGCAATGTGTCCAAGATCATTACACTTGTAACACACAAACTAGTTCTTTTCTCCATTGAATTTCTCACCACCATTAGATCTGCTCTATGATCTACCTCTTCTATTACCTAAAGGGTTAGTATTCCTAAAAATCATACTATTTGCATTATTACCATAAAAATTAGGTTTCTTAAATTATACTATTTTATGTCCATAAACATGACAATTATAACAATAAAAATTTGTAATGGGTTTAAAAGACTTACCTGTGCAATCTCTTTTCATATGTCTAACTTCTACATATAAATCATTTACCTCTGAACTATTGTCTTACTTCCTTGGGTGGTTCATCTTGCTTAGGTTTATCAACTTGCTCTATTTTCTTAGGTTGATCATGTTTCACTAACAAATCAATTAATTTAACTTCCTTTGATACTTTAGTGGATTGGCTTAATTCTACCTTACTCAGATCAGTTTCCTTAAGGGATTCAATTACTAGATTTGGTTCTCTTCTAATTTCAAATTTATTGGCTGATTACTCTCCAATTAGATATCCAAGTTTTGTCTTGTCATAAGAAGGTCTCTAGTGAAATATATGTTCATCTATCTTCTCACTACTAAAATAAAGCTTCTCTAACTATTGCTTAGCTTGTATTAATTCTCCTTTCGCAATGATATTGTACTTTTCTAATTCTACATGCTCAATCTTGATAGTATCTAGTTTAGATGTAACTTGAATTAATTAGGATCTAAGGTTTGCATTCTTAGTTTTTAGTTGAAGTTCATTCTTGCCACTATTTTTCTTAAGACTCAACTTAAAATCAACAATTTTCTGTTCATATTTCAATCTCTCATTTTATTTCTTGAGATTTCATACATCATTGCCACTAGTCTACACAATTGATTCCTTGCTAGATTTTAGATCATCAATCTTTTCTTTCAATTTACCAATGAAATTTTTTTCATCATCATATCTATCTTTTAGGTTATCTCTTTCTTCGGTAAGAAGGTCAATTTTCTTAAGAGCTTCTTCAAAGTTTTTCTTCAAGTGTTCCATATCTATAGGGATCTTACTCAATAATTTAAACATCTTTAGAGTAACTAGGCTTTGATACCAATTGTTAGAAATAAATAATACTTGGGTGGGGGGGGGGGGGGGGGGTTTGGTGGGGTGGGGGGTGAATCAATATTCTACAAACTTTTTCCAACAACTAAATATTGTTAATTACTTCATAACTTGCATATTGAAGTAAACCAACAATATTGAATATTAAATATAACCATACACATAAAGAACTCATAACACCATTAGTTTTAACTAGGAAGCCTTGGCCAAGGGAAAACCCCTGTGGGGATGATACCCACTAGATGATTCACTAAAAAATAGGATCTTGTTAAGGATATTGACCCTATTAGGAGTCTGTGAAATACATATAGTGTCTTGAGTCCTTGTTAGAGGACTAGGCCTTGTTAGAAGCCTTAACCATATTAGTAGTTGGTGGATCAAATACAATCTATGCAAGAAGAGGTCACTACCCTAACACATAATTATACAATTCAATTCTTCATAAGAATAGATATCCATACAATACTTTCTATCTATTGTATTTCACACTTTCTCTAATCATACATCTATTGCAATTCACATATCATCTCATTGACTTCACATTAATAAAAAATATTGCATAGATCATACATACGTCACAAAGATCATCATATATCTCACACTTATCTTTGCAAGATAAGATCTTTACTTATACCTCTCATATTCATAATTCACTGCTTAGTCAGCCTTCAAGATTTCACATGTTTGGTATAATACAAAATAACATATGGAATAATATCTACATAGTTGGCTCATCATGACTTAGTACTTATTTTGTTAGCAAAACAATTCCTCAAGTCATACAATCCAATTTTCTACTATACTCCATTCTTCTGTATTAAATACCCATAATGGTATTTCAATCATAACTCATGCCATACTCTTCGTACACACCTATTCACTGGTACACATTATCATGACACTGTTATAGAACTTCCCTAAACTAAACACAAGATAAATCTCAACGTGTCATTTGTATACATCACATATTCTCTCTATGATGTTGCAAACTATCTATCACTTAATTTTTTTTCTATCTCTAAATGCATAAATGAAATGTTGAATATATGTTTCCAAAAATGAAAAAAATCAAATTATCTATCTGATCATATTAACAAAAGATAACTCAAAATAAATTATCATCCTCTTTAGAAAAGGAAAAATAATGAGGTGAGGTCAAGTAATCTATCATAGATTAAAACCTGTCAAGATCAAGATCTTGAGGTACACTTTCCTTAATGTGGGATTTATAGAGAAACTTCCTATAAGTAGGCAAGATTTTAAGTAGTTATAGTGTAGGAAAACCTACTTTAGACTCATCAAAGAAGGCACATATGGATCCTAAATAGTCTACTTAAGAAAGTTTGGCACATTGATCTAGTTGTAAGGCCTAGTTCCAGGATTAGGCAAAATTATGAGCCCCTGGGTAACTAGGGTCAAAAAATGATCAATAAGTCTAAGAATACATAGGATTCTAGTTTTTTTTTTCTTTTTAATAAAAAATATCTAGATCCATTTTGGATCACTTTCTTTAGGTTTGTACCAATTTTGGTCTCTAGATTTGCATTTTGCAAATTTTGCAAAAATTGCTCAAAAGTTGTTAGCAACTTTGCTAAACGTTGTCAAATACATTCAAACAATTCTTCAAAATTGCTAGGTAGTTTAAACTAACCATCTAACCATTGGAAATGTCCTACAAAGCCTCATAGGCCAATGGTAGGAACAAACATTGTAATTTGGCATTCAAATCAATACAAAATCAATATTTTTCCTTGCAAAACAATGTTCCAGGCCTGTGTATGGAATTTTAAAAACAAGAGGGCATGTACCAGTGATCATAGAAGTTTTATAATTTAATATAATTTTTTTTGCACCAAATATAATGTTCTAATTCATCATAGTTTGTGAGATATTGAAATTTCTTACTTGCTACCTAGGATTCAACCTAGAAATCAACATCTTGCCTAGGGCTAGATCATTTTCACACATTCCACCATGGTCAATTGATTCCCTTTGGTGGAATGAAAGGTGTATATATTTACTTTGAGATTTTCCAACTTTCATTCTAGTAAATGTAGGGAGTTAGGTTTTCCACCATACCCTAGGTGTGCACCTTCATGAATACACCATATAACACTTACAATAGTCCTTTGTAGTTCATGATTGGGAATTCTCCAAATTTTGAAACCTTGAATTCTTGTCTCTTTTACATGCCCAAACATGTATCAATATTTGGATTAAGTTTTACCATTGAAAAACGTACACTTGTAGTGTAAATGGAGCCCTAATTAGGCTTAGGAATCTGATCTAATGTTGCAATAGCAATAATTTCTATTCATCTCAATCTCTATTCATCTCCTTGGGCACTTTGGCATGTTTTGTAAAACCTAAATGGGTATTAGGATCTCTAGTCAAGTCACCATGTTGTTTGAGGATATTCAAACTTATGCCTCATTTCCATTCTAGGAAGGGTTGCAAGCCAAATAATTGGTTTTCAAAGCAACTTGGTGTTATAAGTTGTCTTTGATGGAAAGAATCTTTGATTCATTGTGAAGAAGACATAAATAGGCCATATCAATGATTTTATGCCACCCCTGGTTTTGTATTTACTTTTTGGGGTTTAATCCCTCTTTTCTTTGTCAAGGGAATCTTATAGTGCAATTGTGTTTTTAGTGCTTATAACTTTGGTGAACCTAGTGATTAGGTTACCTTATCTTGTGGGGTTGTTATAACCTTCCTTTAAGCCCATTTCCATACCTATGATAGGTATTTGGCTCTAGGACCCTTCAGCTTGGGTGTTGAGGTAATTGGAGAATTTCCAAATTTCTTGTTGTTGAAGACTTCTGCTATCCACTGCTACATCAAGTGGTATCAGAGCCATGTCTAAACCTAAGAATGAGAAGATACCTGCAAGGGTTACAAATAATGAGTTAGCAAAGATGGTGAGAGAACAAAAGGCTACAAATAATGCCTTAACTCAGAGACTTCAAGAACTTGAGAAGAAGATTGATGACAAAGACAAACAAAATGTGTTTGAAGATGAAGAAGGGAGTGATGAAGAGGAGGATGACTCTAAACAACACAATGCTATAGACCAAAGGCCTCTTATTTATGCCTTGAAATCCATGCGAAGGAGAACCATAGAGGAGAAGATAGATTTTCTAGTTTTCAATGGCAAGATGAATGCAGATATAGCCTTGGATTGGATAGAGGCTTTAATCACATTCTTTGAATGTGAGACATCCCTAAAAAAAAGGCTAAATATGGAAAGATCCAAGTTGAAGGGGGAAGCCCTAACTTGGTGGAACTTCATGTAGATAGAGAGGGTGAAGAATGGAAAGAGCATGATCAATTCATGGAATAGAATGATAGATTTGATCAAAGAAACCTATGTACTTGAGGATTATGGAGTACAACTCCATAGGAGGAAGCAAAGTATGAAACAAAAGGACATTGATGTAGGCACATACATAGAGAGTTCCTAAGGTTATGTATGAAGACCAATATGGTAGAAGTTGAGGAAGAGAAATTGGAAAGATTCATGAATGGCTTGAAGATGCCCATTCAAGAGAAACTAAGCCTACATTGCCCACCAAAATCAATAAGTGGCTCAAATGGAACTAAAGGTAGAGGAAAAATGGAAGAGAAAGAAAGATTTTGGAAAAGGGAAGAACAATGATAGTGGGAAGAATTTCAAAGGCAAGGGAAACTCATGGAACAAGGGACAAAGTAGTGGTAGCAACAATAAGACATCCGACCAAGGACATAAAGAGAATAGTGACTCTAATTCAAGAGGAAACTATAGAGGAAGAAAAAATGTAGGAAGAGGTAATGGACCTTTGAAGTGTTTTAATTACAATCAAATGGGACACCATGTAGGTAGATACCTAGAGAAGAGGAAGAACAACAATCAAGGTGAGAGGAGATCAACATTTTTCCAAGAAGATAAGCAAGAAGATAATGCTGATGCTAGAGAATTGGAACCAAAGGAAGGAGCATATTTGATGATGAGGTAGGTCTTCCTTTGAGTACCACAAACCTAGGAATCTCCACAAAGGAAAAATATCTCCAGGACAAAAGATCAAATTTCAAGGAAAGGTATGCATTGTTCTTATAGATTTTGTTTCAACGAAGTATTTGTGTCTTGTGATATGGTGCAGAAGTTAAATCTTCCTAAGTAGCCACAACCTTGTCCCTATCATGTGTCATGGTTAAACAAAGGCCAAAATACTCTAGTCATAGAGCAACCTTGGGTAGAGTTTTCTATATCTAATTTTAAGGACAAAGTCCTTTGTGATGTAGTTGAGATAGATGCCTCACACATCCTTTTAGGTAGGGCCTAGAAATTTGATGTTGATGCCATACACCATTGTAGGAAGAACACCTAATCCATCACTTTAGATGAGAAGACCTTCCTTGTGAAACCCTTGCCTGGTAATAAATTTCAAAAAGGGCCCACTATGATTATCATATGAGAAAAAGAGAGGTTAAATACCTTAAAAGAATCTAATATGGAGTCATTTATTCTAATCTCAAATCCCAAGGATAACATCAGGTTTTATCAAAAGGAGCCCATACCAAATGAAATTATTAAATTGCAGCAAAAGTATAAAAATATCACTACTAGTGACCTTCCCAATAGCCTTCCTCCCATTAGGGACATTATTCATCAAATAGACCTTACACTAGGCTCACCCTTGCCTAAAAAGGTACCATATAAAATGAAACCATTATAGAATGTAAAGATTTCAAAATAGGTCATTGAATTGTTTGAAAGAGGGCTCATCCAAAAGAGTCTTAGTCCTTGTCCCATACTTTTAGTGTTGGCCCCTAAAAATGATGGTAAATGGAGGTTATGTACTAATAGAAGGGCTCTAAACAAAATCACAATAAGGTATACATTCCCCATGACAAGGATTGAGGACCTATTGGATCAACTAGGAGGTGTTTACTACTTCACCAAGATAGACTTGAAGTCTAGTTACCATCAAATTAGAATCGAGCCAGGAGATGAATGGAAAATAAAATTCAAGAAAACTGAAGGTTTGTTTGAATGGTTAGTAATGCCTTTTGGTTTAAGCAATGTCCCTATTACTTTTATGAGGCTTATGAATGACACATTCATAGATTTTATTGAAATTTTTTTTGTAATCTACCTTGATGATGTAGTAATATTTAGCCATAGCAAGGAAGACCATCTTGATCATGTGGAATAGGTAATAAGAAGACTCCATCAACACAAGTTGGTAATCAACTTGAAAAAATGCATGTTTATGAAGAAGGAACTTGTGTTCCGAGGTTTTTTAATTTCACAAGGTACCCTAAAGATGGATCCTAAGAAGGTAGATGCAATCATCAATTGGCCACCAAAGAATCAGGGTGATGTGAGAAGCTTTCATGGGCTTTGAACTTTCTATAGGAATTTTATTAAAATTTTAAGTCATGTGTGTGCACCAATGTTTGAAACAATAAAAGGTGGGAAGAAAACCAAGTTTGCATGAACAAAGGAAGAAAATGATGCATTCCAATACTCTAAGAAGAGATTTTCTTAGTATCCTATCTTGGTTATCCTTGATTTCAAAAAAGTCATCATTATGGAGACAGATGCAAGCAATGTGGCTATAGGTGTTGTCCTAAGCCAATAAGGCAAACCTGTTGCTTTCTTTTTAGAGACATTGAATGAGGCTAAAATAAAATACTCTACATATGACCTAGAGCTTTATGCCAAGGTCCAAGCCCTAAAGAAATGGAGGCACTATCTAATTCTAAAAGAATTTGTTGTCTAAATAGACAATCATGCATTGAGTTTTCTAAATTCACAAGAAAAACTTTTAGTTAGACATCTTAAATGGGTATAACAATTGTAGGCCTATACCTGCACTATTAAGCATAAAAAGGGTGTAGAAAACAAGGTTGTTGATGCTCTAAGTAGGAGGATTGGTCTTTGTTGAAGAAGTTCAACTACAAAGCATTGTCATTGAGTCTTTCTAACACTTTTACTCAAATGACCCTAATTTTTCAGAGATATATCAGATTTGCACAAAGATGGAAGGAAAATATCATACTAATTATTCTAAATATCTAATTTAGAGTGGGCTTCTATTCAAGGGAGCACAACTATGCATACCAAGGTATTTAATGAGAGAAAATATAATAAGATAGAAGCATTGTAGTGGCCTAGGAGGTCACTTTGGCATTGATAAGATAACATATATGGTGAAGAGGAGTTATTTTTGGCCCAAGATGAACAATGAAGTTAAAAAGTTCATTGAATGATATACAATTTTCAAACAAGATAAAGGGATGACAAAAAATTTAGGGCTCTACCAACCCTTAACAATCCCTTCAAGACCTTGGGATTCCATATCAATGGATTTTATCATGGGACTACCCAAAACAAAGTAAGGTTATGATAATGTGTTTGTCATAGTGGATAGATGCAGCAAGATGGCCCATTTTGTGCCATGTAAGAGAACAAATGATCCATCTCATATAGCTAATCTCTTCTTTAAAGAATTATTTAGAATTCATGGCTTACCTCAAAAAATTGTATCAGATAGAGATGTAAAATTTCAAGGGCACTTTTGGAGGACACTCTTCAAGAAGTTGGGTACAAATCTCACCAATAGTTCTACCAATCATGCATATATAGATGGGTAGAGTGAGGTAGTGAATAGGTCCCTAGGAAATCTCCTAAGATGCCTAATAAAGCAATACTCTGAAAGTTGGGATACAATTCTGCCCCAAGAAGAATTTTCCTTCAATGACTCTTTTAAAAGATGAATAGGAAAAACACCATTTCAAGCAGTATATGGTCTACACCCCAAGGGACCATTGGATCTGATGGAACTTCCCTCTAATTTTAAAATTAGTGCTCAAGGCCAAGAATTGGAAAAACTAATAACAAAGGTACAATAACAAGTGAAGGAAACATTACAAAAATCTAGTTTGAAATACAATGAAAATGCTGACAAGAGAAGGAGAGAGGTCCGCTTCAAAGTGGGAGACAAAGTTTGGGCTTTTCTAAGGAAGGAGAGACTACCTAAAGGAAGGTACTCAAAACTATAGATGAAGAAGGTATGCCCCTATTGCATACTCAACAATATAGGTGAAAATTCCTATGAGATCTCCCTTCCTCCAACTTTTTAGATCTCCCCCATATTTAATGTTGTAGACCTCACACCTTATAAGGCTGTTTTAGGATCATCAGATTAGAAAGATGAAGACACCAATAAGAAATACTATGTTACAAATATTCCACCAAGAAAACTAGTGGAGTTAGAGGAAATATTGGACACAAAGCTACCAAAGAAAACTAGAACCAAGAAGTATATGTAGTACTTAGTTAAATGGAAGGGCCACCCCAACATAAATGCTACTTGAGTAACAAAAAAAAAATCAAGCAACATGACACCTCAGTGGATTTTCTACCCTCAAGTAAGGACTTGAATTTCAAAAATCAAGGGGAGTATGGTGCAGGAGAACCTACTCTAGACTCATCAAAGAAGGCCTAGTTTGGCACATTGATCTAGTTGTAAGTCCTAGTTCCAGGATTAGGCATAATTATGAGCCCCTGGATAACTAAGGTCAAGAATGATCTATAAGCCAAAAAATACATAGGATTCTAGGTTTTTTATTTATTTTTAATATATAGATCCATGTTGGATCACTTTATTTAGGTATGGACCAAGTTTGGTCTCTAGATTTGAATTTTTGCAAATTTTTCAAAAATTGCTCAAAAGTTGTCAGCAACTTTTGAGAAACTTTGTTAAAAGTTGTCAAATACATTCAAACCATTCTTTGAAATTGTTAGGTAGTTTAAAATGACAATGTATCCATTGGAAAAGTCATACAAAGCCTCATAGGTTGATGGTAGGAACATACATTATAATTTGGTATTCAAATCAATATAATATCAACATTTTTCCTTGCAAAACAAGTGTTTGAGGCCTATGTATGGAATTATACAAATGAGAGGGCATGTATCAGTGATAATAGAAGTTAAAGAATTTAATCTAATTTTTTTCGCACCAAGTATAATGTTCTAATTCATCATAGTTTGTGAGATATTGAATTTTTTTTCTCATTGCCTAAAATTCAGCCTAGAAATTAGTATCTTGCCTAGGGCTGGGTCATCTTGACACATTCCACCATGAGAAACTGATGCACTTTGGTGGAATGCAAGGTGTATACATTTAATTTGATAGTTTCCAATTTTTTTTCTAAAAAATGTAGGGAGTTGGGCTTGCTACCATACCTTAGGTGTGCATCTTCATGAGTACACCATACAACACTTATAACAGTCCTTTCTAGTTTGTGATTGGGGATTCTTCAGAAGTTGAAAGCTTGGATTCTTTTATCTTTTACATGCTCACACATGTCTCAATAGTTGGATTGAGTTTTACCATTGAAAAAGTAAAGTTGTAGTTTAAATGGAGCCCTTATTAGGCCTATGAATTCAGTTTAATGTTGCAACAGCAACAACCTCTATTTATCTCCATCCTTGGGCACTTTGGCATATTTTATAAAACCTAAATGGGTATCAAGATCTCCAATCAAGTCACCATGTTGTTTGAGGATATTTAAACTTATGCCTCATTTACATTCTAGGAAGGGCTACAAGCCAAATAATTGGTTTTCAAAGCAACTTGATGTTATAAGTTGTCTTTGATGGAAAGAATCTATGATTCATTGTGACAAAGACCTAAATAGGCCATATTAGTGGTCATAGGCCACCCTTGGTCTTTGTATTCAATTTTTGGAGTTTAATCCCTCTTTTTTTTGTCAAGGGAATCGTATAATGCAATTGTGTTTTTGGTGTTTAGAACTTTGGTGAACCTAGTGATTAGGTTAGCTTGTCTTGTGGGTTTGTCATAACCTTCCTTTAAGCCCATTTCCATACTTGTGATAGGTATTTGGCACTAGGATCTTTCACCTTGGGTGTTGAGGGAATTGGAGACTTTCATCATTTCTTTCCGTTGAAGACTTTCACTATCTATTGCTGAATCAAGTTCAAAGATAATTATTTGAGCATTTGTCTATTGCAGTTTTTCAAGGATGCTATAGCTTGCAGATATGGAGGAAGTTTTAATTTTCACATTCTTTCTAGATGGACTAGTAGTAGGTTTATCTTTATGTTGATCTACTTTAGGATCATAAGGTGTAGGGTCTTTGAGAGTTATCTCGGCACAAGTGTGTAATATAATTGGCACAAAATTGTGACTATTTGTGATATTATGTAAGAGTTGTAGCACCTCTTAGAACAAATAGGGTCTTAGATTTCACATCGTTATCTTTTCCTTTATTTTTGATAGCTTCACAATGTTTATAGTCCAAAGGTTCAACCATGTTGATTATGTTTTCATCATTGGTGTATGTATAGTTGATCTTATTATTGTTTTTTTATTTAGAACATTCTCCCTTGTCATAAGGAGGAAATGGCTCCATAAAACTTTGTGATCCAAATTTTTTGTTATGTCCACTTACAACTACTTTACCATCATCAATGAGGTCTTGAACCTTATGTTGTAGGTTAATAAAATTATTTTTTTGTGACCCTTGTTTTGATAGTATTCACAATATGTGTTCTCATTTCACCATGCTATTTGTCATTTTGGATCATAAGGATGAGATTCATCAAGTGGAGTAATGATCTGATTTTGAAGTAGAGTCTTAAAGCCAACTTCCAGAGGCTCACCCAAAGGTGTATATTCACATTTTGGTCGAGAAACCCAAATGAGTTCTTAGCTTTTTTTAAAAGTTTCTTGTTACTAATAGTAGCTTGTTCAATGGTTTAAAATGTATTCATATTATAGTGATATTGAAAGCTATCTTAGAAGGCTTGTGAGTGATATTGTCTACCACTCCACATGCAGTATCTCCCACTTTTTATTGAGATACATATATTTGTCTTTGTTAGAGGTAGACCCTTACTTGATGTCTTTTTGAAGGGTCAATTTTCCTTTCTTTCCCTTGAAATCATCTATTTGGATGTGTTGTGATATCATTTCTTCAAAGATACATGGACCTTGAAGTTGTATTTTGTACCTGAAATTGAGTAAGAGATTATTCATGAAGATATCGAGTTTCTCAGTCTTGGGTATCTTTTGTGAGTATTTTATGTACAATTGTCTCCTTTTTTGGAGAAATGTAAGGAAGGGTTCTCCAACTCTTTGTTTAAGGTTACACAAATCTATGAAGTTTACTGGATGTTGGATGTTATGTGAGTACTATTGTATGAATATATTAAAAATCTCATCAAACATCTTAATTCTAGTAGGTAACCATGAAAACTACTCCATGGATTGACCACCAAGACTTTGTGGGAAACAACACATGAGATATGTCTGATTATGCATGAATTCCATAGAAAAAGAAAAAAACTCCCTCAAGTGACCTTGGGGATTACATTTTCCTAAGTACTTCTCATATTTTGGTATTTTAACTCCTTTGGGAAAAGGAGGCATGTACATATCCTTATCAAAAGGAAATGGACATATAGTATCTAGTTGTTGAAAATATTCAAGACTAGCTAGGTTATTGAGAGGGGAGGGGTGAATCAATAACCTCAAAAACTTTACCAAATTTAGATCTTAATTGCAATAATCCAATTACCATTTGATTCACTAAACCAGATCTAACTGCATGCATGAGAAACTAAAAACATAAAACATTCATTGCACTTGAACACAATAATTTGGTGACCCAGAAACATTCCAAAAAGAAAGTAAAACTGGGGTGGGCATGATACCCACAAAACATCAATATTGTAGCATAAAGTTGGTCTGTTAAGGCTTACAATGATCACTTCTAATGATTTTCCCTATTAGGAGCAATTAGGACTGCTAGGTCCACCTTGTTAGAGGTTTTACAAAAACACAATGAAGTATGCACTCGGTAAAGAGATTTTTGAAAAGACTGTTAAGTCTACCTTGTTAAAGGATTTGGACTGGTTCACCTATTAGGATGAAATAGTAGATCTCTAACTTACAACTGAATTGATGATAGAGATTCCTTAAAATGTTGATCACCTTTATGTGATAGATATGACTCTGCTACTCCTTTTCTGATATGGTGTTTAATATACTTTGTCTTCTCCTGATTCACATGCTTCTATTTCACATTACTATTACATTTTCATACTACCTTAGATATGATACAATACATTACATATATATCAATCCAATTTACATAATTAAAAAGTTGGCCAATATACAAGTTAACACCAATATTACAAAGTCAACCCATATGTAGATACTCGGGTTCTGAAGATTGACTTGGTAAAGTTCTCATACATGACATCCACTATCACTACTCGAGATCATCATACACTCAGTAGAAGTAGAGGCTCAATCCATGCTAATCACTTCAATGTAGTCTTGAACTTAGTCTGCATTAGTGACTTGGTAGATATTATGTGACTTGGTATAAATTGAATTACTCATTTAACATGATTGTACTCAATAAATACTAATCATCACATAACTTAGTTAACACTAACTTCACTTTACACGAACCACTAGCTTGGTAGAAATTGCAAAGCTTAGTAACCATTGAATTTCTCGGGTTGAACTATTGGACTTCACACTACTTGATTCTACTTGGTTTGAACTATTGCACTTCACACTAACTGAACTCCCTTGGTAACCACTAAAATGCTCAGTACGAATTGTTGTACTTAGTGGCTACTAAAATACGTGACAAAAATTGTAGGCTATTCAATGAGCTCAGTAGCCATACAAAATTTGAATAAGTGTTGTCACTAATAAAAAACTTGACTAAATGTCAAAAATCTCCCCCTTTGGCATTAGTGACAAAAACACTTATCAACCAAAACTTATATACATCTCAATGTGGTACTGGCTTAGTATGGTATACTAATTTTTGAGATTTTTCAAAATTTGTCTTTGTAAGTATATACAATATACTATATCTACAAATTCTTTGTTATATACACTTTTCTCCCTTTGCATGATTCTCCCCCATATATACATACTAAGTGTCTCTCCCCCTTTTTGACAATAATGCCAAAGATTTATTCAAAAATTATTTACATGGAGGCACCAATATGAGAAATAAAATTAGATTGTACCTTGAGAATAAGTGCTAGAGTCTTATCCTAGCTCTCTTGCAAAACTTTGCACATATATAGAGCAACTTTCACTTCAGTAGAGAGTTCTATCATGTGATCTGCAACGGAGAAGTTGTTATCATGGATCATTTTTTTTTAATAAACAATATGCTTCTACATTGTATCCATGATGGGCAGGATCATATTCTAAATATCTATTAGTGAAGATTAGATCCTTGCTGTTTCTCTCAACAACTCTGCTTACATATCTGACAAGAATATGATTTTCATATGATGTGCAGAGCTTGAACTAGGGTCAAGTTGCAACTGCTATGCACTAGCCTTTAGATCTTCATCAATATCTGTCAATTTTCTCTTTATCTCCTTTGTAAACTTGGTAACATTACACAACTTTCTAAAAAGTGTTGTTACATTTGTGCAAGAGGTTTCAAGATTGGTCAAAATTGAGGAAAGCTCTACTTGCTAGATAGCTATTTGCTGAGCAATGTGCTCAAGCACTTTATTATCAAATTTATTTTCTACTTTCTCAATCAGTTCATCTTGACTGTTAGAGTCCTCATTAAACCTCTGTACTACCTCTTCTAATTGGAAGAAAATGTGTTGAGAAGTATCAACTTCAACACCTATCACCTTAATCAAAATATTCTTGGCATCATCAATAATTTTATATTCTCTATCTCTCTCCTCTCTCAATTTCTTCTACTTTGTCTTCTTTTGGAGGAGTTGACCAGCTATATGCATTTGATCCGTAGTATATTATAAAAATCCCATTTGAGAATTTCAATCTCCTCATGTAGGTCTATATCCTCACCTATCTCCTTACCTCTACTCAAAAATATTATACTTGGTTGAACCTTAGGTTCAACTATCCTTGTACTTGATGCCTTTGAATCCAAAATGGAAATAATAGTAGTGATGGTAGGACTAGCAGTGAAAATTGATATAGTGCCAATAGATGAAATACAGACTGGTATGCTTACTGATTGCAAAATTGAAGTACTTACAAAAGTATCCAAAACTATAGTAGACAAAATTGTAGAATTTAAAATTGTAGAACTAAAAATTGAAGTACTTACTGTAGAAGAACAAAAAATTGTAGAAGCTACTATACTTATGTCTGATGATGCTGACTTGGGAGCTAAAGAAGAGGGAGGCTACAACTTAGTAGATGAAGTGGTAGACACTTCTATCAATGATGTGCTGAGCTATGAGGGAGAAAAGAGTGATTGGACATTTGGTGTATCTACTATGGTCAGAATCAAACTTACTAAAGTTGTCTTTGAGCTTGATGTAGCTATTGGTTTGCTTGGAGAGTGAGGAAGTGAGGCAATGACTATGGTTGTTATCTTCATAGGGTTAGTCTCCTCATCATCTTCTTTGTCTTCCTTAGTAGCTTCTTCCTCTTTGTATTCTTCAACTTCTTCATTGTCAAAATGTGTGGGTTCAATGTAAGTTTCTTCTTCCTCATCATCATTGTCATCATCTTTAACTTCTACTGGGAAATCACTTTGTTTATGTAAGTGATAAATCTTCTTCCACATACTTGTGGCATTTCTAACCACATGCTCTATATCCTTTATCAAACTGAAATAAGTATTAAATCTAAGAGTCATCTTATCTTCGTTTTTCTTTATGGACTCTTTCATCTCAACATTTGTGATGCTTGGTAGCAACTGCCTCAGGGTTTGTGCATAGATATCTTTAGCTATTTGAATAGAAAAGTCCCATCTTGGCTTTAGAGAGCATGGGGAGGCCATTGATAAAATGAATCATTTTCTTAGTGATCAAAACTAGTTTCTCAAGCCATAACTGATCATTGTGAACTCGACTAAGGATGTATATAATCCATTTGATTGGGAAAATTTGAGGCAGGTGGGGAATGTGGGTTAAATGCTTGGCTTCCAAATGGTTATGTTCAAGTTTAAGAACACCATTCACACACAATACTTCTAGGGCATCATCCATTTCTAGGGTTTTGATTTCCTAAATAGAACACTTGAAATGAGTTTGAATGTTCTTAATGAGTAGTACCTTAGGAGGGATCTGTAACTATGATATATTTGGGTTGGGGGTTTTAGCAATCACCAACACAAGTTTGAAATCAAGTGCTTTCCATTCTGCACCTTAGACCAACATCTTTGACCCTTTCCTTGCTTTGCTACTACTAATTGATTCTATCATGGCAACTTAGTAAGCTATGAAAAACTTTGAAAAACTTTACTATAAATTCTACTCAAAGTTTCTTGATCGCTCTACAATTCACTTGTTTGCAATAACACTTAGAATTCTTAGTGAAAAATGAATTTGATTTCCTATTTTTTGTTTAAATTCTTCCATTAATGCTTGATATGAAGGTAGCTGTGATGAAATCATGCACAACAATATGCTCAATAGGTTGTCATCCACTATTCAATTGATTGCTCGGTGAAGGTTTTGTAACTTGGTAACCATGTGTAGCTTGTTACTCTCAACTTTGCTCGGTAGAGTCCATGACTGAACCTTGCTCGGTAGAGAAGTCAACTCAGTGATAATTGATAGCAATCTCACTCAATGATCCTTTTGTATCTTGAATATTTATTTGGATCTTTGCTTCCTTTTAATTGGAATTGTTTGGATGTGATCTTGACAACATAGTTCTAGTTCTTCCTTAAAACCTTAGTTTGAAATGGTGAAGTCACCCACTTCTTGAGTGACATGACCATCATTACTTGAATTAGCTTCCTGGGTAGATTTAGGAATCCATTTCTACCTCATCTACTTTTGAATGTTATCTACTTTTGCTTTCTTTTCATCTTCAACTCTACCTGTGTTCATGCAATTCTTGGCTAGTGACCAAGTTTGGTACAAGTAAAAAATCTTATGGTGGCATCTTTCTTCCTTGTGTGATGTTTAACATAGTTCATGCCAATGTGTCCATATTCTTCATAGCAATGACATCAACACCAAGTGTTATAGTCCCAATCAAATATTGCTTTCACAATTTTCTCTACTGGATTGAATGGCTTAATTTTGCAATCTGATGCCTTGTGACTTTGTTTCTTGCATTTGTGACACTTGCCTTCAAATTTTGGTTTGTCTTTGCATTCATTAGCTTTGTGACCATGTTGACTACAATTGTAGCATTTACCATTGAATTTTTCTTTACCATTACTCCAACATTTGATGTATGACCTATCTTACCATAGTGATTGCAAGTAGGTATTTGATTCCTTTGAGAACCTTGTTTGGAGGATTCACCTTCTTCTTTGTATCTAATTCTTGCTTTACCTTTTTGTCAATAGAGATTCTGCTCATTTAGCTGATTCAATTGATTCATGTCTGCATGGGATTTCATCATTCTTTCATTAATTTGCTTTTGAGTGTTTAGATCAATTTTCAATATTTCACTGATTTTCTTTTCAGATCTCAGCTCATTTCTTATTCTTTCATTGATTTGTCTTTCCAAATTTAGATCATTTCTTAATATTTCATTGATCTATCTTTGGCTCATGATTTCCTCATTTATATTGGAGACTTGATCCATAAGATTTGCATGCTAAAGGGATTGGTTCTGGATCTCATTGTTTCTTCCATCCATTTCTATTTTCATCTTGTTTCTCTGTTCCAAGATTTCACATAACCTTACTATCTGAATTTCTTGTTCTCTTTTCAGCTTTCTTACTTCTTGTAGGGAACCATTCTTCTCTAGGAGTTTTTTGATTGCAACATTTGTGTCATCTAAATTGCTTGAAGGGAAAAAGTCTTCAATTCTTTCTTCAATGTACTGATGATCATTCATTTGATTTGTAAGTTCCTTCCTTCTTTTCAGAGATTGGGAAAGTTGCTCCTTAGCTTTATTGAGTTGTGTAATGGCCATTTCTAGATCTAGCTTTTCATTATCAATGAGTTTTTCAAGTTTGAATATCTCCATTGTCCTTGATCTTTGCTCAAATTGTCAAACTTTATCCTGAGAACCACAAAGCTCTGATACCAATTGTTGGAAATATTCAAGACTAGCTAGGTTACTAAGAGGGGAGGGGTGAATTAGTAACCTCAAAAACTTTAACAAATTTAGATCTTAATTGCAATAATCCAATTACCATTTAATTTATTAAATTAGATCTAACTGTATGCGTGAGAAATTGAAAACATAAAACATTCATAACACTTGAACACAATAATTTGGTGACCCAAAAACCTTCCAAATAGAAAGTAAAACTGGGGTGGGGATGATACCCACAAAACTTGAATACTATATTATAAAGTTGGCCTATTAAGGTGTATAATGATTGCTTCTAATGATCTGCCCTATTAGGAACAATTAGGACTGCTAGGTCCACCTTGTTAGAGGTTTTACAAACACACAATGAAGTATGCACTCAGTAAAGAAATTTTAGAAAAGACTATTAAGTCTACCTTGTTAAAGGATTTGGACTGGTTCACCTATTAGGATGAAACAATAGATCTCTGACTTACAATTGAATTGCTAATAGAGATTCCTTAAGTGCTAATCACCTTTATGTGATAGATATGACTCTATTGCTCCTTTTCTGATATGGCCTTCAATATACTTTGTCTATTTTTGGTTCACATTCACATGCTTCTATTTCCAATTACTATTGCATTTTCATACTACCTTGGATATGATACAATATGTTAAATATATATCAATCCAATTTACATAATTATAAAGTTGACCAATAAACAAGTTAACACCAATATTACAAAGTCAGCCCTTATGTAGATACTCAGGTTCTGAAGACTGACTTGGTGAAGTTTTGATATAGGGAATCCACCATCATTAGTCGGCATCATCTTGCACTCAGTAGAAGTAGAGGCTCAATCCATACTAATCACTTCAATGTAGTCTTGAACTCGGTTTGCATTGGTGACTCGGTAGACACTATATAACTTGGTATAAATTGAATTACTCATTTATCATGACTACACTTGATAAATACTAATAATCACATAACTCGGGTAACACTAACTTCGCTTTGCATGAACTACTAGCTCGATAGAAACTACAAAGCTTGGAAACCATTGAAATGTTTGGGTTGAACTATTGGACTTCACACTACCTGATTCTATTTGTTTTGAACTGTTGCACTTCATACTAATTGAATTCCCTTGGTAACCACTAAAATGCTCAGTAGAAACTGTTGTGCTTGGTGGCTACTGAAATACATGGCAAACATTGTAGACTATTCAATGAGCTTGGTTGGCATAAAAAATCTAAATAAGTGTTGTCACTAATACCAAACTTGACAAAATGTCAACACTAGTGTGTATTGCTTAATCAATTTTTCCCTATCTTTCAACATTTGGGCCAATTGCTCTTACATGGTCTACAATTATTTTTGTAACTTGGAGGTTTTAAATTCTCTTCTTGTATGAAACTTGTTTCAACATTGAAGTTTTGGGGTTGGTTCACTTCTTCTTGAGCAATTTTGAGAAAATATTTATCTTTCTCATCACTAAGTAGGATTTCCATCATTGTCTAATTTTTTTTTTGTCTTTATGACATTTTTCTATTTCTTCTAGGGTATTTCTATAGTATCCCCATACTCATTTGTGTAAGTGTAAATATCCTTGAACCTTTTGGCTCCTTGGAATTCCTCTCTCTTTTCTCTCCTACTATTTTCACCTATTTCTTAGTCTTGATCTGCCATTCTAGGGGTGGATGAAAGTTTAGTTTGTTGAGGACTTGTAGGTGTTTTACATAGATATTCAACTATTTTGTTTAAAGACATAGGTGTTGTGTCAATATCTATGTGTTCTAGGAATAACATATTCCTAACTTGTTGCAAGTTTATGGAAAATGCTCATCGACAATAGGTGAAGGAGAACATGAGGATACTTGACTATACTTAGTCTATGTGTATAAGTAGTAAAGGCCTATACTAATATTTCTTCCTCTATCTCTACCTCATCTAGGTCTATGGGGAGGAAACACATTTTGTAGTGCCTACCCCTAAGTTACATTTTTGCTATCATTGTTGAACTCTTTTAGGCCAGTTTTATGTTTGATGATTAGTAGTATTGTTTTGAGTTTTTCAGATATTGTGTCAGATTCAATTTATTATATGATGGGATTATTTGGTACTCTATATTTCATGTAGGCATGATGATTATTTAGTGATTTCAGTTATTGATGATGATTAGTTGGATGGATTATATATGTTTTCTTATGGATACTTACCCCATACTACATGTGTATGGTGCGTATGTTTGTTTTCTTTATGTATGGTGTTTCTGATGTGGTTAATGAAGGGAGTCATAGTCACCTACTAGTTGGGATCTACACGATGCACCACTTCCTACTATTGCATGTTTAGCTTAGAATATTGCGTCTGTACATGCATGGATTTTATGTAGGTTGCAAGTACTAGGTGTCAACTTCCCTGAATTGCCAGGATGGGCATACCCTATCGCATTATCCCAATAGTAAGAGAGGGGAGATAAATTCTTAAGTCCAAATCCCAAACCCTTAAGCCATTTGTCCTAGATAATTAGGACAAGTATATGAGTCAAGTACCCTTTGAATGCATCAGATGACATTAATTCATGATTATAACCCTTTAGGTTGATTTTGTATGTGTTTTTCTATGATGGGTTTTTGTATCTTACTTTATGAGTCTTGATGAATTTTCGATTAATTAAGTCCAATTAAAAGATTAAATTAATGATTTGATTCAATAGAAAATTATTATGATAATTTAATTTTTAGTTATATTTAATTAAATGGGGAATTAATTAAATAAAAAGAATTAAATTTGAAGATAAAAGATATAAGTATAAATTTGGAATGTGATAATATTTATTTAATTTAATAATGATATATTTAAAATTCATTTTTAAATAAATGCTTAATAATATTATTATTTAAGTTAATAAATATTTTATCAATTAAGTTTTAAAATAAATTAAAAAGTGAAAATATATTAATTTATAAAAAGGTTTTATGTTTGCATGATGTATGCATGAGATTAAAATATAAGAAATTAATTAAAAAGATAAAACAAGTAAATTTAATAAAGATATTTTAATTGCATAAAGTGTGAATGAGATTGAAAATTAATAAATCAATTAAAAAGAGGTCAAGTGAAAAGTAAATAAAGTTATTTAATAATGCAATTAACCTGCATGGAAAAGATAAATGAAAGATAAATAAAAGTTAATTAAGAGTAAAAGTCTGGTGAGCAAGGAGTCCTCTCGGGTGAATGCACAATTAGTGCCCCAAATTGAGGAGAGAACTCCTTATTACTAATTAAAGGTACATTTTTTAGGGATGCTAATTTTGGGAAGCAAATTTTGGAAGGAGAAAATAATTTTGGAAAAGTTCTTTGAGAGGACAAATTTCTCTACAAGTGTCTTGAGCATAGTGATTAACATTAGACTCTAGGTAGACGCCTATGATTAGTCACTCAATTTAATATGCTCTTTCTTTTCCTATCTTCTTTGTGTCTATGAAATGATTATCTATGATGAGTGTTTCAATAATAGTGAATTTCTATTATGCATGTTAAATCTTCTGAATACATAGAGAATGAAACATCTGAGGATCCTCGTCTAATGATTTCACAAATTTAATTGTAATCAGGAAGGGTTTTGAGTTCTATAAAGGAAAATTTAAATAGAAAATTCGACCGATTGGTCGTACTTCATCTATTAGATTTGGGTTGAAATTTTTATTTAAAAAATTACAACAAAAAAATTAATTGAAATCATTTTGTTGAAATTAAAATTAAAATTTAATTTATAATAAAAAATTTAAAAAATAAAATTTGGGAGGGGCAAGTTTTACCCACCCCCTTATCTTATAACCGGTGGCCTTTATTGCCACTGCCACAACAATAGCTATAGTATATTGTATTTCTGTTGCGGTAGCAACCTACTACAACAAGACAACGACTGTAGCCATTTTAAATGTGAGGGTCAACGGGCCATAAAATACACTTTTAAAAAAAAAATTAAAAATTTGTATAATATTTTTAAAATATAATTTAATTTTATTAAAAAAAAATATTTAATTAAATTATTATTTATTAATAAGTTTATTAATGATATAATAATTTATTACTATTTAATTATTTAATCAGTTTCAATATAAGATTGTTTAATTGTAATTATTAACTTTAATAATGATTTTTTATTTATTAATAATTATTAATTTTAATAGATTATTAATGAATGGTAATATAGTAGTCTTGTATAATTATTAATTAATTTAATTGAATTTAATTGATGATTAATATTGCTTAAAGAAGATATAGAGTTATCTTATTTTTATTATTAATAAATTGATTTTTAATAAAGTGGTATTATTGAAACATCAATGATTATTATTGTAATAATTAATTAATGACTACCGTTAGGTTATTTTGGAGGAAATTTACTTAAAAGTTGAATAGGGGTGATGGTGCTTGTTATTGGAATATCAAGATGGGTTAATTATTGAGGTAAACGATGAATCTTTTTACTTAAAATATACACTTAAATGAAAACTAAAACCCTTACATTTGAATTAACAATATATTTTCAAATTAAATTGAACTGTGAGACTATTATGTTTTCTATGTACTATCTATACTTTGGGGTTTCTGGTTGTCTTAGTATCGACCAGTCTTAGGATGTTACTAGAGGCTCGAGGGTTATGAGTTTGTGATATCATGTTGATGTTTTCATCTGGATCTTTTAACCCAACCATGGTAATGTGATGATATGCTCTATGATATGTTTGTATTTACTGTTAATTATTGCTTTCTAGTGTTTTTGTGTGACACTGAGGTGTATGTATATGAGACACTTAACCATTTTTGAGTCCTTGATTAGTTATATTTGGATTGCTTTCCAGTCGCTTTGATAGGAGTGAGGTGTTTTTTTGCTTTGATCTTGGTGATGTCATGTTGTGACATGTTTGACTTAACTATTTTGAGTTGTTGATCAATATGACTAGAATACTTTTCGGTTGCTTGTTGAGAACTGATGGATATAGTGATTTACCTTTGATTCTTACTAGTTTCTCGTAGAGAACTGATGTGATTGTTGTGGATTATCTTTTGATGCTTTCCAGTTACTTGTATAGGACTGAGGTGATTTTATATGAGTATTTGATTTGTACTTTTAAGAGCCTAGGGTAGGTTATCTACTTGTAGTGTCAGGAAGTGGCTTGGAATGGGGACCAGGGCCCTAAGTGGCTACTAGGGTAACTCATTGTAAGTTGTTTAATAAGTGAAAACATTACACTAAATAAGAGTAAAATGAACTTGATAAGAGTCTTTGTATGTTCTAGCCCATACCTCGAGTGCTAGTATAGACTAGGATGGGAGTAGAGAGAACGCTTGGTTGCAACCTTGCATTCTGTAGTATGCCTTGTCAATACATGGGGATACTAGTGGTTGCATAGGGATCAATAGGGGTCCTAAGAGACTGCCAGGGTAACTCCAACATGATTCATGTGATAAAAATTGCCTACTTACATAGTAGGTTTCCTACATGTCTTTGTGTGCCTCTGGGGAATTAGATGTCGACCTATCTTGGAACCTTTGAGCTAGATGCTTTTAGGATTTCTTGGACTTAGATAATATTTTGATATTTGGTTTGATATTTTGTTTGGGACTTGAGACTATCTCCTCAATGTGGTGGGAGTGAGACATTTAGGTTCCACATGGTCAGGTGATAATGCTTTTTCACTCTTCCCATTGAGATCTGTCCATAGTCACCATTGCTAGAGCTTCCTTTTTGCATTTACTTTCATTCTTTCTATGTATCATTTGATGGATAGTTATACTTTATGATGGATGGATGTATCATGTATGGTGGATGTTTTCATTTATTTTATTTTACTTTGTATTATGGATCTGAGGAGGATGACGTGATTCTATTTCTACATATGTATATTCTTGTAAGCCTTTCATACTCTGTGACATGTATAGTGGATGATTGAGCATTCCAAATTTGACTTTTAAAGAGGCATTTAGAACAAATATATATTAAATGGACGTTGAACTTTATAATTATTCTTTCATATGGATGTGGTAATTGATGGAATTAGTATTAGATTAAATTTAAATGGAATTCAACATCTTGGGATCCTTAAGAAATGTAACCTGTTATGTATACTATAGTTGATTGAATGTTATTGCTTTCACTACTATGTGTTTGATGTGTATGTTATTCTTTCTTGTTTCAATAAAACATGTTTGGAAAACTTAGTAAAACTTTAGGTTATTTCTTTTGGATCTCTTGGTAGGGCATTACACATTTCCACTTCTATTTACAACATTCATAGACAATGAGTTATGCCAAAGATGAAATGAGGACTACACCTAGAATGTCATCACAAAGTAAGTAAGTAATTTTGATGTATACCAAGGTATGAGTAGCTAGAGAAATGGACAGAATAGCCAACATTTTTAACTATCGTGCCATGAGCTATGACAACACAAAAAAAAAAAAAAAAAGGATAGCAGATGATGAGACTAGTTAATATGTAGATCACAAGGGATCAACTAAGGAAGTTGTCTAAGTTTTAGACTATTTATAGACAATGGAATGAAATAGTATCTCTAAAAAAAGACCAGATTTGGATCAAGTTTTGACAAAGGAGCTCAAAATAGCTCACTATTTTGGACAATAACTAATAGACTTGCATGAGGAAATGACTCTGAGGTGAGTAAATGATGTAAACTATGTGAGTAAATAATTTTCACATACCAATTTGAAGTAGGTAGACTAGATCTTTTGTGAAGATCCTAAAAGATCTAATCAAGGAAGTAGGTAAACCCATGTGAGGAAATAAAATAACAACTCCCAAAGTGTTTTCTCACATGAGATTATATGTTGAATCACACAATGAAATTAAAAATGACCAATGTAAACTACTTTTGACTAGAGTTTTCACAAGTTGATAGTGTTTAAGCATAAGCTCGCACAAGGAAACATAGTCTCTTGTGAAAAAAGCTATAGAGGACTATGTGAGGAAATGCAAACTGGGTCCTAACTCACACAAAATTTCTCTACAAAGGAGGAAAGTTTTGGACTAAATTTGAAGAGATTTTTGATAAGTTCTAAGAATTTTTGGATAGAGTACATATAGTGTTTATAGTTTTAAGTTAGATTTGGACATCTTTTTTCAAGTTATTTTGGCAAGTTGATAGTTTATTTTTAGAATTTTTTGTAAGAAAAGACAAGGGGATACAAGCAGTAGTCATAACAAATCCAATCGAGGAAAAAGAAACTTAGAGGGACGAGGGTGTCTTGATCCTTTGTTTGGATAGTTTGGACAATTTTAGACTCACAAAAGACACTCTTAATCCCTATAACCTAAAATGGTAGTGGAAGAAAAACCTTTGTGTCACAACTTATGTGCATGCATTCACCTCACATAGCCGTGTCACCCCACCAGAGCATGCTCATGTTTTTGGTGTATTCCAAGGACTCAATAAGCTATATGTTCAAAGGTTACCCTTGAGGTAGGGGCTAGTGTTATATATTGCCTTTCAATATCCAAGTACATGCCCATGATGAGGATCTACATGAGAGATTCTTCCCCCTCCTTGCACAAAGATTAGCCCCCCTTTCAAAAGTGAAATAGGTAGCAACTGACTAAAATTTTTTTAATAGGTTTCCATTCACATTAATCCCCAGTGGTCTTGCAAGTGAGGTTAAGACTAGCAGCCCACACTGACACCCAAAAGTGCATACACTTGAATAGAAAGATTGGGGGCAACACTGCCTAGTGCAACAGATAGAGCCTCCTCTTGATATGTTATATTGGGATCAAGAGGAAGAAATTAACATGGCTTTGGAGTTTTTGACTCTACAAATCTTCTTTGTTATAGTGAGGTGGAATCATTGGCATAAAATGTGGGCTCACTTGGGTTGTTCCCAAAGGTTGGATCACTCTAGTAGGCCCTCCAAAGGTTGACTCAGACTTGGCATAGATTCAAGGGTCCAAATTTCTGATTTTACCAAAGAGAAAAGAGCATACTCCTTTACCTCTTCACCTACCCAAACATGAAAAAAATATTCATCATTGAGCTAGCTTATTAAATCCTAACTTGTCTTATTCTAGCATTTTGATTTTTCTAAAAGAAAAAGAGCATTATCCTTTCATTAAAAGATTTTCTTGTGAGAACCACTACCTTTCTTACCTCCCTTGGGTACCATCTTTCAAAGGCATCTAGGTTTCTAATTTACTCTTGGGCATCACTTCCAAGAAGAAAAGAGCATAATCCTCTATTCCTTTTTCTAGAGCCCTACAAAGTTCATAAGCCACATTAAACAATGTGTATTGAAAGCATGTAAAAAGACACATTATCTGAGTGGGTTTGAATTATTCTTTGACAAGCATCCTAAAATCAAACCATTCATATAGTTTGTATGTTTGTTTCAAGGTATCTTTGACAGTCATCCTATAGACCACTGTTATACTGTTCCAAAAATTAGAATTCACAAAATAATTGCTTTAGAAATAGTGGTTAGTACAAAAATCATGAATGAAAGACTTAAAAAATAAAAATTTAAACCCTCTGCTATTAAGTCTCATGCAAGACTCTACATACACCACACAAGGAAATGCTTTGTGTTATGCAAGAGAATTCTCTCATAGCATGAGCATAAGAAACTCCATGTGAATAAGTAGAAGGAAGCACCTAAACTTTAGGTTTCTCACATGAGAAAAAAATTTGTGCATGAGAATTCACTATTTTTGTATGGACAAGAATCCAAAATGTCAAAAAATGAATATAAATGAGGCCAAAAAATTAATTTTTCTGCCCCACGGTGGGTGCCAAAAATGTGAGTGTTAAATATGGGCCTCTCATTTAATCACACACTTCAACGTGATCATTGTTTGTAAGTAACATCCTGGAATGAACTTGAGATTATTCATCTGACATGTTTGCACAAGGTGATTTTTTGCCTTCTAGCTAGATGGGGTTTCACTATATGCTCTTAGAATTGAGAGTCTCATAACTAGACCAAAATAGTACAAAGGGTTTGAATGAATGCAAAAGCAAGATTAATCCATGTTTTTGAGATTTTGGTATGTAAAGATATGAATTAATCTAGATGCTATGCAGATTAATCTAAGAACAAGATAAGAAAGGTAAGCTAAATGAATGCATTGTAATCCAAATGATAAGCATATACAAGAAATGATTATTTGAATGCAAATAATTGAGTAATCAATCCAACAATAATTTCATACTCTTCACTTGCATCCTCCGAAATGAGAAGAAGGCTTCTTTTATAGAATCTTAGCATTGATCGATGGTTGAGATCAAATTGAAGGAACAATGAAGATTAGAAGAAGACTCAATCATGATAGAGAGTTTCCTTATGAAAAAGAAGTTAATAGATTGCTTTTGAGTTGAATAAGGAGTTGACTAATTTGATTCCTTTCTAATTTCAATCAACTTTCTAATTATGAATTGAAGGGAGAATATTGGAGAAGATATTTGATTTAAAAGAACTAAATATGACCTCATAATTAAATATTCTAATTAATAGAATAATTAAATTTAATAATTAGAATGAGGGTATTAATAGAATGATTAAATTCAATAATTAAATCAAATATATTTAATTCCTCACATTTATTAACTAAGGGGGTGAATTTAATTTAATTTAAGTGGTAGGATTTGTAATTAAATCAAATTGATTAGGAGGTTATCTTAGCCAATTTAAGTCTATGCTTAGGAATTAATATATGTGTGATTGATATAGATTAAGGGTTTCCTTCAATTGACACTCAAGTTAATTAAAGATGAGTGGTAAAAAGTGCCTAGTATAATAGGACTTTATGATTAAGAGATTGATGTGAGATTCATGCACCAAAATTCGTTCGGAATTCCATTGTGCCAATTTAGGGTATTACAAAATGGAATCTTAATTTTAAATGTCTTAAAATTATTTCTTGGACTTCAAATTTCTCAAAGGGAACATGGTTTATTTTTATCTCAATCAAAATATGTACAAGAAATGTTAAAGAAATTTGAAATGTTAGATTGTATCTTGTAAGCACACCCATGGAAAGAGGCTATAAATTGATAAAATATGATGATTCACTGGTTTTTATTTAGTTTGAGTATAAGTCTATGATTGATGGTCTTCTTTATCTTACATCTATAAGACCTAATTCAATGCATGCTATATTTTTGGTTTCAAGATTTCAATCTAAACCAAGGCAATCACATCTTAATTATATTGAAAAGAATTTTCAAATATATTTAGGGAATACTTGATTATGATTTGTGGTACCCTCATAGTAACAATTTTTCTTTAATATTTGGAATTATAGATGTTGACCGTGTTGGTTATATGGATGATGAAAAGAGTACTAATGGTGTTACCTTCTTCATCAATGATAGGTTTGTTGCTTGACATAGAAGACATTAGGAATGCATAACTATGTTCACTACTAAATTATAATATATTACTTCTATAGCGTATTATACTTAGTTTATTTAGATGGCTTATTAGTTGGGTAATATAGGTATTGATATAAATAAACCTATTTCTACAACATGTAATAACATGAATGCAATAAATCTATCAAAAAATCATGTGATGCACTCTCAAACAAAGAAAGTTTCTATAAAATTTCATTCTTTTGAGAAAAAAGATGCTTGCAAATGAATTCACTTAACTTATGTCCCTACTCAAAATAAAGTAGCTAATATTTTTGCCAACGGATTACCTCATAAAACCTTTGAAAATTTTCATACACATTTGGGAGTCCTCTCCAAATATCTATTACTTCATATGCACACATTGTGGGGGAGTATGCTGCTTTTGAACCATTACTACCTCCTAATAACAACTCAAATTTCAAAGTAGTGAGAAACTTCATTTATGGATGAATTTATTGTATTTTTCCCTTAATGCAAGAAGGGGAAGAAATTATATATACGTGTCTTTGAAAATTCAATTCAATTTATTTAACAATGGTTTGTAATTTCAGTTTATGATACAAATTGATTTTAACATTTGGCTGTTATTTCTGATATCACTATATGATACATGCATATAGGCACATGTATATAGGTACAAGTATCTAGTATAATTTTAAAATTGTCGTAAGATTTGTTAACGAATTTTGGATGATAGATTTTATGATATGTTGAACACTTTTCAATAGATAAAAATGTGAAAAGGTGTTTCATAATAAACAAGTACAAATTTTACAATATATAGGAATTCAAGTTGACTTTTATTGATTCATTTTATTTTCTTTCTAAATTATGATTAGATATATTAATACTATTATGGATATTTTCAAGTATATACATATAAATTATTCATTAGCTATATTTAACAATATGTATGGTAAGATTAATAGTGCCTTATTATGGTTGATTATAACAAGATGGATCGATGACATGATTTTTTTCCATCAAGGATATGTTGATCTTATGGTCAGATAATTTTTTAATTACTATCAAAACACTTAATCATTTGGTTGGTTACATTGCTACTAAGCTTCATAGAGTCCACCAAGCTTCACAAGAAGAAAGTAGTGTAAGCTATGCTAACAGTGTCTGCCAACCTAGCCGTGTTAACCAAGTAGAAGGTAGGTAGTGTTGACCAAGCCATATTGTCAAATTTACCCTTCAGTGTCAACCAAGTTCTCTAGTTTTCATTGGGTCATCAGTGCTAACAGAGTTCATGCCTACTCCTGAGTGATCAATGTGGACCAAGAACTAGTGTCAATCAAGCACCAGAGCTTACTGAGTTGACTATATTATAGAGTGTTAGAATATCACCTGAGTGGTCTTCAAAACCTGAGTTTTAACATTGAGCTGATTTAGTGAAGATTTTTGAATTAGGTATTGTAGCCGACCTTATAATATAATTATTTGGATTGGTATTTATGTAAGATATCTTGTCATATCAAAATGAGAGTATGTATGTGTAACAAGTATGAATGAAAATTAAAGAGTAAAGGCTACAAGAAGTATAAGGAAAAGAAGAGTCTCATCTATCACAACAAGATGATCATTTCTACATGAAAGGAATCTCAATCAACAAACTAAGTTGTAGAGCAAAGGTCAGCTACTAGTTCATCTTAATAGGTATATTAGTCAAATCCTCTAACAAGGTGGACTTAATAGTCTTATGTTGAATCTCCTAACCAAGTGCATACTTCATTCTATTGTATAAATCCTTTCACAAGGTGGACCTAACAATCCTTATTGCTCCTAATAGGGCACATAACTAGAAGTAATCATTTGTAAGCCTTAACATGCCAACTTTATACTACAATGCTAAAGCTTATGGGCATTATCCCACCCTAGTTTTACTTTCTATTTGGAAGGTTTTTGGGTTACCAAATATTTTGTAGATTGTTATGAATGTTTTATTTCTTTCAATCTTTCATGTGTGTAGTTAGACCAAATTATCTTAAAAAGGATTAATTCATGAATTAAAGTTAAAGTTTTATTGATTCCTAATTCATCCACCCCCTCTCAGCTAACTAGCCCACCATACATTTTGAATGATTGGTATCAGAGAATTTGGTTCTCACATTAGAAGTTTAGCAACTTGAAAAATATCAGAGATAATGGAAGTGATGTAGAGTGATCATAAAAAAAGATTAGTGAGACCAAAATCTCCTAAACCTTCAAGGTAACTCTACCCTATCAACTCTTATAGGGCCCACAATGACTCCTTCTAACTTCTAGACACAATATTTCAACCTTCAAACCAAGTTTCCCTCTTGCTGTAGAAGGTCTTACCTAACTTATTTCACCAAGAAATGACCACTCACCAAGTTATATTGTTTCATTTTGAGCCCTATTCTCAAATTCCCTAGTTTCTTGACTAAGTACATGCAAATATTAATCTTAAGGCACGTTTATAAGACCTATTGGCCTGGTTTTTTCACCTTGTATAACTTTGATGCATTCCATAGTGAAAGAACAAGTGGTTTTATGTTTAAAGGTGAGATATGTTAAAAAGCCTAGATGAAATTATTAAAATTTCATGAAACCCTTGTTGTTGTGCCCCAATCTTCAAAAAATTTGGAAAGTAGTGTTTTATTTGAAAATAGTGCGAGAAGCTTTTCTCTTTAAGGTTTTATCTTTACCTTTTCCCATTTTTATTTTAAAATTACTTTCCCAGAAAAATCTATCTTTTTCCGCAAACCTTTTTCTTAACCATGGCTTTAAACCTATCTTAATTACTTAGTTTTCTTTTAAGTTTTTTAACCAAAATAGTGTTTACCTTTGCTAACTATCAATCTTAGAAAGATAAAAAAATGAGCACTTTATTGCATTAAAAACTTGCTTGACCTTTAGAGAATGTGAGGAAGTGCCTACATGACATGTAGCCCTTGGTGACATAAACTCCTTAATGCACCACAAAAGTTGGATATGTTAGAATGGGTCCAGAAGTGTTAGGTGTTCTAAGCACACATTGGAAAATTGGGGCTATTTCATCGGTCAATGTGAGCAACAGGATTACTTTTAAGTGATACAGCACCACACCATAGTTTCAGTGAAAATAAAGCTTAAAAATTCATACTTTGCAAGTTTGGTTTCAAAAAACAAACCTTTTATGAATGTCATGCCCATGATTGTCACAATATGCCCATTCCAAAAGAATCAATCTTGAAAGTGTCATAACCATTCTCTGCAACAACATTCCTTTGGTTGATCTCATCAATGAATCTCACACTTTCTTTGAAAATGGAAACCCTCACAACTTTTTCTTCAAATCATCACTACTAGAATTTATGCCATTGTGAGACAACCAACTTTCATTAAGACCTTACACGGTTCCTTCAAATTGGAGATTTTCAATTTCCCATTGCTACACTTATCTGACGGGATCAGTCAAGATTAGTTGGGCCCCAAAGTGGGTCCAACTACAAATTTGTTTTTTCATTTTCAGACAACTGGACCTTCAGACTGATCCACCGACCTTCTCAGACTGACAGGATTCCAATTCAAGCACTAAATGATGATTAAAAACTTATTTTACCACTGAACTGCAAATTTTTACTTTTGCACCAGGAGGTTTATTGACTGGCCTTAAAAATTGACCTAAACATCTGAGCAAGCTTTGAAATCTAACACACTAAATTTTTGTACCACAAACTTGCATTGTGTTAAATCTCATCTCATGACGAATTCCCAGTCAAAAGATATTGTTTATCAAAGTTGCCTTCTCGAAATTACCTACAAGAAAACATGTTAGAAAAAAACAAACTAGGTTTGGATTTGGCCTTGAAAACTAGGCAAATGAGCACATGGGGAAACAAAAATTGGGGTGTTGATTCTCTGTCATGAGGACATTGTGGATATGAGATTTGGGCTCATGAAAAATAACAAGATGCATTTGGAAAGTAGTCAAAGCAGGCTACTTGAAATTAGCAGATTGGAAACACTAGCATAAAATCATTTTTTGGAAATGGAATTGACCTCAAAAAGTGTGCAGACAGATTCATCAGGACTTAAAAATTGGCACACTTAAAGAATTTTTGGAGAAAAAAATAGTGGTACAATCTATTTGATCTATGCAATCATGGATCTCAAGTTATGACATCACAAATAGGGGTTCCAATCAATCTGTAGTTACTAACACTAGTAAAACTTTAGAAATTGCATTTGGAATCACATTTGAAAACTGATCAAATAGATTCGTCATAAGTTGAAACTTAAAAAATAACAAGTCTCTGACATCTACAATGAAAAACAAAAGGAATTTCAACATTTGGGTCAACTGGGTAAAAGTTATATCATGTCAAATAGGGCTTCCCAGAAATATGTGCAATGTGCATCAACATGAAAACATTAAAATACCAAGTTTGAGGGATTCAAAACCTAGTTGAACAGATTTGAAATGACTCAAAATATGAAACATAGGTTCTTAGGTATGGACACTAGAAACTCCCAAAGCAAAAAGTCACAAAAAATTTCTAGGTGCGAGATATTCGATTGTTGGAATTATGATATATTTGTCATTAGTCACAACACTTATTTGATTCTGAATGCTTACAGAACTCATCACCTAGTCTACAGTTCACACCGAGCATTCAGAGGTTACCTTATAAAATTCGTAGGTAAATAGTTGACACTGAGCAGATAGTGATTACCGAGCAGGACAGTGTTCTCTGAGTAGATAGTGATTACTGAGCAGAACATTGTTCTCCAAGTAGTTAGTGGTTACCAAGCAGAACAGTTTTCTTTGAGCAGTTAGTGATTACCGAGCAGAACAGTTGATACCGAACAGTCAGTAGTTACCGAGAAGAACAGTGTTCTCCAAGTAGTTAGTGATTACAGAGCTTCACAGTATTTACCAAGTAGATAGTGCTCACCGAGTCATCAAAGGAATCAATGTTTATCGAGTAAAAAAAGGTAAATGAAGGAGTCAGTGTTTATTGAGTAAACAAGGTAAATGAAGGAATCAGTGTTTACCGAGTAAACAAGGGAATTAGTATTTACCAAGTAAAGAAAGTTATCAATGGATTTAGTTTCTACCGAGTGACACAACATTCACCGAGTCACCAATGGTTATTGTGTTTCGAGCTAATTAGAATGATTAGTATGGACCGTGCCTCTACTCTTACTGAGTGCATGATGATGCAGAGTATTGTACTAGATGCTGAGTATCAGAAGGTCACCGAGTCAGTTTGTGGAACCAAAGTTTTCTACCACCTGGCCGACTTAGTAATGTTTGTTCACTTGTGTTTTGGCTGACCTTGCTAGTGTAAATATTGGAATGGTATATATCATTTGAAACAATGATATGCTAAACATAGTCATCATTGGTTGTGGTGTGTTCCAATATTTTAAGAAGAAGGAAAGCAAATCATGAGCAGAATAGAGGAATACAACAAAGTCAACATTGATGCAGAAAAGATATATTTGTCACATCAAGTGATCAGAGCACAAGGATCTTATCAGCAATCGATTGCAATTAGATTCACTGCTTCATCCTAATAGGTGAATCATTTTTCTAAATACTTTAACCAGGTAGACTTAACAATCTTTTTTAAATCTCCTAATAGAGTGCATACTTCATTGTATGTTTGTAAATCCTTTAACAAGGTGGATCTAGCAATCCTACTTGCTCCTAATAGGGAAAATCATCAGAAGTGATCATTGTAAGCCTTAACCAGCCAACTTTATACTGCAGTATTGAAGTTTTGTGGGTATCATCCCCACCCTAGTTTTACTTTCTAATTGGAAGGTTTCTGGGTCACCAAAATCTATGTGTTCATGTGTTATAGATGGTTATCTTTTCATGCATACAATAGATTAGATGGATGAATGGTAAAAATATTATTATGCAAAAATTGAATTAAAATTTTAGAGTTACTGATTCACCCCTCCCCTCTCAGTAACCTTGTTAGTCTTGATTATTTCTAACAATTGGTATCAGAGCATTGTGGTTCTCAAGATAAAGTTTGACAACTTGAGCAAAGATCAAGGACAATGGAGATATTCAGACTTGACAAATCTATTGAGAATGAAAAGCTAGATCTAGAAATGGCCATGACTCAACTTAGAGAAGCAAAAGAGCATCTTTCTCAATCTCTGAAAAGAAGAAAGGAAATTGCAAGACAAATGAATGATCATCAGTATATTGAAGAAAGGATTGAAGACCTTTTACCATCAAGCAGTTCAAATGAAGCTAATGAACCAATCAAGGAACTCCTAGCAAAGAATGGTTCTCTGCAGGAAGAAGTAAGAAAACTTAGAAGAGAGCAAGAAATCCAATTCATCAGGCTATGTGAAGTTTTGGAACAGAGAAACAAAGAAAATGAAGACTTAGAGGTAAGAAATAATCTATCCCTTCAGCATGAAGATCTTATAGGACAACTATCTAATGAAAATGAAGAAATTATGATTCTAAGATTTAAAAATGAAAGTTTGAGAAATGATTTAATCACTGAAAGATAAATCAATGTAAGTTTGCAAAGTGATCTGAGATCTAAAAGAAAAAACTATGAAAGTTTGAAAAATGACTTAAATGTTGAAAAAAAAATTAATGAAAGGATGATAAAATCTCAAGCAGATATGGATCAATTGAATTTGCAAAATGAGAAGAACCTTCATAGACAAAAGGAAAAGCAGGCCTTGGATACAATGAAGAAGGTGAATCTTCAAAACAAGGTACTCAAAAGAATAAAAAACCTACTTGCAATCACTATGGAAAGTTAGGTCATACATCTAATAGATGTTGGAGCAATGGTAAAAGAAAATTCAATGGTCAATGCTACAATTGCAATCAACATGGTTACAAAGAAAATGAATAGAAAAAAAAAAAAAACAAAGTTTGAGGGTAAATGTCACAAATGCAAGAAACAAGGTCACAAAGCATCTGAATGTAGATCAAAATCATTCAATCCAGCAAAATAGGTTATCAAAGCATTATTTGGTTGGGACTACAATACTTGGTGCAGATGTCACTATTGTGGAGAATATGGACACATTGGAATAAACTGTGCAAGGCATCACCTAAGGAAGAAAGATACTACTATAAGATGTTATACATGTACCAAACTTGGTCATGTATCCAAGAATTGCATGAATATAGGAAGAATTGAAGATGAAAAGAAAGTCAGAGCTGACAATATTCGAAAGCAGATGAGACAACAATGGATTCAAAAATCTACCGAGCCAAAAAATTCAAATAATGGCTATGTCACTCAAAAAGTTTCAGGTGACTCCACCATTTCTAATTAGACTCATCAAGAAGGACCAGGGACTGCATCTTCAAGCAATATCCTAAGCAGTTCTAGAATATAGAAGTGCAAAAGATAAATCAATATTTCAAATATTAGACATATTTCACTATGATGCATCTATCGAGCAAGGTTGATTTTAGACTTAACTGAGCTAGGTCAATAATGTGAAAGGTTTTAGTTTGTTTACCGAGTTGCAAGGTTTACCAAGTAATTTGGTGACTATCTAACAAACCCTAGGTCATCTCAGCTACCTTCATACTCGAGCATTACTGGTAGATTTTTCATCAAAAGGGCAGAATTTGATCTCATTTTTCATCGTGAATTCAGAATATACAGAGCGAAGAGTTTCCAAGAGTGCGAAAGAGAGTTCAAGCGATTTGAACTGATTTTTCAGCAAAAAAATTGTCAAACAAAATCATTCACTCACCAAGCAGCAATGGCATCCGCAAGCACCAGCAGTAGCAAGGCAAAAAGAGGTTCTGAAATGCTTGTGAAGGGAGTAGAATGGAAAGCACCCAGCTTCAAGCTCGTTCCTACCATCGCTAAATCGCTCGACCCTCATGTAGCTCAATCAAAAATTCCACCAAAGGTACTACTTATAAATGACATTCATACTCATTTTAAATGCACTGTTCAAGAAATAGGGACACTAGACATGGATAATGCCCTAGCTGAGTTGTGTGTGAATGGAACCCTAAAACCTGAATTCAAACATCTAGAAACCAAAGGTTTGACCTATATCCTGCATCTGCCAAGGAACTTCCAAATGAAATGGATAAGATACATTTTAAGCCATGTGCATAATGGTTAGTTGTGGTTTGAGCAACCTATCTTGATAACGAAAAAAATGATTCATAAGATCACGGGTTTGCCAATGTTAAGAAAATAAAAAACCACACTTACCCTAAGTCGGGATGAACTTCAGAGGTTAACCCTAGTCGAATGGGATGGTAGAGGATTGAAACCTAACAATGTATCTGATGCAGAGTTAAGATTCAAACTCTATTTAATTGCATATAAGATGTATAGTTCCAACAGATTGAACAACGTGCCCTGTGAGGCTGTAGATTTAGCCTATAAGGTTGTGAAGAAAAATATGGAGTTTGACCTAGCATATGTGCTGCTTAAACAATTTAATAAAAACATGGATAGTATAAGGACCTCAAAAACAAACTCTTGTAAATTTGGTTCCTTGTTGCTTTGTTTATTTTTCTATGTACATAAATTTTTACCTTCAAAAGGTATAGTTGTATGGAGGAAAGATATTCCAGTTTTGTATCAAATAAATGAGTTTGTAGCAGAGATGGGTGAAAATTTTCATAGTATTATGGATAATTATTTTGAAGACTTCAAGGAGAGGATGAATAATAGGTTCAAAATTCCTCCTAAGCTTGTTGAGGATTACAGAGATGATGTATGTTTCATAATGGACTATGACAAGGTGTACATTGAGGCAGTCAGACCCCGAGTTGCATGGGTAAAATCTCTTCCTTATGAGGTAAATATTGATGAAACTAGAGTGATGCAGGAGCATCTAGAGGTATAAGGGCAATCCTGTGTCACCCAAAAAAAATGTACTTAGACTTAGTTTCTGTTTCGTGTCTTTACATTTTTGGATACCCATTTGGCTCAAATAAAGGTTCCAACTCTCATAGTTCAACTATCAATGCGTTTGAAAATCCCAAAAAAAATAGGAGCATGTATTTGGGCCATCATTCTGGTAAACTAGAAGGTGTGAATTGGCCAGATGAATGTAATCATGATTTAGAGCATTCTAGAAAAAGAATCAGGTCAATAGGCCCCACAGTTTGAAAGTTATTGCAGTTTTTCGAGTTTTGGAGACCTCTTGAGAATGCTTCAAAGTTAGGTTTGGGGCATTAAATGACCTCAAAAAGGATCAAAAAATGGGGGATGAGTGAAGCTAGTCCATAGGGCTATAGAGTTCTTCGAGAGCTTTCCGAAAATGTAAACGGTTCGTCAATTGGAGCTACGGTTCAAAAGTTATGCTTCCCGAAAGTTTGGTTACCGCTTCTGGATTCTTCTAGATTTGCACTGACTTCTAACGCAGCTTTTGGAACCTTCTATTTTGTCGGTGGATGCCTACTAGCACTTTCTAGAATGTACTCCTAGTCCTTAACCCTCCGGGGTCTATTTAAGGAGATTTCTGGCATTGTAAAAGGCAGTTCAGAGTGGAGTTTGAGAGGAGGTGCTAAAAGGAGAAATATTCTCTAGATTTATGCTATTGTAAGCCCTTAGGGCATGTTCTGAAGTTTATTTTCTCTGTACTATTTGTACTAGCTTATTTTCTTAGTTAATATAATTTCCCTTTTCTATTGTGTCCATTCTATTCTTGGGTTGTGTCCCCATCAAGTGGTATCAGAGCGGGTTTTCCTGAGTGTGTAGACAGAGCGCCGACTGTGAGGCAGTTTGCACCAGGACTGTGTGGTTGTAGGTTCGAGTTAGAAGATGCCTCCATGAAGAGAGCATGGTGGAAGGGCCAGAGCTATTGATCCTAAGGAGGTTAGAGCCCTCCAGAGGTAGGTACAAGCATTGCAAGAGGAGCTTCGTAGAGGAGAAAATGTTGCCACAGGTGACAATAGTGAGAATGACAATGAAGAGGAAGTAATGGGACCAGAAGAGGAAGTTGACGGGGAAGTTCTGAATCCTGTAGAGGAAAGGCTTTTTAGGGCCATTACTAAGTTTGGGAAAAGACCTACAATTGAAGTGGGTATATTTTCAGGAAATTTGAAACCAAATGAGTTGATCTATTGGATCAATGAACTGGAAGAATACTTTGAGTATGAGGATATAAGGGACCCAGATAGGGTTAAGTTTGCAAAGGCCAAACTGAAAGGCCATGCCAAAATCTGGTGGCAAGAGGTTCAACTGGAAAGACTTAGAAGAGGAAAGGAGAAGATCACAAGATGGGATCACATGGTGGACAAATTGAAGAAGCAGTTCATTCCTATGGACTACAAGCTTGATCTATTTAAGAAGATGCATGGGTTAAAGCAAGCAGGAAGATCAGTCCAAGAATATACAAAGGAGTTTTACCAACTCTTGATTAGAGTGGGGCATGTAGAAGCAAATAAGGAGAAGGTTGATCATTATATCAGTGGGTTGCGACCTAGCATCCAGGAGGAATTAAGTTTGGTAAGAATGACCAGCGTTGAAGAGGCATACCAGTTTGCCCTACGAGTTGAAGAGAAGCTGAATAAAAGGTTTGAAGGAAGACAAAGAGGGCACGGTCAAGGAGGAAGGGGAAGCGGTAGATCATCTGGAGGCCACAATGAAATCCAAAAGAAAAATGAAGATGTGGGTACTAGCAGAAACCAGAGGAATGAGGGTTTCAACCGCTCCCATGGTCAAGACTTTGGAAATCAAAGAGGAAGAGGTAGAGGATGTGGACAAGGAAGAGGAGGCTTCTGTGGTACCTATTTCCATTGCAATGAAGAAGGTCATCATGCCTTTGAATGCCCTCAATGACAAGGAAGGACAGATAGGAGAGCTAAGGGCCAAGCTAGGGTTGCTCATGTGGATGAGGATGCACAATCATCACATTCAGAGGATGTAGAAAGAGGAGAGACCTTGGTAAATGAAAGAGTCCTACTAAGTGGTGAGAATGAACTAGGACAATGAAGGAGTTTTTTTCATACTAGATGCAAGTGTGAGGATAAATGTTGTGACGTGATCATTGATGGTGGTAGCACTGATAACCTGGTATCAGAAGAGATGGTCTCTAAGCTAAAGCTCAAGAGGGAGAAACATCCCCAACCCTATCGGATTTCTTGGGTAAAAGATGATCATAAGGTCCTGGTAAGTGAACAATGTTTAGTAAAATTCAAAATTGGGAGTTACCATGATGAAGTTCTCTGTGATGTTATTTCGATGGATGTTTGCCATCTATTGTTGGGTTGACCATGGCAGTTTGATAGACATGCAATACATGATGGATATGCAAATACATACTCTCTGACAAAGGATGGAGTTCACCACAAATTGAAGCCCATGAAAAAGGAAGGTGAAAAGGTATGTAGGAGTGCTAGGATTTGTCTTGTTGATGGAAGGAAGTTTTTAGATGGCATGAAACATCAGCGTATGTTCTATGCTTTGATTCCTAGGAAAGATAAAGAAGGTAGTAGTGAAATACCATTTGAAGTTTCAGATTTACTAGGGGAATTTGGAGATATTATCTCTGATAATGTTCTAGATGGATTGCCACCAGTCAAGCAAATCAGTCATCAGATAGATCTGATTCCAGGAGCTAGTTTGCCTAACAAGGCTGCTCATAGGATGACTCCTACTAAAACAAAGGAGCTAAATAGATAGGTTTAGGAGTTGTTGAGGAAGGGCTTGATTCGAGAGAGCCTGAGTCCATGTGCAGTGCCTGCAGTACTTGCACCAAAGAAGGATGGAGAGTGGAGGATGTGTACAGATTCTTGAGCTATAAATAGGATAACCATCAAGTACTAGTTTCCTTTACCAAGGATGGATGATCTTATGGACTGCTTGGGTGGAGCTCAGTACTTCATAAAGATATATCTAAAGAGTGGCTATCATCAAATATGGATTTGAGAAGGAGATGAGTGGAAAATAGCCTTCAAGACCAAGGAGGGTCTTTATGAGTGGTTAGTCATGCCCTTTGGATTGACAAACACCCCAAGCACCTTCATGCGGCTCATGAATGAGGTACTCAAGAAGTTCTTGGTAAAATTTGTTATTGTCTATTTGGATGATATTTTAATTTTCAGCAAGACTTTGAAAGAACATTTACTGCATATTCGTAGTGTCCTTGAAAGGCTAAGGGAAGAGAAACTGCTAATTAATCTAAAGAAGTGTGTCTTTGCAAAAAGGGAGTTAGTCTATTTGGGATTTTTTATATCACCTGAAGGTCTCAAAATGGATCCAGAGAAGGTAAAAGCCATCTTGGAATGGCCTACTCCAAGGTCTACTACTGAGGTAAGATCATTTCATGGTCTGGTTAGTTTTTACAGGAAGTTTATTAAGAATTTCAGTGGCATATGTGCACCCCTAACTGATACAATAAGAGGGGATAGAAAAGAGTTCAAATGAACTGCAGCAGTTGCGAGAAGTTTTGAATTGCTGAAGAAGAAGGTGACTGAACAGCCTATGTTGGCACTTCCAAATTTTAGAAAAGTATTCCAGGTGGATTGTGATGCTAGTGGTAGCGCTATTGGGGCTGTATTAAGCCAAGAAGGTAAGCCTATTGCATATTTTAGTGAAAATTTGAATGATGCAAAGAAGAAGTATTCTGTTTATGATCAAGAGTTCTATGCAATAGTTCAGGCCTTAAAGAAATGGAGGCATTATTTATTGCCAAAAGAATTTGTTTTGTATACTAATCATCAGGCATTACAGTACCTAAATAGCCAAGGTAAATTGAATCAGAGGCATATGAAGTGGGTAGAATTCTTGCAGAGTTATACATTTGTGTTGAAGCATAGAAGTGGAAAATCTAATAGGGTTGCAGATGCACTAAGTAGGAGATAGTTGTTGCTTACAACAATGCAGGTTGAAGTAGTTGGGTTTGATGAACTCAAGAATTTGTACCCCGAGGATCCTGATTTTGCTGAAGCATGGAAAGCTTGTAAAGAACCTGTTGCTGTAGATAGAACCAAGTGGTTAGACTATTTGATTCAGGATGGCATGTTGTTCAAAGGTAGTCAATTGTGCATTCCAAGGAGTTCCATGAGGGAAAATTTGATTAAGGAGAAACACAGTGGAGGGATGGCAAGACATTTTGGTTGGGATAAGACTATTGCCATTCTTAGAGAACATTATTTTTGGCCTCAAATTACATAGGATGTGAAGAAGTTTGTATAGAGTTGCCAGGTTTGTCAAGTTGCCAAAGGGTTTAGTCAAAATACTAGCCTATATCAGCCATTGCCTGTTCCATCAAGGCCATGGGAGGACATAAGTATGGATTTTGTTCTTGGATTGCCAAGGACACAAAGGGGTAATGACTCAGTATTCGTGGTGGTTGATAGGTTCTCCAAAATGGCACATTTCATTCCATGCCACAAAACTCATGATGCTGTCCATATTGCAGACTTGTTTTTCAAAGAGGTGGTAAGACTACATGGTCTTCCAAGGAGTATAGTTTCTGACAGAGATACTAAATTTGTGGGGTATTTTTGGAGGACATTGTGGAAGAAGTTGAGAAAAGACTTAAAATTCAGTTCCACACATCACCCATAGAATGATGGCCAAACAGAAGTGGTAAATAGAAGTCTGGGCAATTTTCTTAGATGTTTAGTTGGAGATAAGCCCAAGGGATGGGATTTGATTCTACCATAGGCAGAGTTTTCTTATAATAACTCTGTAAACAAGAGTACTGGAAAATCACCATTTCAAATTGTATATGGGAATAGCCCAAGGACTACACCAGAATTGAGGAAGCTAGAACAAGAGGAGAGGACAAGTGCTGAAGCTGAGGAATTTGCTGAACACATCAAGCGTCTACATGAGGAGGTTCAATCACACATTATCAAGATGAATCAAGAGTATAAAGCTAGGGCTGATCAAAGGAGAAGACATAAGGAATTCCAAGTAGGGGATCTAGTCATGGTGCACTTACGAAAAAGAAAGATTTCCAGTTGGTACTTACAACAAGCTAAAAATGAAGAAATTTTGCCCTTGCAAAGTTTTGAAGAAACATGACTCAGGAAATGCATATGAGGTGGAGCTGCCAGATGCTATTCACATTTTTCCCATTTTCAACATTGTAGATTTAATAGAGTATCATGATGATGGTGTAGATGAGAAGCTGGTTTTAGAGCCATGTCCAATTCCTGCTTCTAAGAAGGAGGAGATAAAAGACATTCTAGATCATCGTGTGGGTAGGAGTACCAAAAATAGGTAGTATGAAGAGTATTTGGTCAAATGGAAATGATGGCCGATCGACGACTCAACTTGGATTTCAGTAGCTGAGATTTCCCATTTGGGATTTCCTCTACCATCCATAAAGTGACATGGTCACTTTTCAATCTACCCTGGGTGTCTGATGCAGGAGCATCCAGAGGTATAAGGGAAATCCCATGTCACCCAAAAAAAATGTACTTAGACTTAGTTTCTGTTTCATGTCTTTACATTTTTGGATACCCATTTGGCTCAAATACAGGTTCCAACTCTCATAGTTCAACTATCAGTGCATTTGAAAATCCCAAAAAAATAGGAGCATGTATTTGGACCATCATTCTGGTAAACTAGAAGGTGTGAATTGGCCAGATGAATGTAATCATGATTTAGAGCATTCCAAAAAAAGAATCAGGTCAATAGGCCTCACAGTTTGAAAGTTATTGCAGTTTTTCGAGTTTTGGAGACCTCTTGAGAATGCTTCAAAGTCAAGTTTGGGGCATTAAATGACCTTGAAAAGGGTCAAAAAATGGTGGACAAGTGAAGCTAGTCCATAGGGCTACAGAGCGCTTTGAGAGCTTTCCGAAAATGTAAACGGTTCATCAATCAGAGCTACGGTTCAAAAGTTATGCCTCCCGAAAGTTTGGTTACCGTTTTTGGATTCTTCTAGATTTGCACCGACTTCTAACGCAACTTCTGGAACCTTCTATTTTGTCAATGGATGCCTACTAGCACTTTCTAGAATGTACTCCTAGTCCTTAACCCTCCGAGGTCTATTTAAGGAGATTTTTGGCATTGTAAAAGGCAGTTCGGAGTGGAGTTTGAGAGGAGGTGCTAAAAGGAGAAATATTCTCCAAATTTATGCTATTGTAAGCCCTTAGGGCATGTTCTGAAGTTTATTTTCTCTGTACTATTTGTACTAGCTTATTTTCTCAGTTAATATAATTTCCCTTTTCTATTGTGTCCATTCTGTTCTTGAGTTGTGTCCCCATCACAGAGACATCATAGAGGCACTGGTAAATGAGCCAGTAGACCCAAGGCAACCAATTTTTGGAACCTATGAAGAAGCTAAGGCAAGAATTGAGCTTGAAATCAAGCTACCATAGGCCATAAGCAAGGGCAAGAAGAAAATAAAAAAATTGAAAACCTCTACTGGTCCTCTTATGCTCATCGAGGGAAAAGGTGAAGATGAAGAAGGTGAAGAAGAAGAAGGAGGAGGAGAAGAAGAAGGTGAAGAAGAAGGAGAAAAAGAATCTGCAGAGGAACACCCAAAGAAGAAAGGTAAGGTAATCATTACCAAACCCAAAAAGAAGCCTACTGTAGTATTCACCAGAAGAGCCAGGAAAGGTAAGCAGGAACCTATACTAGTTAGGCCTACACCCACATTTGATCAAAGGCTCAAATAGTTGGAGGAAGGAGTTGGCATCACAAATTTCAAAGCATTGAAATTTGAAATTAGAACTGATGCAGAGAAAATGCAGATTGAGGAACTAGTACTCAGCAAGATGGGTAAATGGAAATACTCCCCAGACCAGATTGCCCCTCAAATCTCAAAAGAACTACAGGAGAGATTGCAATCAAGATGGGAGTTAGCCACCCAAATGGTAAAAGATATTTATGAGCAATCTCTAAGGAATCTCAGACCAAGTCTCACTAGAGCAGAAGTAAAAACTGAAATGAAAAACCATGAAGGTAAAATGATGATCATATTCCACACTTGTTTGATTTTGATCAAAGAAATTGAACATGTTGTAAATGATGCTACAAACATGTGGAAAAATATCTATCATCTACATAAGCCTAGTGTAGACCTAGTAGAAATCAAGGATGATGACAGTGACAGTGATGATGAGCTTGATAACACTCCATCTATCACAGTCTCACCAGGAGAGTTGCATGCACTGATGGAACATAAAGAGGAAGAAGACAAGGAAAAAGAAGCTGAAAAGGCAGATAAGGAGGAAGATGATTAGGTGAAAATTGTAGCAGCAGTTATTGCATCACTTCCTCACTCTCCACCTAAAACTATAGCATCATCAAGGTTGGAGTCAGCTTCAGCAGGTTTGGTCACATCTACATCAGATATATCATCAGCACTTGGCACATCTCAGCTCTAGGTATTATCAATGGAAGTTTCTACCGCTTCATCTACTGAGCTACATTCCTTTTCTTCAGTTACCAAGCAAGCCTTCTCAGCTCCATCATCACCAACTGGAATAACAGTAAGTTCTACAATTTTGTCAATTCCAATTTGTTCTACAATTTTGTCAGCAATATCTGTATCTACGTCAAACCTAGTTAGTTTAGATACTGCATCACTAAGTGTATCACCATTTGTGGCAAGTACTTCAATTTTTGACCCGGTATATACTCCTATTGGCACTCCACCCTCAAGTATCCCAGTTTTTGCTGCTAGTCCTTCTATCTCTACCATTGTGTCTATTCCCAAGGTCAAACCAATCATCACAAAAGTCAAACAAAAGCAACCATTAAGACTTATGATCACTAGAAAGGAAATTCCTGAAAACATTGACCTACACACTGAGATAGTAATTCTGAAAATTGACTATGAAAATGCTACCATTGAAGAAATGAGGTATGCTAGTCAACTAATTGAGACGAAGGCTATACAGAAGCAGCTAAGGTCTGAAAAGGATAAGGAATATAAATTAATTGAGAATGCTCAAAATATAATTATAGAGGCTATAGATGTTGATGTAGATTCTACTCAACACATTTTGATCCAGTTAGAAGAGGCAGTCAATAAATTCAATGAGGATACCTCCGGTCAAGAAAAATTAATGGAGAAGGCAGAGAAGAAAATTGATAATAAGGTGCTTGAGCACATTGCTCAACACATAGCAATGAAATAGGTTGAATTAACCTCGGTTTTGGCTAATATTGAAAATTCTTTTAATAATGTAATATCTCTTTTTGCTAAGCTTTGTGATGTTACCGAGTATACTAAGGAGATAAGAGAGCAATTAAATAAGATAGATGAGGATTTGAAGGCAAGCACACAAAATCTGAAGCTTGACCCCAGTTCAACCTCATCTCATCACCTCAAAATCAAATTTTTATCAGAAAAGCAAGTAGAATTGCTAAGAGAAGAGTCAAGGATCCGATCTACATTGCTAGATATTCAGACTATGATCCTTACCATCATGGACACAATGCAAAAGCATATTGCCCATTCAAAAACATTGATCCATGACAACAATTTCTTTGTTGTAGATCATGTGATTGAACTTTCTATAGAAGTTCAAATGGCTCTATCCACATGCAAAATCTTGCAAGAGAATTGGGACAAGACTCTGCAACTCATTCTTTAGGTACATTCAGAATTTATCTCACATTTTGGTGTTTCCATGTAAATACATTCTTTTTATTCTTTGGCATTATTGTCAAAAAGGGGGAGAAAGAGATACTCAGAAAGAGTTATTGGTGAGATAAATGTACAAAATGGATAAAAGTGAGATACTGTTAATAAAAGTCATATAACTCATGTAAATACCTTGTGTATATTGTATGGAGGAGTCATATGTAAGGAAACCATATATATTCAGTAGAATTAGGTGTCAGTATGTCAGATTTTGTATATAAGTTTTGGCTCATAAGTGTTTTTGTCACTAATGCCAAAGGGGGAGATTGTTGGAATTATGATATATTTGTCATTATTCACAACACTTATTCGACTCTGAATGCTTACCAAGCTCATCACCTAGTCTATAGTTCACACTGAGCATTTAGTGGTTACCTTATAAAATTCGTAGGGAAATGGTTGATACCGAGCAGATAGTGATTATCGAGCAGAACAGTGTTTTCTGAGTAGATAGTGATTACCGAGTAGAACAGTGTTCTCCGAGTAGTTAGTGGTTACCGAGTAGAACAGTGTTCTCTAAACAACGATTATTGAGCAGAATAGTTGATAACGAGCAATCAGTAGTTACCGAGTAGAACAATGCTCTCCAAGCAGTTAGTGATTACCGAGCTTTGCAGTATTTACCAAGCAGACAGTGCTCACCGAGTCATCAAAGGAATCAGTGTTTACCAAGTAAAACAAGGTAAATGAAGGAGTCAGTGTTTATCGATTAAACAAGGTAAATGAACGAATCAGTGTTTACCGAGTAAATAAGGGAATTAGTATTTACCAAGTAAAGAAGGTTATCAATGGATTCAATTTCTACCAATGGTTACCGTGTTCCAAGCTACTTATAATGATTAGTATGGACCGTGCCTCTACTCTTGCTGAGTGCATGACGATGCAGAGTATTGCAGTGGATGTCAAGTATCAGAAGGTCACCAAGTCAGTTTGTAGAACCAAAGTTTTCTACCACCTGACCGACTTAGTAATGTTTTTTCACTTGTGTTTTGGCCGACCTTGCTAGTGTAAATATTGGAATGGTATATATCATTTGAAACAATGATATGCTAAACATAGTAATTGTTGGTTGTGGTGTGTTGCAATATTTTAAGAAAAAGGAAAGTGAATCATGAGCAGAACAAAGGAATATAGCAAAGTCAACATTGATGCAGAAAAGATATATTTGTCACATTAGGTGATCAGAGCACAAGGATCTTATTAGCAATCAGTTGCAATCAGATTCACTAATTCATCCTAACAGGTGAATTAGTTTTCTAAATCCTTTAACCAGGTAGACTTAACAGTCTTTTGTAAATCTCCTAACAGACTGCATTCTTCATTGTATGTTTGTAAATCCTTTAACAAGGTGGATCTAGCAATCCTACTTGCTCCTAATAGGGTAGATCATAAGAAGTGATCATTGTAAGCCTTAACTAGCCAACTTTATACTGCAGTATTGAAGTTTTGTGGGTATCATCCCCACCCCAATTTTACTTTCTAATTGGAAGGTTTTTGGGTCACCAAAATCTGTGTGTTCATGTGTTATAGATGTTTATCTTTTCATGCATACAGTAGATTAGATGGATGAATGGTAAAAATATTATTATGCAGAAATTGAATTAAAATTTTAGAGTGACTGATTCACTCCTCCCCTCTCAGTAACTTTGTTAGTCTTGATTATCTCTGACAATTGGTATTAGAGCATTGTGGTTCTCAGGATAAAGTTTGACAACTTGAGCAAAGATCAAGGACAATGGAGATATTCAGACTTGACAAATCTATTGAGAATGAAAAGCTAGATCTAGAAATGGCCATGACTCAACTCAAAGAAGCAAAAGAGCATCTTTCTCAATCTTTGAAAAGAAGAAAGGAACTTGCAAGACAAATGAATGATCATCAGTATATTGAAGAAAGGATTGAAGACCTTTTACCATCAAGTAGTTCAAATGAAGCTAATGAATCAATCAAGGAACTCCTAGCAAAGAATGGTTCTCTATAGGAAGAAGTAAGAAAACTCAGAAGAGAACAAGAAATCCAATCCATCAGGCTATGTAAAGTTTTGGAACAGAGAAACAAAGAAAATGAAGACTTAGAGGTAAGAAATAATCTATCCCTTCAGCATGAAGATCTTATAAGACAACTATCTAATGCAAATGAAGAAATTATGATTCTAAGATTTGAGAATGAAAGTTTGAGAAATGATTTAATCATTGAAAGACAAATCAATGTAAGTTTGCAAAGTGATTTGAGATCTGAAAGAAAAAACTATGAAAGTTTGAAAAATGACTTAAATTTTGAAAAACAAGTCAATGAAAGGATGATAAAATCTCAAGTAGATATGGATCAATTTAATTTGTAAAATGAGTAGAACCTTCATAGACAAAAAGGTAAAGTAGGCCTTGGATACAATGAAGGAGGTGAATCTTCAAAATAGGGTACTCAAAAGAATAAAAAACCTACTTGCAATCACTGTGGAAAGTTAGGTCATACATCTAACAGATGTTGGAGCAATGGTAAAAGAAAATTCAATGGTCAATGCTACAATTGCAATCAACATGGTCACAAAGCAAATGAATACAAAAAAAAAAAGAAAAGAAAAAAAGTTTGAGGGTAAATGTCACAAATGCAAGAAACAAGGTCACAAGGAATTTGAATGTAGATCAAAATCATTCAATCTAGTAGAACAGGTTATCAAAGCATTATTTGGTTGGGACTACAATACTTGGTGCAGATGTCACTATTGTGGAGAAATAGGACACATTGGAATAAACTGTGCAAGGCATCACCTAAGGAAGAAAGATACTACTATAAGATGTTATACATGTACCAAACTTGGTCATATATCCAAGAATTGCATGAATATAGGAAGAATTGAAGATGAAAAGAAAGCCAAAGCTGACAACATTCGAAAGTAGATGAGACAAAAGTGGATTCCAAAATCTACCGAGCCAAAAAATTGAAATAATGGCTATGTCACTCAAGAAGTGGGTGAATCCACTATTTCTAATTAGACTCATGAAGAAGGACCAGGGATTGCATCTTCAAGCAATATCCTAAGTATTTCTAGAATATAGAAGTGCAAAAGACAAATCAGTATTTCAGATATTAGACATATTTCACTGTGATGCATCTATCGAGCAAGGTTGATTTTAGACTTAACCAAGCTAGGTCGGTAATGTGAAAGATTTTAGTTTGTTTACTGAGTTGCAAGGTTTATCGAGTAAGTCGGTGACTATCTGAAAAACCCTAGGTCATCTCAGCTACCTTTGCACCCAAGCATTAGTGGCAGATTTTTCATCAAAAGGGCAAAATTTGATCTCATTTTTCACCACGAATTCAAAATATACAGAGCGAAGAGTTTCCAAGAGTGCAAAAGAGAGTTCAAGTGATTTGAAGTGATTTTTCAGCAAAAAATTTGTCAAATGAAATCATTCACTCACCAAGCAGCAATGGCATCCACAAGCGCTAGCAGCAGCAAGGCAAAAAGAGGTTCTGAAATTCTTGTGAAGGGAGTAGAATGGAAAGCACCTAGCTTCAAGCTCGTTCTCGCCATAGCTAAATCGCTCAACCCTCATGGAGCTCAATCAAAAATTCCACCAAAGGTACTACTTATAAACGACATTCATACTCATTTTAAATGCACTGTTCAAGAAATAGGGACACTAGACATGGATAATGCCCTAGCCGAGTTGTGTGTGAACAGAACCCTAAAAATCGAATTCAAACTTTTGAAAACCAAAGGTTTGACCTATATCCCGCATCTGCCAAGGAACTTCCAAATGAAATGGATAAGATACATTTTAAGCCATGTGCATAATGGTCGGTTGTGTTTAGAGCAACCTATCTTGATAATGAAGAAAATGATTCATAAGATCATGGGTTTGCCAATGTTAACCAAATCAAAAACCACTAAAACCCTAAGTCAGGATGAACTTTAGAGGTTAACCCTAGCTGAATGGAATGGCAGAGGATTGAAAACTAACAATGTATTTGATGCAGAGTTAAGATTCAGACTCTATTTAATTTCATATAAGATGTATAGTTCCAGTAGATTGAACAACGTGCCTTGTGAGGCTGTAGATTTAGCCTATAAGGTTGTGAAGAAAAATATGGAAAATATAAAAATCATACATATAAAAATCATACATATTGTCTACACCTTGCTCACTATGAAAATATGAATTAGCATGATCATAACAACTAAAATCAAACTGAAATTGATCACTACTCACAGAATCATGGATTCCTTCAACCGAACACACAAAAGCTTGACATTCTACTTTGTTGAACGAGTTACATAAATCAGATGGTAACTCACCTTGTGCCTTCAAATATAAAGAGTATGGAAAATCTGATTTATCCTCACTTGAAACATCAGTACACCATATATCAGATTGAATATATGCTGCATTTTCTTCATATTTCAGCAAATGATTAGATCCAAAATCATAACAATTATCATGAAATTGCATTCCTAGAATGTATTGATCCGTATCTAATTTTTTCTGAAATAGTTCACTAGGATAAACCCTTTCATTACTATTTCTCTCATCACATGAGCTATCTGAACTTATCTTAGCCTCATGAAAATAGGAAAATGTTAAATCAGAAACAACTCTTATCTCTCTATTTTAATTCTCAACATAGAAGTCATCATGTGTATTGATGCATGAATTACCATCACATACATCTCCAAAACTTGACATAGCATATTCTGAAACTACATCTTCTTCAGCATCAAATTTAGGGGAAATGACTTCATCATATGAATTTGCATAACTTTTCAAAACACAAGCATCCTTATATTGGTTAGCATACCTTTCAAAATCATGAGCCAACAAGTCAGAAATCTCATCAACACTTAACAAGATTTCACTACTAGTTTCTTCTCCTTGGCTAAGATCATTATCTGGATGGCTTGACAAATTTGTAATAGTAGACTTGTTAGTAATACATTCTGAAAAATAAGAAATCTGATCACTACACAATTCTTCTTTCTGAGACAACACCTCAACAACCGACATCTCAAGACAAACACATTCATCATTAGAAGAAATATTATCATTACTGCTACACTGTTCTTCTTCTATATACTCATCATCATAAGAAGATGAACTAACATTATGCATATTATCATATTGCTGATTACTATCCTTTGATTCATAAAACTGACTCTTCATTTTCAATATCATCTTGAACAGACTCATTACATTCACTAACATTAGACTCAATAGCCTTTAACTCACATTCAAATTCTATTATAATATCATGAAATTTAATAATCTCTTGGGATCTTGCCTCGTCTGACCAATCAACGAAATGCAGTGTAAATATTTCTAAAAGCAAGTTTGGCCATAAAGACTTCTCTGGTCTATAGAACTCATGAAGATCCATGACTATGGATTTGAACTTCATGTAAATTTGTAATCCATCAAGACCTTCAACATCACCAATCCTACTTCTTAGTATGACAACTCGATTATCATGATCTTCTCTTTCTAATCTAGCAATCTTTGCATGAAGACTCTCTAATTGATATTGATATCCAGACTAAAAATTCATCTCTTAAAATTTTAAACTTCTACCTCTATTTTTTTAGTGCTGAAAACACTGGATGGAGGTAACCATTTCTACCATTCAATTTTCACAAAATGCACATATATGAAAATTGAAAATACCTTTATGTGTTGCTTTATAATATCTTTGATTTGCTAACTAGCACAGGTGCAAACATGGAAACCTTCACACCATTGATCGAATCCTTTGTAGAGTCGCCACCTCCTTGAAGAGGAAAATGAAATCACAATAGTGATTCACCCTTTGCAATGAATTTCTTTAGCAGATACAAACAACCACATAAACTTTGTCAAGAATTTAAAACTTCTTTTCCAAGAATTTATCAAAAACTTTAGATCTATCCATACAATTGAAAGTCCTTCAAAAATTTTCAATGAAATCAACTAGGAACAAATTGGTACAAAGATTTGAGATTCACCACTCACTCATGTGAGAAATAAAACATAATTTGTCACTTGATAAATCTGAACCAAACCTTCAATATAAGAAAAACCTGCAGATCACTAACACCTTGAAAAGAAAATACACTTTATAAATCATTTCTTGACTCTAAAATTTTTTCAACAACACTTGGAAAGACTGAACTGATTGAAGATAGACTTATAATAGTCATAGAATACAATTTTCATCCAATTTCACAACATACTTCTTGTTGGTCTGACTTTTCATTTGATAGAAATCCTTTGTCCAGTTGTAGAAAAGTTAGATTTTTTCATTTAGTGGTGAATAGGGTTTTTAGGTAAGTCACCTGTTTGCTCCCCTTTTTGAAAATTTTATGAAAACCCTACATTTCTTTCCATTCGTAAACTTTTGGGCATGAAGTGTTTAAATTTTAAATCAGGCAAATATTCTTTTCCTTTTATATGTTCTGCACCCCGAGCTACTTTCCCTTTTAGATTTCTCGGTCGTCCAATCTAAGTAAATCCATCATTTTTGTTTCCTTGCTATGAAAAAATGGGTACTCTTTATGTATAGCGAGGTAGTGAATGTCAGTAAATTTTTAGATGAGACCGCAAAATGAAGACATGACAGTCAGAAAATTATCTTTTAACTGATCATTCAGTCATAGACACCTGGCAAATGCTGTAAGAGTCGAAGGAAGGACCTAATTAGAAAATTTTAGAGGTTGGTGCCGGAATGAGTATCTTTTCTACCCTTCGCTACCTTGCTATCAAAAATCTTGAACATCTCACCATTAGTGAAGTAGCAAGGCACCGTAAAATTGAAGAGCCGGTGGACTTGAAAATTATCGATACCATGATTAGTCTAGGTGGAATGACTGGTAATAACTGCTATTGTTAGAAGCAGTTGATAGGAGCAATAATGATCTGATGGATCATTGTATTTTATGACACTAAGATTTATTAAAGTTTTCGAAGCTCGCTACCTCGCTATCAAAAAAAATCCAACATCTCGCCGTTAGCAAACTAGCAAGGCACCGTAAAATACATAGCCGATGGGACCTCTAGTAACATGGGATGATGACTAGGACTAAAGTAAAGTCTTATGGGGTGCTAGTAGTGCAAAATTTCATACTTCATCAATTATTTGGACCCATACCCCATTGATCAAGTGTGAAAAAGATCCTAAGCATCATATTAAAGTGGAATAAATAGTCCTTGCTATCTCGCGTTAGAAAGTTGCATGTTGTTTAAGCTATGCGACATAGCGAGTATGGGGCCCACCACTTTTCAAGAAACTTCATGCAGCTTCCCCACCTTTGATTCGATCTCAGATCAATGGCCATCATCTTCTTTCCATGAAGAGTTGCTAGGGAGATACGTATAGTGAGGTAGTGAATAAGGGCCCACCACCATCTTTCTAAGCAAGTACAGTAACATATCATCTGCAAGATCAAGATTAGATCAATGGTTATCGCTGCTTCACTATGGAAAAGTGCTCATTCTTTATGCATAGCAAAGTAGTGACCTACTGACACATGTCCTTAGTTGCTAGTGGGTTCAAAAAAAAGTGCAATTAAGGAAAGAGCTGTGTACATGGGCAATTTTCATTGGATCAATTGACCAACTTGTCAAGTGCAATGCCTAGTTGTTTTTCTCCATATCCCATGATCGGAGGATTTTTGGAGATCAACGGCGCAACTTTAAACACAAAATATGGTGCTACTCTATGTATTAATTAGACATGAAAGCATTGAATGTGAGGAAAAATAGAGTATAATACAAAAGATTTCATCAGTTTCACCTTACGCGAGCAAAGATTCTGAGCTATTCCTGAGTAGAAGCAATTACTGAAGGAAATTGTGCTGAAGTTTGGCAGAATTTATGAAGTAGTCTGTTCGCAAAAAGTTTGCAGAAATATAGAGGAAAACAAAGATAGAATTCAATTAAGTAGTACTACTATAATCTCTGTAGGTTTTTCAATTCTGTAAAATATAATCCAAACTGCCTCCAAAGAAGGGATTTTTAGGTCAAATAAACTATTTGGATAGAAATGTCCATGATGACTTGCTGCCAGAGTCTACTATAGAGACAATGCAAGTTAAAAGGTTAACCTCATTAAACCCTAGGTTGAGGATAGCTGATGGATTGTATGATAAGGGTAATTGGGTCCAGGATACTCAAACGTCACAAACTAGTTTGAATTTGTTCAAGAAATGGTTTGCAAAAAGAAAATTGTATGCCCCACATGCCAACATATGAAATTTTGACCTGGGAAAGCTAGTTGTTCCCAGTGTATTCATGGATGATGACCTCCTTGAGGCCATGGAAAAGAATTATGATCAAGCCACAAGAGTAGTGAGAAGAGTAGATGGTGAAATTTTAATCACCATTAGCCCAGAAGAGAATAGGGAAGTTTTTCGCTTGGGACCTCTCACTAGGTATCATGTGCCCGTTGATTTGACAGAGTTAGAAAAAGAGTATATGTCAAAAAAGGATGTAGTTAGACAAGGTGCACTGAAGGCCCACATAGGTAGAATTGGAAACCTACCAGCAATAACATCATCCTCTAAAGAACCTTTCAGGAAATCATGTTTTAATGCTAGGGCAGTAGATATATATATAGAACCTTGTGTAGAGTTTTTGGAGAGGATGAAGAAGATTTTATCCCTATGAGCTTCATGTATATGATCACTCAAATATCCTCTTTCGGTGTAGAGATAATTTTTGATTTTTTTTCATACCCGGTTAATGAAATTCACATTGGATTGGTGGGGATTGCAAAGGGAAAAGTGGAGAAGGTTTGGGGCTAATATTCCCTATTGATGCACATGTTTTTGTTTAAAGGGTGTACATACTTTGGTAAGGAAATGGTTTTGAATAGAGAGCATGAGGGGAAAGCACTACCAGTTCAATTATGGAGTGCAAATATGACCTGGGAAGTAGAAAATGCTAGTTTTGTTAGATTTGACAGACACTTTGCTTCCAAGTTAAGATTCTTCATATTGAGTGACAAGCCCAGAATTCCTAAGGCACTAATGCGTCTTGTCAGAACTATGGATGAACCCCACAATCTGAAAGTTTCACATAATTGGGGAGATATCATCCCATATCCGGTCTCAACTATCATTAGAGTTTATGGATTCAAAGGGACACCCCATGTACTACCTTATCAGGTGCCTTAAAAGGTAGGAGTAGCTAAATTTTTGTGGCAGTTGGGAGGAGTGGAGGAGAACTTTTTGCACAAAAGGGGAACATGATCAATTTTTTCTACTTGCACTGTAGCTCACCAGTTTGTAATAACTAAGGAAGGGTGGGTCTTTCTCTACAAATATTTGGAGCAATATAAAATGGAGGTATCTCACCCTCATTTTTGTGATGCTAAAGGTTTCTTTAATTCAACTTTTAGACATAGGATCAAGCTTCGTCCAGTTAAGGATGAATTTTATTTCCCTGAAGATGTAATAAGGAATGAGTACTCTCTGCAGGAGCAAGAAAAAAATAAAGAAAAGTGGAAGGTTTTTTCAAAAGTTTTGGATTTTATTAATTGTTTTGACAAAGATTACAACCCTCTTGATAATGCTATAACTACTGTAGATATGATAAATAAACTTATGAATAAATTTCCTAAAATAATGGAGGTAATAAATGAGAAGAAGCAACATTTCATTGATTCTTTCCTAGATAAAGCCAGGGAAATAATGAGGAAATTGGGTTTCACTCCCAGCATAGGGGCAGGCCCACTAGTTATACAAAGAGGACAGGATATACTGTCATTCAAGATTAGAGGCCCACTGTAAATGAAGGAAAGAAGATAATTGAATCTACTAGTGTTGCTTCTGAAGAAAGGCCCCTTGAACCCTATCCCAAGAGAAGAAAAATAATAAGGGAAGAGGAATCACATGATGAAGGTTACTCACCTTCCCAAACTCCTATGAGAATTGAGGAGGACCAGCTCACCAATGAGAAAATTGAACAAATTGGATCAAAATGAGGAGTTTTTGTTACCCAGGTAGAAATTGATGAAGGGAACCCCCAAGAGCCTCTTGTGCCAAGTTTTGAATTAACTATAGTAGATTTCAAGGGAAGGGAATTAGACCCTATTTTGGAACAAGCCAATCAACAATTTTTGTCTGATAATAGTTTTGTAAAATCTAGGGCTTTCCATCAGTTTGCGTGGAGGGAAAATATGCACATTTTTGAGGAAAGATGTAGGAATATGAAAGCACAGCATCCAAAAATTGATGAAGCCTCTATCTAGAATCAAATAAAGTAACAAATGATACAAGAGTTCTAGAATATAACCCCTGAAGAGGGGAACCAGATGGTAAAAGCTGTAAATATTTTATTATTGCCCAATTGGGACATTGTTGATGCCTTAATTTTTAATTCTATGTCAAATAATTTGGGATTACAAGATCCAGATAAAAAGGAATTCTTGGGAACAACATTTAGTAATGACCAAGCTACTCTTTTTATGTGGTCATTAAGAAGAGGATCAAAGACTACTCCATCATAGCCTGATGATTCAGGACTAACAAGGAGTATCATTTTGAGGAGAGTTTTTGATACTTCACATGTATAGGCAGCCCACATGAATGTGGATTATTCTTAATTTGCCTTGGCTGCTGCAGAAAAGGAAGAAAAGGAAATGACTGAGCTACAGAGCAAGTATGAAATAGTGGTGGATGCCTATTATAAAGAGGTAAAAAGGAGAATTGAGCTTGAGAACAAGCTATTGGCAAGGACCACTAGGCCAAGAATAACATACCCTCGCCCCCTAGTTGAACCTTTCAAATCCACCTCCCTTATAGAAATACCAGATACACCCCAAAAGCCACAATACTACACTGTTGAGGATTTTGAAGAAGAAAAAGGCAAACTATGGGCCTTACATGTAGAATTGGAATCCAAATATGAAGATAAACTAAGAAAAGCTCTCTCATATTTGGGGGACAAAGTTGAATGGCCACTAATTTATGATCAGTTGGCTAGGGTGATCAGTATTTGGGAGGATTTGAAAGCTAATGATGAGGCTCTAATGCCTATTGTGAATAAATGGGTAAGAAGGGAGAAAGAAATAACATTTTTGTGTTTCTCTGTTATAGATGATTCTTTTGATCAGATTAAAAAAACATTTGATATTGTTTCTGATCTTGCTAACTTTAATAATAAAAGGATTCATTTACAAAAAGTAGTAGTAGGCTATTTGAAAAAGTACAAGAGCTAGAAATTCAATTTGTTTGCTCATGCCCTAGATAAAAAGAATAATTTGAAAAGAAAAGATGAATGCGAAAAGGAACTTGATGATTTATTCTGCTTAAGAATGAATCAAGTCATTAATGAATTAGGGCATGCATGGTGGGCCACCACAATAAAAGAAATGGTGAAGGCCCAAATATTCTTTGATTCTTTAAAACAAGAATTTGTTACCATTGATAAGGATCTTGAATATGTGTTGAAAAGACAAAGGGATATTTTGCAGTTTGATTGGCCAGGTGACACATTATTTAACAAGTGGATGGCAGGCATGGCTCCTGGTGAACAATTTGATGAAGATGAAAATGATAGTGATGAAGTGCAAGGTGAGGAGATCCAAATCATTGACCCCATCACTACTCAGGCCCAACCAAAAGAAGAAGACAAGGATAATCTGTTACCTTCAGTTGGAGACCCGGGACCACAGGATGCCGATACAAATAAAGAAAGGGAAAGGGTAAAAGTTACTCCCACCATACAGGATAAAGATGGTGAAATCCCATAGGTGGAGGTTGATGTGCCATCATTAGAACAAGCTTCATCATTGGTTAATTTGGCTATTGTATACGATGAAGGATCAGAATAGCAACCAACTTAGCAACATTTGAGTGTGTAATAGATGCTGACCCACCTAAAAGAATGTTTTGATTTAGATATTTTCTGTTATCCACATTTTTGTCATTTTGTGATAGGTATATGTGAATTGTTTCTTGTAAAAGATACCTATCACTTTCTCTTAGCTTGAAGCTTGTTGCATCTCACACTATTTAGGTGAAATTTTAGGGCTAGAGAAGGGTCTGAATCCTATTTTTCTAAGTGATATGCTTAGTTTTCTTTGGTCTAATATTTTGAAAGCAAGTTTGTGATGTATTTTCTCTGTCATTTCTCTGAGAATACATGAATATAGAATGATATGTGTTTTTTTTTTAAGGTCATTCTGAGTCTATTGTAAATTGTATACAATTTTCAAAGAAAATGAATACAAATTTTAAACTGTCCCCATATTAGTTCTTTCTGAACTTTGTCTCCTTTTGATTGCTTGGTTATCTTGATGTTGTATAGGTAAAGGCCTGTGCAATTGAATGCAATCCATTTATCTTGTATATCCTTTTATCACTGCTGTTAATTCAATGGATTAAGTAAAAGCTTTGGTGAATGTGATAAGGTTGCTATAGTAGTGGAAAGGGTTTTGAATGATAAATTCTAATAAGAATTTATGATAAAAAATTTTTTAAGGCAACAAATTAGATCTAGAAATTTGTAATAGACTCTATGCCCCAATGGATTAGGCACTAATCAAATTTTATCCAGCTGAAAGAGGAATATATCACAAATGGTTGTCAAAAATGTAGAATTAAATCAATTTTACTTTTGTTTCCTGTAGATCTTAAAAGTTGGCCTATAGTTGTTTGCATGGAATTTTTTAGCTTCAATTAGCCACTATTGTTGAGAACATCTACAGATCTATAGAAGAATTTTTGGCCATATCTGTTATATGCGATATGTTTATCAAGTTATCAAGAATTGTGTATGTATTTGAGGATTTGAGATGAGAATCAGAATGAAACTAGAAGTAATCCTCATATAGTTTTCCCAGTCTTGAATCATCCTTGGGTATACCTACCCTAGTTTTGCAGAGCCAAAAGAGTAGAAAACCACCCATGGTTTTTTTGAAGTGGGGCCCAAATGCTTTGCACATGCAATTGTTAACAAGAGTTGGCTAGTCTTTAGATTGTATGAGTACTATCATCTTGGTATTAAGCATTTTGTTGCTTAGTAGTTTTAATTCATTTTAAAACACCAACACTGGTGTCCATGAATAAAGCTCAACTAGGGTGCATGATATTTGAGTAAGAGACCAGGAAAACATATCAAACAACCTACTACTACAAAATTTTTATGCACTTCTTTTGCTGTATTGAATCTCTTCTTTTCAAATTCTCAAGGTTTGTCTTAAATCTGATTCAATATAGTCCCTGGTAGAGTCACCATTTTGTTGGTTTTTGAAAATTTTGGAGGGTTTTCAATTATCCCATTGAGAAAGTGACATGTCTAGGGGCAGCTAACTCCCATTTTCAACATGCCATTCCTGACAACAAGCCAACTATAAGGCTATACTCCTTCTGCACTCCAGGCTTTGCAAAACCTAGGTGGGTATACCTATATATTCTTTATATGGTACTAGTTATTAAAGCATACAATGAATCTAATGTAAAGTGGATTTTACCCTTATTTCTCCTAAAGACTTATGAAAAGACATATATCTATAGTAGCTAGATGCAACTCTAGAATATTCACAAGCTGAGTGAGGGTATAACATTTAGGTCCTTTTTTATCGAGTGGGTTTTCTATTCATTAATTGGAGGCTACTCCTTTGAAATGGCATATTCTAATAGGTTGTTCATTGACTACTTGATTGGCCTTTCTTTTTTGATACAGGCTCCTCTGTTCTTTCCAAGCAATGGCCTTTTGTTTGACTCATTGTGCCTAGAGAGAATTGGTCACAGTTGCTTCTTTTTACATTGCTATACCTATTTTTTTTTAATCATCCACTAACTGATCCAAATAATGGTTTCTTTCATGCTTTTCATAGATCATTTCCCTTGCTAGAGCATTTTTTCAAAATTGGATCGTTGCCATTGGTTACAAAAAACACTCCTGAGCCTTTGTTGAAAAAATATTTCAACCCTAGAACATAGGCGTTATATTTATCTCTTTGCAAAATCTTTGGCATGGATGAGAAAGACCATATTCTAGTTTCCATTTTCTTCATTATTGCTCAAACTTTTCATTATGGTATGAGTTCAATTTTTGACTTTTCTACTCAATTGGTAGAAGAAATTCATACTAGATTAATAGGAATTGCAAAGGCTAAAGTTGACAAGCCCTTCTACTGGTACTACATGCTGATGTATATATGCTTATATAGGGGAGTTACCTTTTTATCCAAGGAGATGAAGTTGGAATTGGAGAGAGATGGATAAAAGGTCCCTATCTAACTATGGAGTTCAGATATGACACAGGAGGTGACTGATGCAAGTTTTGTTAGGTTTGATAAATATTTTGCTTCTAGGCTTAGAATGTTGTTAGTAGGGTATATCCCTAGAATATCACAACTTCTATTAGAGTTGATTAGACCAAAAGACCATGCTAAAGGGATGATGGTGAGCCATAATTGGGGAGACATCATATTAGATGTAGTGTCCACTTTTTTTAGAGTTTATGGTTTTCTAGGTAAATCACATGTGCTACCTTATGAAGTGCCTTTAAAAGTAGGAATTGTTGAGCTTCTATGGTAGGTAGGATCATTTGAAGAGAGATAATTGTTGGGTAAATTTAAAGGTATATAGAGAGCCTTATGGTATATAGAGAAAAGGAAGTGGATAGTGAAAAGGTACAAAAAATGACCAAAAAAATGGTTGACTTTGGAATTGTTGTTGCTGTTAAAGATAAAAACAAAATTTCAGAGCTCAATGCTGAATTTAGAGAGATGTTGAAAGCATATGAGGAGAGAGGAAATATAAAACATTAGTTGAAAGCTTAGGTGGCTCAAATGGATAAGAAACTTGGAAAGAGAAAAGTGGGAGAATCCAACTAGCCTAAGATTGCTTATCCTTGTCCTCCAATTGAGCCCTTTAAATAAACTCCCCTTGTAGAGCTAGTGGATACCCCACAGAGAGAAACATTTTATATAGCTATGGAGTTTGAAGAAGAGAAGAAAAAATCTAGTTATTACATGTGGAGTTAAATGACTTGTATGAGTACAAGATGAAAAAAAAATCTTATGTTTGGTAGATAAGATTGATTGGCCAACATTATATGAACAATTGGTGAATATAATAGACATGTGGAATGAAATAAATGGTGGTGAGGATGGTTTAAAGCCCATTATGAATAAGTGGGGTAGTAGGGATAAGGATGTCACCATTTTATATGTTTTAGTCATTAGTCTATCTCTTGAACAAATAGAATTTTTTTTTGATATGACTACTAATTTATCTAATTTTGATGATATGAGGGTTGCAATGCAAAAGAGAATAATAATTTTTTTTTCAAAGTATCTTGCTAAGAAATTTGAATTTTTTCTCCGTGCACTTAGAAAAATAGATAAATTAAAAGAGAAGGAGGAACAGGATAAAGATTTAGATACTTTATTATGCCTTAGAATAAATGAGTTTATAAGTGAAAAAGGGCATATATAGTGGGCAACAACAATTGAAGAAATTGTTAAAGTGCAACTATTTGTATTTGTTGAAATAAATTAGTTAGGAAATTTTTTCTTGAAGAAGTAACATGAGGTATTGAGTTTTGATTGGACGAATGAAATTTTTTTTAACAAATGGATGGAGGATTTTGTGCATTCAAAGCTAGTTAAAAATCAAAGAAACTGATGAAGAAGGGGTGGACCAAGATGAGTTGCAAAAAATTGATACATCAGTTAAGGCAGAAGATGACAAAGATGAACAATCAACTACATTAACAAATACAAAGGTCCAAATTGATGACATGGTAGTAGGAGAATCAATTGTAGTTATCAATTTGTCAATACATGATGACTTGGATGGGGAACCACAAGTTAAGCTTAGTTTTCAAGTATCAAAAATAGGTACATCACAAGCATCATAATCAGTCTCAATCAAAAAATTCCTTAGCAATGAAAAATCTATAATAGAAATGGTCCCACAAAAGAATATTCATGATTTAAATCATTCTATTGTACCAATTTTTGTCTTTTATGACAGTAACTTTTGTAAATATCTCCCTATCTTAAGGAAATCTATCAATACTCTCTAAGCCTGAAGTTTGTTGCATCTCACACTATATAAGTGAGATTCCAAGGCTAGACAAGAGTTTGAACTATTTTGCAATTTTTAGTTTTTGCTAGTTTTTATTCGGTCAAGTCCTTGATGCAAATCTTATGATGTATTTTCTCTGCAAATTTGAAAATACATTAGCTTTAAAGGATTAGATTTTCTGGTCTTCAGTTGTTTTGAGTACTATTTCAATGTTGCATAATTTTTAAAGAGAATTAATACAAATATGAATCACCATCATATCTATTTTTTCTGAGTCTTGTCTCCACTATTATTGACTGGTTCTCTTGAGGTTGTATGAGCAAATATTGTTTAATTTAATGCAACTAGAATAGGTTTTATATCAATTCATTATTGCTTTTAATTCAATGAATTAAGTATTTAAATACTTTAGTGATATGATAGGATCTCTAGGCAGTAAGAGGGATTTGCATAAGAATGAGTTTTAGAGAAAATTGCTAATAATATTGATTGTAATGTAATCAATCAGGTCATAATACTTGGGTAGAGTTTGAATCCTAGTGGATGAGACACTGATCAATTATTTTAGTTTTCATATGAAGAGATCATACATAAGCATCAAGCATAATCTAAAAATCTAAATCAATTTTACTTTAAATGTATAAAGAATATCATAGCTGGTCAATACTTGTTTTCATTTAATCTCTTTGTTTTAGTTAGCTTCTATTTACCATAATTACATGTGAATCTAAGAAGAATTATGACCAAACATCAGTTATAGGGATGATTATTATAAAAGGATGTCATTGGATGAATGAAATGTGAAGATGGTGTGATGTTTTGAATCTTTTATCCCTTAGGTGTAGCCACCTTAGTTTTGCAGAGCCTAAAGAGTAGAAAATATTTATGATTTTGTTGAAGTTAGGTCCAGATATGAAGATCTCTTAGTTGAGTATGGGAAATAGCTAATCCTTAGACTAAATTACTCTTCACTATGTTGGTATTAGGTAGTTTGCTACTTGGTAGTTTAAAAACACCAAAAAAACCCTTAGATCCTCTAAGAAAAATCCACTGGTTTGGAATCTTAAATTACATTCCCTAACCTTGAAAGTTCAAGAAGGCCATGGAAAACCAACTGTGGAATTGTAGGTTAGGGCCACATCTTCGTGAAAACACTCAATTTTAGGGCTTGCTAAACTGCTTGTAGTAAAATTGATATAAATTGCTTTAAAATAAAAAAATCAATATGAAATCAATTGAAATGGAACCAAGAATCAAATACCTATAAATTCTTCTAATGGGATTTGATCTCCCAAACTATATAATTCCATACAACCAAGAAGTGCTTATAAAACCCTTGTATTCTTTATGCACAACTGCTTGAATGTACACCACATCACACCTATGACTTCCTTTAGGATTTTAGGATCTAAATACATCTTTTACAACTAATGTTTGAATGGTTAGAATAGTTACAAGACAAGTTGCATCTTTTTGCAAAAAAAGTTAAAAAGTTGTCAGCATTAATTGTTACAAAAAACAATTTTTCAACTATTGCCTCCTAGGACTTACTACTTGGACATTTTCAACTCTTAGGATCCTAATATGATTTAATGACTCATAAAACACACTGAAAGTCATTTATTTAGAAATTTTACTCATAAAACACACCAAAATGCAAGATCCTTAGGACTAAGTGAACTTAGTTTTATATAGGCACCTGAAGTACCCTGACCTAACAAAAGGATCGTCCTTATTACAAATAAGCATAAAAAAAAATATTAAGTGAGGTAGATCATCACCCCATGTCTTCAATCATAAGCCTCCTTCAAGTTGATCAAATGACCTATCATGTCACCTAGGTGCCTTGCACTATACTCCTCTGGCCAAAAGAGACTCAAGTCCCTCGAATGGGAATGTTTGAAAGCTTAACACTAGTCTTCTCAATATCCTTAGGAGTCATCCAAGTTTCTTCCTCCAAAGGATTTCCCTACCATGTAACTATTTATTCATGGTATGTATGCCTCCTAATCTTCTTGTTGATCCTCTTTTCTAGAATACACTCAATGCTTGGTCATACTTTCTTTAGTAGATCTTGAAGTACATCTACAAATTGAGAATCAATAGACCTTGCAAAACTAATGTCAATAGAGCTAGAAGGTTTATAAGCATAAATGTATGATACATTAAATATAGGTGAAATACCTATGTAAGAAGGTAAAGTAATCTTGTATGCATTAGGATTACATTGCTTAAGGGGTACACTTTCCTTTAGGAAGCCTCTCTTTCTTAAGATGGACCATAACCATGTCCCCAACCTTAAAATGTACTTCTCTCCTCTTTAGATTTGCTTCTTGCTTGTATTTTTGAGAGCTCTACTGCAACCTTTCCTTGAGTTTTTGGTGGATGTCTCTGATTACCTCTGTAAAATAATCTACAAGGGAACTCCTCTAACCAATGTTTTCTATAGCTCTAAGCTCAAAAAAACCCCTAGGATGAGAACCATATACAATATGAAAATGACTCAGTCTTGTACTCCTATTTATTGAGTCATTGTAAGAGAATTCTTCCTGAGGTAAGATAGTATCCTATGCAACACCATAGTCTTTGGTAAGGACCTAAGAAGGTTGCCTAAGGACCTATTGATGATGTCAGTCTACCCATATGATTGAGGATGATAAGAAGAAGACATAGCATGATTAGTGCCTAATATTTTCCACAGGAGACACAAAATATGTCTTCCAAAATTAGGATACCTATCTAACACAATGGCAAGAGGTAGCCCATGGAATCTTACAATCTCCTTGAAGAAAAGGTCTACAATACTAGAAGCATGATGTGTTTTATTATAAGGCAAGAAGTGTGCCATTTTGGAAAATTTGTCCAAAACCACATACACACTTTTGTAACTAGATATGGTCCTTGGAAGACCTAATAAAAAGTCCATGATGATTGAATCCAAGGGATTGGTAGGTATAGGTAATGGAGTGTAAAATCCTTCATTAGAACTAGTTCCCTTGGCCCTTTAAAAAACCAAAAATGTCTCTAGAAACTTCCTAACATATGTTTGCATCCTAGGCTAGAAATAAAACGTTCTTATCAACTCCAAAGTATTGTTAAGGCCAAAGTGACCAGCTAGGCCTCCACAACACTTTTCCCTAATTATATTTTCCCTCATAAAGCACTAAGATATACATAATTTTTTCCCTTTAAATAAAATTCCTCCTTGAATGATATAATTGTTGAAATCAAATTGATACAAGTATGACAAATGTGTTTCAATGATTTTTTTGTCACTAATGTCAAACCTACTATTTCTTTGGTTAGACAAGTACTTACATGATTTAAGTACTATCACTTATTTTATTGATGAAGAGGATTTGATCAAATGATGTAACAATAGAACCTAGATGAAAGGTTGAGTTATGATATGAAAAGGAGTACAAGAATTTGCTAAGACAATGATATCATAGTGCATTGATAATCTACTTAACGTTGCAAAGGTTGGTTATACTAGGTAAGTTCATAAGAACAAGTTAAAGAAAGTTTGTCTACCAAGCTTGACCAAGTGGATAATAGGTGCCAAGAAAATTTACTACAATCCAAGTAGAAATTTTTTTGGATCCAAGTAAGAGTCTATTCTAGTGTAAATTGAGTGAAATAGTTGATGCTAATCACCAGTAAACTTTAGTTCATGTTGAGTCATTTTACAGAGGATGTCGAAAAATATAGTTTATGCTAAACATCAAAAGCAAGTTAATGTTGAGTGTTAGTATTATTAGAAAGATCATGAATTTGATGGATCCAAGTTAAAAAGTGATGCAGGAGCATCCTAGGATTTCTTGCAATCCTGCATGTTGGAGCCAAGTGCTAGTGGTTTCTAGTTTTTTGTTACTACCAAGCTAGTTAGTGTATGCCAAGTTACTATAGCTTTAGTGCATGCTGAGTTAGTGTAGCTCTAGTGGATGTCAAGTTACTATAGCTCTAATGGATGCCGAGTTAGTGTAGCTGTAGTGGATGCCAAGTTACTATAGCATCTAGTTGATGCCAAGTTACTGTAGCTCTTAGTGAATGTTGAGTGTCCTTGTATGTGCCAGGTGCTAGTATTGGTCTTGGTTCTGTTCATGCCAAGTTGTCTGTGAGCCAAATTTTGGCATTTAATTTAGATATGGATATTTAATTTGCATTGTGGCTAACTTGTGGCTTGACATATATTTAATGTAAGGGATTTAATTTAGTTTGTAATGAGTTGGGCCAACTTCTGGCTTAGTTGGGTATAAGTAAGGGGTTTTGTGGAGTCTTTTGAGGCAAGTTATCATTTCTAGTTGGAGAATGGGATTAAGTGTAGATGAAAATTTTGAAGAGCTAGGCTTGTGGCTTGAGAACTAGAGGATCACTTAGTGGACCTAAGGGTACAATTGTGGATTTTCTTGGTGTTCTTATCTAGTTGTGTACCTAGACTAGCTAGGATTGGATTTTTAAGTTGGATCTTGTGGATCTTTCAGAACTAATTTTGTAATTGTTGTTTGTAGTTTGCCCTTACTCAAAGGCCTTACAACTGGGCATATTGCATGTAATTAGTTATATCCATGAATAAAGAGTTGTGATTTGGTATCAGATCTTGCATTATTTCTATTTTATTTGTTGAGTTTCTGCTATGTAGTTATTTGTTGGGGGTTTGGGCATCTCCTTTGGGGACTCTCCTCCATTGCAGATGGTATTAGAGTGAAGGTTGTTCCTAAGTGTGTAGACATATCACCAAAGCTGATAATATTTACTCTAGGACTTGCAGAGAAGGTTGACCTCATGGCTAATTGATCTTCTAGATTGGTGGATCTATTGCTTAGGATTTTCTATAAGTTTGGAAATTTACCTCCAAGAAGACTAGACCCTAGGGCAATTGATGATCTTAGTGATGTTATGGAAGAAAGAATCTCAGAGAAGATAAGAGCAAAGTTTAGATCTTAGATTGCATTGATGAAGAGTGATATGCTTGCTGAAATTGTAAGTGCTTTAGGTGGAAAGCCTAGGCATATGAGTACTGAAGGTACTTATGAGGAAGTTGTTGAAGACTTTGAAGCTACTGAATCTAGTTGCGAGGACAAGACTAATCACATGGAGAGACCTATTGGAACTAGGGCTAGTTAGTTTACTAGAACTAGATCTTAGTTGAAGTTGAAGCATAAGATGGAGGTTTCTAATTTCTTAGGTACTTTGAATCCTGAAAACTTGATTGATTGGATTGGTGAATTGGAAGACTACTTTGGGCTTGACGATATTAAGGACCCTCTCAGAGTGAGGTTGGCACAAAATAAGTTGAAACCACATGTTGCACTTTGGCAGAAAGAATTGCAAAGAAATAGAGAAGAGGAAGGTGAAATGAAGATCTCTAGATGGAGATTGATGGTAACTAAGTTGAAGGATAAGTTCATTCTTGCTAATTATGAACTTGATTTATTTAAGAGGTTTCAAAATTAGAAACAAAAAGATATGTCTCTGAAGGATTATATCGAGGAGTTCTACAAGTTGACTATTTGGTCTGGTCATAGATAATTGTCAAAGGAAAAGGTAGCTTAGTACATTAATGGTTTAAGATTCAATATTCAGGATGAGGTTGGTATGCTGAACATTTCCTCCACTAAGGATGCTTAATAGGTATGTCCTAAAGGAAGAAGATAAGTTGAAAAGGAAAATTCAAGGTAATGATAGAGAGAAATTACCTTGATGAGTTACTATAGCTCTAATGGATGTTGAGTTACTATAGCTCTAGTGGATGTCAAGTTACTATGGATACCAAGTTAGTATAGCATCTAGTGGATTCTGAGTTACTATAGCTCTTAGTGGATGCCAAGTGAACTTGTTGGTGCCAAGTTTTCTTATGGATGCTAAGTGCCCCTGTACGTGTCAAGTGCCAGTATTGGTCTTGGTTATATTTAATGTAAGGAATTTAATTTAGTTCGTAATGAGCTTGACTAACTTATGGCTTAGTTGGCTATAAGTAAGGGGTTTTGTGGAGTCTTTTGAGGGGAGTTATCATTTCTAGCTTAGTGAAGGGGATGAAGTATAGATGCAAATTTTGAAGAGCTAGAGCTGTGGCTTGAGAACCAGAGGATCACTTGGTGGACTTGAGGGTACAAGTATGTTTTTTCTTGGTGCTATTATCTAGTTGTGTATCTAGACTAGCTAGGATTGGATTTGTAAGTTGGATCTTGTAGATCTTGTAGAACTGATTTTGTAATAACTATTTGTAGTTGGCCCTAAGAAGGAAGTCCTTATAGGTGGGTATATTGCATGTAATTAGTAATATCTATGAATAAAGAGTTGTGATTTGGTATTAGATCTTTCATTATTGTTGTTTTTTTGTTGAGTTTCCACTATGTAGTTAATTTTTGGGGGTTTGGACACCTCCTTTGTGGATTCTCCTCCCTTGTACTGCATAAAAAAAATTATTTTCTTGGATTGTACGAACCAAGTGGAAGATAAGATTGACCAGTTGTGGTAGAGAATTCATGGTAAACCATTTTGAGATGAATTAAAAGTGGATTGAAGGATAAATTTCTAGAAATGAAATGGAATAAGGGGTAAATTCATTGAATCCTACCTAATCTATTCTAATCCTGAATTGGACAATGGAGAATAAATGGCAAAATATCTTAACTCTCTATTTATAGGGATGGCTAGTCAGAAGCAAAGGTTGTCTTGTGCAAGAACCTAATGAAGACAAGGAGTCTATGGTATTGATTCATTTAGTGACCTAGGTGAAGAGTCTACATTGGCAAGTTAAGCAAGAAGGCTTAATTATATGGATGCTTGAAGGGTGAACAAGCTATCAGAGCTAAAGTGTGTGAAACACAAGTAGAATGGAGGACTAAAACAAAGACCTGTAATCTACAAATGGAGTTTTAAGTTGTGATTAGATCAAGACTTTTGTTACTCTCTAATAATTGTATTAGTCTAGGGTAAATCCTTTGGATTGAGGTTGACCTAATAGTCATTTATAAATCCTTTAACCAGGTGACATTCCAAGTGAATGGTCTAAAGTCCTCTAACAAGGCTTACTCTTAATAGGGTGACTGAAATCCTTTAACAGGGTCACATTTAATAGTGTGCATTGTAACCTTTAATAGGGTTGGTCTTTCATACAACATTACTTTTGAAGAGTGAGAAAGAGTAGCACATTACTGGTGGTTTTTCCCAAATTGGGTTTTCATGTAGATCAATGTGTCAAGTGTGTTAGCCAATCTATTAAGTTTCATGTTTACATTCTTGCAAATTGATTTGATAGTAACCTACAAGTTTTAAGTGACTGCATAATATTATGGATGCATGCATGATGATACATGTTTTATGGGTTCACTAAGCTATGAAAAGTTTCATTTGTAAATATAGACCTTGGATAACTATTCACCCTCACCTCTTAGTTACTCTAAATAATTCCAACAATAATCTACAAAACCAATACGATACCTATCTCTTAATTCCAAACAAACTTGATAAGCTTCATGAAAATCTTCATCAGTAGGATACATGTTTTTAAGGCATAAATACCAACACTTTCCATTTGGATTTATTGAGTGGATATATTCCTCCTACTCAAGGCATCAATTGACTTGTTGGCCACCCCTTTCTTGTGCTTGATAGAGAAGGTATATTTAGTTTTTACTATCTATTTAGAAAACTCAAGGCTTGATTGTCAGTGTAAACAATAAATTTCTTAGGTAAAAAATCGTGTCTCCATTTTCTAAGGGACTGAGCCATTTCATAAAATTATAGATCATACGTTGAGTATTTTTTTTTCTCCTCATTAAAATTTTCACTGAAAAAGGCCACAAGACTAGCTTTTTGACTCAAGACACCACCAATTGCTCTCTTACTATCATCACACTCTATAGTAAAAACCTTGTTAAAATTAGGTAAAACTAATATAGGTTGTTGTGCTACCCTTTTTTTGAAGTATTAAAATTATTGATTTTCATCTTTAGTCCACTTAAATTGACATCTCCTTCCCCTTTTGACAACATCAATCATAGGTGCACTTATTCCAATAGAATTCCTTACAAATTTTCTATAAAATCTAGCAAGGCCATGGAAACTCTTTAGCTCACCAACATATATTGGAGTAGGCCAATTCAATATGGCTTTAACCTTAGAATAATTTATCTTTAGGTTCCCTTTGGAGATGAAAAACCCAAGGAACACAAGCTCTTCCTGTAAAAACACACATTTATCCAAATTGATCTTCAACTACTCCTCATGTAGGCTCTTGAGGACCATATCAAGATGTGTTAGATGTTCATCCTTATCCTTGCTAAAAATCAAGATATCATCTAAATAAACAACAAAAAAAAATATTTATGAAAGGCTTAAGGACTTCATTTATCAATCTCATAAAGGTGTTTGGAGCATTGGATAGGCCAAAATCACAACCCATTCAAACAATCCTTCATGGGTCTTGAAAGTGATTTTCCACTCATTCCCCTCTCTAATTATGATTTGGTGGTAGCCACTATTTAAGTTAATCTTAGAATAATATCTTGCAATCCCCAAATAATCCATGAGATCCTCATTTGAGGCATTGGGAACCTATATGTAATAGTTATCATGTTTATGGCTCTAGAGTTAGTACATAGTCTCCATGTACCTTCCTTCTTAGGAGCTAGTACTATTGGAAAAACACAAGGGTTGATACTCTTCCTTATGATGCCTTTCTCTAAAAATCCTTCAATTTACCTTGCTACTTCAACATTCTATTTAGGGGTTAGTTTATAGATAACCTAGTTGGGTAGTGTGGAGCCAAGATTAATGTTTATGAAATGAATTATCTCCCTTTTAGGTGGCAAGGTATCTTTATTTTCATCAACAACTATCCCCTAATATTGATCCAACAAGTTTGCAACTTCCTTTTAGCCAACTCTCTGCAAGATCTCTTGTGTTTTCTTCTACTTCCTAGGAATGTTCTCCTTAGGTTTCATCACAACAACAAAACATGGTATCTTATCTTCTTTTAGTCCTATCAGGAATTCTTTTCACTTACTAACATGATAGTACTAGGTGTACTCTTATCTTTAGGTTCTCCTACAAATAGTGTCATGGTATAAGTTTCCCCATCTTTAGTTAAGGCATACAAATTAGTCATCCCTTCATGTTGGGAATTTGTTTCATATCGTGAAGGCCTACCAAGACGGAGATGACAAGCATCCATATCCACAATTTCACACATTACTTTATCCCTATATTCTCCAATCTAATACTTAACACAACATTTGTAATTTACTAGGGTTTTCTACTTCTTACTTAGAGAAAAAACCTTATAGGGATTTGGATGTGGGATTCTTTTTAAATCTAGTTTATTCACCATCTTAGAAGATGCTAAATTTTTAGTAGAGCCTAAATAAAAAATTACTTTACATACCTTTCCTTTCACCTTGTAGGCTATTTTGAAGATAGAATTCATTTGAGAAGTTTCTTGGTTGAGTGGTACCAATAGTGATCTATTGAACATCAAAATTTCTCCTATCTCTAAGCCTACATATTTTAAAGAAGATGTAGTAATATCAAATGAAGTTTTTCTTTGGCAATCTTCATCTTGGATCAATTGGATTCTCCTTTCTCCTTGGTTGGTTGCACCTAACTTTTTTGGACACCTAAAGGATTGATGTCCAACTTGATTACAACAGAAACATCTTCCAATGAACATACTTGTTCCTCTTCCTCCAAATCTACCTCTTGGGCTAGGTCTTCTTCCCCTAAAGGAACCTCTACTTCTATTGTCACTTTCTACCCCTTAACTACTACTAGCCTCTTCTTGTAGTCTTGGGTAGTTTCCTCTTCCATGAAATCTACCTCTTCCTCTAAAAGTGTTTCCTCCTCCTCCTCTGTTATTTTTTTCACCTTTCCTCTTTTTCTTTTCCTCAATCCTTAGGGAAAGCTGGTAACACTTATGGACTAATTCCACTAATAGCAAGGTTAATTCATCTTGTATATTATATCTAAGCTCGTTAATGTACCTTTCAAGTTTTTGATTTTCTTTTTCATACAATTTAGACCTAAAAGTCAAGGTATGAAATTCTTAAGTGTAGGCACTTACATCTGTGTCCTTCTTCTTGAGATTATGTAGCCTCTTGTGGACCATCTCTTTGTAGACCCTAGGGAAAAACTACTTCATCATCTTTGCCATCATTCTCTTCCACGTGGCAATGAGATTCTTTTCTTCTTCTACCCTTTCATTTTGGAGGAAGTTCCACCAACTTAGGCTAGTCCCTTCAACTTGGATTTTCCCACTTTCAACCTCTAATTTGTAGGTATCTCCTTAGCTTCAAAATTGTTTTCAAGAGCCTCCAACCATTCTATACATATGTTAGGTTCCAAATTCCCATGAATTATGGTTAAGTCCCCTTTATCTTTCCTTCCTACCCTCTGAAAAGTTGCTACCATGATCCTTTGATCTTCATGCATCTTAGGAAATTAATTTCCTTCTTCTTCTTCTTTAGACTCCTCATGGTCTCCTATTCATACTTGCCCATTTAACTTATTAATTTCTCTCTTAATTTGCCTATTTTCCTCTTTGACTACCCTACTCTTAGCCATTTTTTCTTTCACTATCTTTTCCAACTCAATGTTGGTTATCCTAAAAGGAATATCCCCCCCTTCTGCTATCTTGTTCTCCCAATCACATTTTTAGTGGCCCTGATAACACTTGATGCAGAGTGATCATAACAAAAGCTTAGTAAGACCACAATCTCCTAAACCTTCAAGGTAACTTTACCCTATCAACTATTCTAGGGCCCACAATGACTCCTAAAAACCTTCAATATAATCACAAACTTCTACACAATATTTCAACATTAAAACCAACGTTGCCTCTTAATGATATTGGTTATCAACAATGGGGAAGTGAGCACAAAATAGGTAATGGGCTCCAATATATTCTCTTGACCAAACCAAAACTTGGAATATTCCAAAGGAAACTAAAGAATTATATTTCTACTAAAATTTGGCTTCCCCAAGTTTGGTTATGCAAAGTTGCTCTTAAGTGGCCTAATTCTCCTTGTAGCCTTTTTAGTGGTTTTAGGATAGTAACTTGATATTTTACCACAAATCTTGGCTAAAAAGCTAGGGTTTCAAATACCCTTTTGGAAGTTACATCAATCCCCTAAATACCAACTTCCCAACCTACTCCAGCACCCTTGAACCTACACAAGCCTCACATGCCTAATTGACCAAATTAAGCATGAAACACTTAGAAATGACTAAGGATGGGTACCTAGTTCTAGTTTATTGGTGTAAAATGTATTACCTAACTCAATTCACCAAGAAATAAGCACTCACCAAGTTCTATGGCATCATTTCAAGTCTTGTCCTCAAATTCCTTAGTTTCTTAACTAAATACATGTAAATATTTAGCCTAGGGCATGTTCATAGGACTCTTAGATCCTCTGAGAAAAATCCACCACTTTGGAATCTTAAAGTACATGCTCTAAACTTGAAAATTCCAAAAGGCCATGGAAAACTAACCATGGAATTGTAGGTTAGGGCCACATCTTTATGAAAACCCTCAATTTTATGGTTTGTTGAACTACTTGCAGTAAAATTACTATAAATTTCTTATAAAAAAAAAAAAGATGAAATAAATTTCAATGGAACCAAGAATTAGATACCTATCAATTCATGCAACTGGGTTTGATCTCCCAATCTGTACATTCTATACAACTAAGTAATGCTCAAAAAATCCATGTATTCTTTATGCAAAACTACTTGAATGTACACCACATCACACCTTTGACTTAGTTGAGGGTTTTAGGATCTAAATAAATCATTTCAAACCAATATTTGGATGGGTAGAATAGTTATAAGACAAATTTCATCTTTCTGCAAAAAATGTCCAAAAGTTGTCAGCAATAATTATTGCAAAAAGAAAATTTTCAACAATTGCCTCCTAGGACTTAACTACTTGGACATTTGCAACTTTTAGGATTCTAATATGATGTAATGACTCATAAAAAACACCAAGAGTCATTCTATTAGCAATATTACTCACAAAATAGACCAAAATACAAGATCCTTAGGACGAGGTGAACTTAGGTTTATATAGGCACCTAAATTTCCTTTACCAAACAAAATGATCATCCTTATTACAAATAAACATAAACAAAAATATTAAGTGAGGTTGATCATTACCCCATGTCTTCCATCATAAGCCTCTTTCAAGTTGATCAGATGACCTATCATGTCACCTAGATGCCCTATACGAGGAAGTGTATAGACTAGAGAAAGCTATTGAAAATGGAATGTTAGATCTACAGATGGCCATGGAACAATTCAAGAAAATGAAGGAGCAACTCTCTTAGTCATTGAAAAGAAGAAAAGACCTAGAAGCACAGAAGAGTGACAATCTCCACATAGAAGAAAGAATGTAAGATATTTTCCAAGCCACAAATTCAAATGAAAATGATGCAACAATCAAAGATCTACTTGAAAAGAATCTTACTCTTCATGAAGAAGTTAAAAAGGTAGAAAGAGAGCAAGAAATTGAGTCAATCAAAATGTGTGTAGACATGGAACAAAATGACATAGCAAATGAAGAGAAAATATTGCTAACTAGATAGATAGAAGAAAAGGACAATGAAATTCAACACCTATCTCTTCAATAAGCAAATTTGATAAGTCAACTCAATTGTGAAAATCAAGAGCTTATCAATTTAAGGATAGATAATGCAAGATTGTAGAATGATCTCAGCATAGAAAGGAAAACCAATGAAAGGATGATGAAATTCCAAGAAAGCATGAATTAATTAAATGAGAAAACTCAATTCAAACACTGAGGAAAATTAGTATTAGGATATATAGATAAAGGTGAATCATCTTAGCAAGGAACTCAAAAGAACAAAAGACATACTTGTAGTGATTGTAGAAAGATATTACATACATAAAACAAGTGTTGGAGAAATTGTAAATCAAAATTCAGTGGAAAATGCTATAGTTGTAACAAGAAAGGTCATAAAGAAAGTGAATGCATAGAGAAAACCAAGTTTGAAGGAAAATGTTTCAATTGCAACAAACAAGGGTAGAAATCTTCAGAATGCAAGGCCAAGAAATGAAATCCAACATAATAGATTGTGAAAGCTATCTTTGGTTGGGATTATAACACATGGTGTAGATATTAGTTATGTAGTGAGCATTGACATATTGGACAAAATTTCATAAGAACTCACATGAGGAAGAGAGACCCTACAAAGAGATGTTTTGTGTACACAAAACTTGGACATCTAGCTAGAAACTGTATAAATTGAGATAAAGTCGAAGATAAAAAGAAAGAAAAGGCTAACAATATTAGAAGTGAAATGAGGTAGAAATGGATAAATAAATCTCTGGAGAATGCAAGTCAAATTTCTAAAAATGTTGACACCCATGTCAATGAGTTGGAAATTCAACCATTTCAAACTGATTAGCCATAGAGATCATTGGAACTATGATTATGAAGAAACATCTCATATCAATTCTAATCTACATGCAAGAAGATCCAAATCAACATTTTAAGATGCATTGGGATCAGTGAGTCGATGAGCTTAATGATAAAAGTTAGGTTGCAAGAGCTTATTCAAAAAAGTTGGCTTGCTGACCTAACCAAGCTTGAAGATAGATGGTGTATACCAAGTTTGAGACTTAACTGAGCTTATTCTTACCAGCTTGAAGATCAAAGGTATCTGTTGAGTTGACAAATTAGCTAGGAATCTCATTTATACCAAGTTTAATAGGATATTACCAAGCTATCCTTTGTATGATGCATTAATGTTGACTTGATGAAATATTTTTTTTTAAAAGGAAGAATCAAAATATTTTATTTTTTACTGTGAATTCGAGAGAAAAAAGAGAAGAGTATTCTAGAGCCCCTAAGAAATTTAGTGAAATTTTTTTAGAACTTATTCCTCCATCACCAAATGATATGACATCTTCAACTAGAAAAAATGTTAAGAAGGGTTCTAAAATGCTAATAAGAAATGTTGGGCCTATAGACCCAAAATTCAGATTTTATTCGGTGATCGTAGAAGAATTGGACCCAATTTGTTCACATTCATAAATTCTACTAAAGGTACTCTTGATACATGAAATTATATCTTTTATCATTGTTCAATTCAAGAATTGGGAAATTTATAGATGAATCAAGCATATGAAGCACTATGCATGGATGGAACCCTAAAACCCTAGCATAAATGCTTGGAAGTAAAGGGTTTAACCCACATTTTTTTAGAGTAATTATTTGTTCACACTTATTAATTAAATCACTTTGATTTAATTAAATAAGTTACCTATTACTTTAGTTTTCTTAAGCTATCTTGTAGGTGCATATAATTAATATTTTATTAATCATATTGTGCAACCTAGCTTTTTTAGGCTTTAGGTTACCCTTTTCAGGTTTCAATTTCATTTTATAAGGATTGATCTCTTTGTATTTTTAATTATGAAGATCTATTGAATAATATTTTCTTTGTCTTAATTTTTCAGATCAAACCCTTGCCTCTTGTTGTCTTTTTCTTCTACGTGATAGGTTTTTTGCATGCAGGTTTTCTTGGGCTTTGTGGATTTGTTGTGTGCTTTTGCTCAAATCCTACATGGTATCCTACTAGGCAATTGCATTGGCTAGCTACCTATGCATTTTGATGAGATGGATAATCTACCATATAGACACACTCAGTTCATGCCTTCTATTTCCATGGAGGTTCTACATATCAGCATTTTGACAGAGTGTTGCGGTTCTTCATGCTTTAGTGATTCTCTTCTGATCTCTTTGTTCCTTGTTTTGGAACATTCTTTACTATCTCTTTTTGGAGTAGGGTTTTTCCCATGTGGTTTTCTCTATTTCTCCTCTTTATAGAGATTTTTTTGTGATTGGGTACCTGATTAGGCCTTGTTGTTGGGACCCAATTTTCTTGCTTTCATAGCTATGCTAGGTTAGCTTACCTCCTGAGCTTCACTTAAGGGGGGGGTGTTAGAGTGATTATTTGTTCGCACTTATTAAGTAAATCACTGATTTAATTAAATAAGTTTCCTGTTACTCTAGTTTTCTTAAGCTCTCTTGTAGGTGCATATAATTAATATTTTATTAATTATATTGTGTAACCTAGCTTTTTTAGGCTTTAGGTTACCCTTTTTGGGTTTCAATCTCCTTTTATAAGGATTGATCTCTTTGTATTTTTAATTATGAAGATCCATTGAATAATTTTTTCTTCATCTAAGTTTTTTAGATCAAACCCTTGCCTCTTCTTCTCTTTTTCTTCTCCGTGATAGGTTTTCTACATGTAGGTTTTCTTGGGCTTCGTGGATTTGTTGTACACTTTTTCTCAAATCCTACACATTCTACATATGCTAAGGGATTTCCAATTCAAGTGGATTAGGTTTATCCTTAGTCATGTTCATGACATACAATTTTGACTTGACCAACCCAACTAGATCACAAAGAAAATGATTCATAGGGTTACTGAGTTTCCCATGCTTGACATACCTAAAACAACAAAAATCCTAGGTCGGGTTGTGCTAGCAAAGAAGAATTTTTTCAAGTGAGATGGTAGAGGAATGAATCTTAATGGTGTTATAGACATGGAGATCAAGTTTGGAATTTATGTGATTTCTCACAAGATATATAGTTCTAACTGAATGAGTAGTGTCCCATGTGAAGTTGTGAACTTGCATTCAAGGTGGTCAAGAATAATCTATCCTTTAGCCTCAGAGAGTTGTAGCTGAGCCAATTAAGAAAGAACATGGAGAGATTCTAAGAATTTGAGACTAATCTGTGTAAGTTTGGATCACTTCTTGTATGTTTATTCTTTTATGTTGAGAAGTTTTTTTCCTTCAAAATGTACTGTAGTATGGAAGAAAAAAAAACCTTTTTTATATTAGATAAATGAGTTTATAGCTAAAATGGGAGGTAATTTTAAGGGCATCATTTTTGGAATTATTTAAAATAACTAAGAGGGGGGTGAATCAGTTATCCAAGGTTCATATGTAAAAGTTAAAATTTTCAATGCTTAGTAGACCCATATCCATAAAACCTTATCATGCACGAATCCATTAGATCATATAGTACATAAACTTTTTAGGTTACTGTCCTAGGTCAAAAAAACTTTGCAAAAAATTAAACATGAAACAACATAAGAACATTCACACAATTTGACAAAAGAATTTTATGTGGAAACCAAATTTGGGAAAAACCACCAATAACATGCTCCTAGTTCTCACTCTTCTAAAGTGATGCCCTATGAAAGGCTAACCTTGTTAAAGGTTACAATACCCACTGTTAAATGTGACCTAGTTAAAGGATTTTAGCCACATTATTAGGAGTGAGCCTTGGTAGAGAACTTTAGACCATTCCATTAGATTTTCACTCAGTTAAATGATTTACAAATGAATTTTAGGTCAACCTTAATCCAAAGGATTGACTCTAGGCTGATACAATGAATAGAAAGTAATAGCAAGGCTTGATTTGATAAAAAAATTACAACTCACTTGTAGATTACATATATCTATTTTAGTCCTCCATCCTACTTGGCATTCACACACTTTATCTTGGATAGCTTGTTCACCCTTCAAGTATTCATACTCTTAAGCCTTCTTGCTTTGCATGCCAACTACATTCACTTCTATTAGGCCACTCAATAAAGCAATAACCTAGACTCCTTGTCTTCCTTAGGTTCTTGCACATGAAAACCTCTTCTTCTGACCAAGTATCTCTATAAATAGAGAATTTAGATCTTTTATTACTTAACCACAATCATCCATTTTAGGGTTAGGTAGGATGCAATGAATCTACCCACCTTTCTATTTGGTTCCTCTATAAAATTATTCTACAATCTTCCTTGAATTTTCCTCAAAATGGTTTACCTTAAATTACATGCTACCAACTCATAATAGTTACCTTCCACACAGTTCACATAATTCAAGAAAAAAAAATAGCTGGCTTATATTCATCAAATATTTGATTTAACACTATTTGTTGTCACTCAACAACTATACTATATTGTCACTCAGCCAACACTAGTTCACTTGGAAAACATTAAATTTTAATGATGCTTGACACCAACTAAATTTTTACTTACCATATACTAACAATCACTCAGCATGCAGTATTTTTCATATTTTCTCAGTACCTCATCATTTTCACTTAGCTCCCACTAATTTCTTCTCAACTTGCATTGACTACTTGGCAAGGATTGGCAAACACTTTTCTTACTTAACCTTCTTCTAGTCTTAACTTGAGTAATATTTCATTTTAGACTTTAATTAGATAAAAATACACTATAGCATCAATGTCTTACTTGGTCTTAGTGCTTCTTTTACATACCAAATAACTCAACCTTTCTCTAGGTGCTATTGCTATCTCCTCTTTTCAAATCCTCTTGATCAATCAACTAAATGATAGCTTTCAGATCAAAAAAAAATTGTCTCACCAGCAGGTAGTAGGTTTTAACAAAATAATGATTAGTCCATTATAGGTTCTTCACCTCAAAAAAATCTCATATAAACAATCTCCCTCTTTGGAATTGATGGCAAACCAATACCAACAACAATACCAAAAAGAAAATAGATCTTTGAAAATTTCTCCCTCTATTAGTATAGTATATGTTCTTCCTCTTTGTAGGGTAATGTGAGCTTTGTCAAGTTCCTTTACTGCTCCCTCTTTTGGTATTTTGGTATCTATCTCTCTCTTTAGAGTATCTCATCCTTTTTATGATATTATGGTATCTATCTCTCTCTATTTTGTTCTTATATGTCCCTAAGTACTTTCTCCCTCTTACTAGGTATATGTATATGTATTTCTCCATCATTCTTATTTTTAGATACTCTATCTCTCCCTAGTAATCATTTCCCCCTCTTTGACAATGATGCCAAAGACTTGTCATCTCTATATGTAGATATAATCAATTCTAGATTCTCCCTCTATTACCTTCGATATTATTGTAAATCTTCTAATTCAACTCTTTCATTAATTTAGGAAGCTCCTAAAGTAATATCTATTGCATCAAGTTTTAAGATACAACATTCAACTTAGTTGACGCGGAGCACTACTCATGAGCATCCTTAGGTAAATCTTTTGTGAAGATATCAACTATCTATTCTTTTGTATTCACATATTCCATCCTCACTTCTTTATCTTGAACTAATGCTCTCAAGTAATGATACTTGATTGTAATATGCTTTATTTTTTGTGTGCATAATAGGGTTTATTGATATGTTGATAACACTTGTATTATCACAATAAAGTATGACAAACTTAGTGATTTCCTCCCTCATACCTTTGAGTAGATGTTTGATCCATACCACAATTGTACAATTTACTATAGCAACCACATTTTCAGCTTCAATAGTAGATTGAGATATGCAATTTTGTTTCTAGCTGGTCTAGGTGACCAATCTCTTTCCTAAGAAAAATACTCCACTACTTGTGCTCTTTCTGTCATCAATGTTTCCAACCCAATCAACACCAGTGTAGGCTCTTAACTCAATTTTTTCATTTTTATTGTAGTATAGACCATAGTCTTCTATTCCTTTTATATATCTCATAATTCTCTTAACAACCATCAAATGATTCTCCTTAGGATTAGTAGAGAATATTTCAACAATCCCAATAGATAATACAATGTTAGGTCTACTATGCACTACATATTGTAATTTTCCAATCATAGACTTGTACAATGTTTGATTCAAATTAGTAGAATCATCATTCTTTGAAAACTTGTGTCCTATCACCATAGGTATGCTAACTGGTTTGGAATCTTCCAATTAAAAAGTTTTCAATATTTCCTTCACATACCTAGATTGAGTGATGCATATACCATATTTCATTTGATATACTTACAAACCAACAAAGAACTTGATCTCTCATAACATATACATCTCAAATTCTTTCCTCATTTCATTTGGAAATTCTTTACATAGTGTATCTTGAACTCCAAATATGATATCATCCAAAAAAAATTCAGCTGGTAAAATACCTTTACCTCCTTCTATCTTCAAGTATAGATTGTTGTTATCATCAGTCTTCTCAATACCAATCTTTACAAGATAATTGTGAAGCTCTTGGGGCTTTCTATAAACCGTATAAAGATTTGTGTAGTCTACATACCATATTCTTTTTGTTAGCATCAATAAATCCTTATGGATATTCTATATAAACCTCTTCTTCTAATATACCATTCAAAAATGTTGACTTGACATCCATTTGATAAACTTTGAAACCTTTGTATGCAGAGTAAGAAAATATAGTTCTTACTCCTTCCAATATTGCAACAAATGAAAATGTTTCTCCATAGTCTATTCCTTCTTCTTGTGCATACCTCTTTCAAGCTAATCTTTCCTTATTCCTTGTGACTTCACCATTTTTATCTAACTTTTTTCTATACATCCACTTGGTTCCAACCACATTTTGGTCCTCTAGTCTGGGAAGTAGAGTCCATGTCTTGTTTTTCTCAATCCACTCAATCTCTTCACTCATGGCTTTTCTCTAGTCATTATTTTATAAAGCATCTTTCATTGTCTTATGCTCATGCATGATCAAAAAACATGTATAAATTCTCAACCTATTTCTTGTCATTGGTCTAGCATCTTTATTTCCAATAATTTTTTCAACAAGATGATGTCTCTTGACATACTTTGATAATTTTGGTTATGCTCTTCTCTCCTCATTAGGTATTTCAACTTTAGAATCACTATGTACTTCTCTATTAGGTAATTCAAAATCTCTTTCATGTACACTTATCTCAAAATAAAAATCTACCTTAGCTTCTATCTACAACTCAGCTCTTGACTGTAACTTGGTTCATGAATGCAACTTGACATCAATTATATGTGACTCGATAGTCATTGAAACTTGATGTTGATTTACAAGTTCTTGGTTTAGAAAATCTTCATCAAAGGCATACCTTCATAAAAGTATAAAAATGATTTGTACTCTTTAGGTTCCTTCATAGGTTTAGGTTCATGTACCTTTGTATATTAATCAAACTTAACATTTGCACTTTCCACAACTTTGTTAGTGTTAGTATTTAAACACTTATAAGATTTACTTCTTGTGGAATAGCCAAGGAGTATACATTCTTCACTTTAACATCTAATTTTTCATTCTTGAACTCCTTAATAATGTAACACTTACTTCCAAAAACCTTAAAATATTTTACATTGGGTGAGTATCCATGCCATAATTCAAAAGGTGTTGAAAGAGTACCTTTCTTGACTTGCACATAGTCTAAGCTATAGATAGCTATACTTACAACTTCTCTCCAGTATTTCAAATAAATATTCTTTTCCATCATGAGTGTTGTTAGAAATGGAAAAATAAATATGTAAATAAGCAATACTAGAAAAGAATCTAAGTGAGTTAATGCATGAAGAGATATTACCTTAAGATAGGAGAGAGAAAGCTTCAAGATCCAACACCATGAGACAAGATCTTTGAAAAGGGGAAAGCAAAGAAAACCCCTTGTGACATTATGAATGAGGCATGAAAAGAATAAAAAGAGAGAGAGAGAGAGAGAGAGAGAGAGAGAGAGAGAGAGAGAGAGAGAGAGTCAATCACTCATACAATAATTGAGAAGAGGAAGAAACCTCATTAGAAATGAGAGAGGAGGGTCATCTCTTAAATAAAGATGAGAGAGAGGAGTTAGAATGTAACTTTCATGTCTATGAATGCCACCATTCATAAGTGTGTGAGGCCAAGTGTGAGATTCCTCTTAAGGAGGAATAATCTAAATTACAAATTACAATAAATATTTGTGCTCACATATTCCACTAGGGGACAAAATAAGATGTAGTGGAAAAAGGACAAAAAAGAAATATATTAGGATACCTTGGCTTATATCCTAATATATTATAAAAATAAAAAAAGGAGGTTAAACCTTGGTTTATAAACATACCAAGGAAAGATTACAACTTCTAACACCCCCCTTAATCTTTACTTGGGGTAATTACATCAAAGGGTATTAAACCCATAATTTAAAATGAAATGCTAAATAGCAGCAACTTGATCTTTGAGAATGTATTCAATTGTGCAAAGGTCTCTTGTGAGTGTATGTAAATCTTCATAGAGCCAAGAGAGAAGTGGATAGGTGATCTGAATGTACACCAAATAATATTGTCTTGTATGTGCCTGGATGGATTACCTGAAAAAACATAGACACAAGAAATAAGACAACTATCCACAAGGATTATTTCATATTAAATTCAAATTAGAAATCTTATATTCATAGTGAAATAGAGAGGAAAATAAAAATGTTACCACACAGCAATGGAGATAACCTGATATCAAGTTAAATTATATGCTCAAAAAATTGTCAACAAGGACAAATTGAGTAACAAGCTTGATCAATGCTCTCATGAAAAGTATATTATACTAATGCAAAAATGACCATAGACAAGGCCAACTAATTATACTTGCATCAATATTGCATCAATCATGTGGATATAGATAGTCCATTTAATGAATCATCTCACAGCAAGTTAATGGGTTGTAGCACCATAACTTGCATGACTCATGATCTAAGCAATAAAGTATGCAAATCATTATCACATAAATATATGAAAATAAAGTAAAAAGAGAGACATGATGATCAAATTAGTATTATCATGATTTTTGTTAGGATATTAAAAGGAATGGATTATGAGGATTTAACAACATATTGCCTTCAAAATTGGATCAAATCATCTAAATTTGGAGGGAAAACTCCAATAATAGTATCCTCTTCATTGAGGAACAAAATGGAACAACATGGAGGGAAACTCCATAAATATCAATCTTTCAAAGTGGAACCAATAGATCATGGGTCAAAACAACTTTCTCAAATAGAGTCTCCAATATTGGAGTGCTCCAAGATATGGTAGCCTCGTCACCTATACACTCAAAAAATGAGCAAAGTGTAGGAAGTCATACCATGAATAAATCACAACTAGGAGCATACACCAAGGAGACAAGGAGCTTGGAATGGGAAATCCCCATAAAATATCATCCTTACATTGAGGAACAAAGTGGGACAAATGGAGGGAAACTCCATTGAAGTAAGTGCACACCAATTATAGGTTGGAGGGATACTCCACGGGCTAGATAAGGCAACTATGAGTTAGTTTAAAACTATCGGGTCCACCATAGTTAACCTTGATAAATTGGCTCCCGATGCAACTTACAAAAAAAATATATAATAAAAGAATGGTATTAAACCATGAAATGCTACTATGAGCATAAAGAGATGCTATAAAAGCATAAGACTACAACTATGTGCATAGATAGATCATTACAAGGCAATAGTGTAAGATAACCCATAATCCAATCGAAATTAAGGTAAGTGCAGAGATCATTTTTAATTACTTAGCTTTATCAATGAAAAAATAAAATATGGATATCAGGTATAAAACTCCATTGAGGGTAAACATGAGTATTGAATTCATTTTCTGAAAGTATATATCAATAGTTATAAAAAATTATATATTTATTTGGGTATATATGTGTGCACCCATATATACTTAAATAAATATGTCTAAAATATACCATTAAACCAAAAATATCATGCTATCAAATCACACAATTAAAATCATAGAAAATAGAATTATATGAAAGCCAAATAGATCACATACTTTTCCTTGTTAGGAGATCAAGAACTTGGATGAAAGTCTTATATATTTAAGGAAAAAGGGATGTCTTATATATTTCATTTTTAGAGGGGATTATAAGATTAATCAATACTTACCTCAAAAAGATTAATACACTATTTGATGTAATCAAACTCAATAGTCCTAGTAAAAAGCCTCTTATAAATTATAAATAAAAATTTAATATATACAAAATTAAATTATTTTCCAAACAAAATTTAAAAAATTGTTTGAGAAAATTATAAATCTTGTACAAAGCTCATATTAAAAAAAAATCATATAAGGAATATTTTTTTTAAAAATGATTTAGGCACAAAAGACAATACTATAAGAAAAAACTAAATAAAATTTAATATTAAAACTTTTACTTAAAATATCATATTCTTTTAAAAAAATTGAAAAGGTGAATTAAAAAAGTGTTTTAAAACTTTTTGTTCAAACTTTTACTAAAAACTAAAGTTACTAAACTAAACCATGTGCTTCCAAAATTTGAAAGGATCCTCACGTTATTTAAATGTCATAGCTTGAAAAGATATTGCAGTAGAGTCTTTTGCTTTTAAAAAATAAGGAGAATCATGATAGAGAAAGATGAGATCTCAAAAAAAGGGCAGCGATAGAACCAAATATGATAATAAAATATGTTTGATAATTAAATGTTTAGAAAGATGAAAGTGAGAGACGTTACACAATGATAGTGCCTGCATAAAAGAAGAGAATAAAAATGATTTAAAAGAAGACGTTTTAAATGTAAATACTATAGAAATAGCATAGAATAAAATGCTAATGATGAACACACACAGAGAGAATAAAATCAGTTTTAAATTAAGGATTGATTCTCTTGAATTTGAAAAATAGCTAAGGCGAGAGGGAGGCACACGTAGGTGGGGCAGAAGAGGTAGAATTTTTGCCTCAATTTGTAGTGGAAAAAGAAAAACTAAAATTTGGCTGTCGTATATGTTGGAGCCCAATCCTCCTAACCTTGGACTTACTGTAAATCTAACATATAATTATAGAGATGAGCAAGCATACCTTATTGAAATGGAAGATTGGTGCCATTTTTGCAGTGAAATGAGCCACGACAAGAGTAGCATCATCCTCTAAATTCTCCACTATAGTTGTCATTATACACAACACTTGACTGATTAGATTACAAAGGGTGCAGAACAAATATAGTAAACAATGCAGTTCCAATGTTAAGAACAAGCATAATGAATATAACAGTATGAGTATCTCAAGGATATGCCAAGGCTTTTCTTATCAAATGTTGAAAAAGATGCCCTAGGTTTAGAATTTTAGTGGCAAAGCATTGGAATGGTGGAGCTATGAATAAAAGAGTTGGAGGCCATGAAAGCGAATTTAGCAGTTTGAAATGTTAGAAGTTTACCATAAGTTAACTGGACTTTGCATGACTGAAGCTGTAGTGCACAATTAGAATGTAAATACAGACATATCACAGGGAAAGGATGATATATTGTTTCTAAATAAAAGCATAGATGAGAGTTGCTGAATGCTACAGTAAATTGTAGCATTTATGTTGCTTATGAGTAGCATAAAATGTGAAGAAGGGATGTTTTGTTCATTGTGAATGATGTAACACCCCAACCTTGCTTCCAAACCCCAAGCTCTCTCTCAGGGCTACCTTAGGTCATTCACTAGACCCACTAGGGCTTCTTCACACCCTATAATTACTAGGACCTTGCTCAAGAGATCCTAATCCTTCAGTTGGGGGTACACCAACAAAGTAACATCAAATTTCTTACTAGCCGGCTCCAGTCCGCTATTAACCTTCAAGTCCATCTATAGCTCCAAGGGTACCAGTTCTTCATCTAGGTTTTTTTTAAGACTCCTTCTAACACATGACCCTAAACATTGCTGATTTCATAGGCGCATTCAATCTACTAGGGAAGATACACCAAATTGCTCCAAAAAGGCTACTAGGAATTAGCCCTCCTAAATAGCTGGAAACAAGATTTCTTGAAAAACTTCTTAACAACCCTACAAAAAAATTATATTTTTGGATACCCTTTTCAGAGTACTTCAAGATTCTGTAATTTTCTAGCCTCCAAACTTTCCGTACAATGAAAGTACAGTTTTAGGCCAAAAATGAGAATTTCAAGTGCTTTATCACTGTTGTGATGGAAAACCACCTTAGACACCTTTCCAAGACCTCTCCTTTGGACTGGAGCAAGGTTAGACCTTCTCATTACTTTTTGTGCAGCCGGATTAAGGTATTTGTACACTCAATCCTCTCCATAACTCATTTTCCAACTGTGATTCCTAGCCAAGTTGCATTTGGCTTGCCTAGGGCATCACCTTAAAAATGCTTGCTGATGCTTTCAAGGGCCCTCCTTCTTGATACATAATGTACATGGATCCTAGTTCCAAATCCCAAAATACCAGAGGTTTCCAATGGTGGGAAGTGGCCCTAAGATCCCATTTTCTAAGTGCAGCCCTGTTCAGATCAGCAACTTGCCAAGAACAAAAAGATTTTTCTACACTAATGCAAACGAATTAAAATGATCAAACCAACACTACAAAAAGATTAAAAAAAATATTTCAGAACTTTTCCAACACAAAAATTATGCCATTCAATCCTCCTCTATTAAAAATGCCTTCAAATGCATAAAACCGGCAACAAAATACTTGCTCAATTCGTACAAAATGCAAAACCAACTTGTCCAACCCCCTAAAAATGGCTGTCCTCACATTTTTAAAGGCTCCTCCATCAGTTCCATAACCGTTCTAAACAGTTAGGATGTTCTAAACACACAAATGCCAAAAAGTTGCTTTTTACAAGAAAATGTTGTCATGACAACATGACAACATTTCAACAACTTTTGTTCTACATGGAGTTAGACCTCCAAATTTGGCACAAAAACAAAGTAGACATATAATATGCATAAAATGACTTCAAATAAACAATTCAAAGCCATTGGAACCTTTCTAGACCATTTTAGCCTTTTCCGGACCTAAGTCACCTAGTTGACAATAATCGGCAACTTCTAGCAACTTGGTCACTTTGGGTCTTGCCAAGTCTCCTAAACACACCTAAGGACCACATAGGACCTATTATTAGAATAGTTATGTGGCTAGCATCACTACAAGCCAAAAATAAAGAAATACCTAGGTTTCACACTTAGCCTACCTAGGTGCTCCTGCACCATACTCCCCCCTCCAACAAAGAACTCAAGGTGGATCAGTTTGCAACAAATCTAGAGGTATGCCAACCTTCTTGAACTCTGTCTCAGCAACCCATGTAGCCTCTGAAATTGGTTTCTCCTTCCATTTGATGAGGTGTTCCATGTAAGCCTTGTGCCTTGTAGTCTTCTTTACCCTTGAATCTAACACCTTTTCTACCTCCAACTTGTTGTTTGTAGGTGTTGAAGAAAGTTCAAGATCTTCATGAACATCGAGACTGAGCTGAGATGGGTCACCTTTGTATGCCACCAAGTCTTGCACATTAAAAATAGGGGATATGCCCAAATCAAAAGGTAAATCTACCTTATAGGCATTTGCTCCATATTTAGCCAATATTTTGCAAGGCCCTACCCTCTTCATCTGTAACTTAGTAGGAATGCCTTTTTTAAGCCTTGCTTTGTTCAAATGGACCATCACATAGTCCCCAACAGCAAACTAAACATCCTTCTTCTTTTCATCCACCTTGGCTTTGAGTTTTAGAGTGTTGTCTTGAATAGTCTTCTTGACTTGCTCCTGAATCTCCTTCATGGTTTGTACAAAGTCTTCAGCTTGACCACTAATCTGATCCATGTTTCCAAGACACCTTAGTTCACACACACCTCTTGGGTGCATGCCATAAACAATTTCAAAAGGACTCTTTCCGGTAGTCCTATTCTTGCTATCATTGTAGGCATATTCTGCTTGTGAGATGATAACATCCCAAGTCTGACCATACTCCTTAGTTAGGCACCTAAGAAGGTTACCTAAAGTTCTATTAACCACCTCAGTTTGACCATCAGTTTGAGGATGGTAAGCTGAACCAAAAGACATGTTAGTGCCAAGCTTCTTCCATAAAGTCTTCCAAAAGTGACTCATGAATTTCACATCTCGATCCGACACAATGCTTAATGGAAGTCCATGAATCCTTACAACCTCTTTGAAAAACAAATGAGCTATATGACTTGCATCATTAGTTGTCTTACATGGAATGAAATGTCCCATTCTACTGAATCTATCAACAACAACATAAATGCTATCATACCCTTGCTTAGTTTTAGGCAAACCAACAATGAAATCCATACTTACACAATCCCATGGTCTGCTAGGAATTGGTAAGGGTTGGTAAAGACCTGCATTGTTCATTCCTCCTTTTGCCTTCATACACACCATACATTGCTCCACATACTTGGTTACATCTTTGACCAATTTAGGCTAATAATAGAACCTTTGCACTAGTTCTATTGTCTTGCTGATACCAAAATGCCCACTCAAGCTGCCATTATGCTTCTCTTGTATTAGGTTCTCTCTCATGGAACCTCTTGGTACATACAACTGGGTACCCTTAAATAGAAACCCATTTTGCAAAGTGTATTCTGAAAATCTGCTATGAAAGTGGTTTCCAAAATCCATGCATACCTTATAGGCTTCAACAAAGTCCTCATCATTCTTGCAAAGATTCTGAAAACTCTCCACTCCAATGCTATGGAGCTAAATCTCTTGGACTGTTAAAACCCTTCTACTTAATGCATCAGCAACCTTGTTCATTTGTCCTTTCTTATGCTTGATTGTAAAGGTGAAGGCCTGCAAATATTCCATCCACTTCAAGTGCCTGTTGCTCAACTTCTCCTGTGTGTTGATGTAGCTAAGAGCTTGATTATCTATAAACACAACAAATTCTTTTGGCAACAAATAGTGTCTCCACTTCCTAAGACACTGGACTAAGGCATACAATTCTAGATCATAGGATGAGTATTTCTTCTTGGCCTCATTTAGCTTTTCACTATAGAAGGCTACTGGTCTACCTTCTTGACTCAACACCCCACCCACTGCTAGGCCACTTGCATCACATTCTAAGGTGAACAACTTTTCAAAGCTAGGCAATTTTAGGATGGGTTGAGTAGCTACTTGTTTTTTTAACATATCAAATGACTTTTCAGCCTCTAAAGTCCACCTAAACTTGGACTTGACTCCCCCCTTTATGGTATCAAGAAATGGTGCACAAATACCACTAAAGTTCCTAATGAACTTCCTATAAAATTGAGACAAACCGTGGAAACTTCTTACCTCACTAGATGTGGTAGGTGTAGGCCAACTTAGGATAGCAGCAACTTTCTCCTTGTCCATCTTCAAAGTTCCTTTAGACACCACAAAGCCTAGATACACCAACTCTTGCTTGAAGAAGTCACACTTCTCAAGGTTGATAGATAGCTTCTCCTCATGAAGCCTCTTCAAAACCACTTCTACATGCTTGACATGTTCCTCTTTGGTCTTGCTGTAGATGAGGATATCATCCAAATACACCACCAAAAATCTGCCTGTGAAGTCTTTGAGCACTTCATTCATGAGCCTCATGAAGGTGCTAGGGGCATTGGAAAGACCAAATGGCATCACAAGCCATTCATAAAGACCATCAGTAGTCTTAAATGCTGTCTTCCATTCATCTCCCTCCTTTATTCTAATTTGGTGATACCCACTTTTCAAGTCCAGCTTAGAAATACATAGCACCTCCTAGACAATCCATAAGGTCTTCAATTCTTGGAATAGGAAACCTATACCTGATTGTAATGTGGTTAATGGCCCTTGAGTCAGTACACAACCTCCATTTTCATCCCTTCTTGGATGCCAAAACCACCAGGACTACACAAGGGCTTATGCTCTTTTGGATCAAACCTTGGTCCATCAACTCTTGGACTTGTCTTGCCACTTCAAGGTTCTGATCTGGGGTTAACTTGTAGGCTGCCTTATTAGGTAGTGAGGCACCTGGAACAAAGTCAATTTGATGGTTGATAACTCTTCTTGGTGGTAGGGTAGCTGGTGTACCATCACTAACAATCTCCTTATACTTTACAAGCAACTCTTGTACCTCTGCTGGTAAAGGTTCTTGGACTGGCTTTTCTTCACTTGCAGCCTTTAGTATGACTGCAAATCCTTGGCTCTCCTCATGCTTGAGGTCTCTAATAAAGTCTTTCTCTCCACATAGCAGCACATTAGGCACCTTGGACTGTGGTTCATCCCCTTCTAACAATGACTGAATTTTGAAGGTCTTGCTTCCTTTCTTAAATGTTATGGTATTTTCCTTGCCATCATAGACCACTTCCCTATCAAATTGCCAAGGTCTCCCTAGCAAAAGATGACAAGCATCCATTCGCAAAATATCACATAATAAGCGGTCTTTATATCCTGCAATTGAGAAGTCCACCCATGCTTGTTCATTCACTAGGATGCTTTGCCCTTTGTTAAGCCATGTGACCTTGTAAGGGTTTTCATGAGGTATCTTCTTCAATTTGAGCTTTGTAATAGCCTCCTCTGATATTACATTATCAGTTGATCCAGAATCAACCACCACCTTGCATACTTTTCCTAGGATCTTGCACTTGATCCTAAACAATGCCCTTCTATGTCTAGGCTCATTAGAAGCTGGTTGCTTGATCAGCACCCTCCTAAACATAAGATTCTAACCTTTTTTAGACTCAATATGGTCTATGTCAACATCCTTGCAACTTCTATTATCTTCTTGTGCATATGCTAGCCTTTTATCTTGGCTTGAGGAAGAGGGTTTGTCCGGGCACCTATAGGCAGGATGGCCTAGTTGACCACAATTGTAACACTTCATTGTTGCAAAGTAAGAGCTGCTCCTACCTCCTCTACCCCTACTTGATCCTCCTTGATTGCCTCTCCCTCTATTATAACCACCTCTTGAAGAGTGGTCAATAGTTTGCTCCATGGGTTTGCTTTCACTTTGGCTCTTTTGATCACTACCTTTGCCTTGGTAGCCTCCTCTTTGATTTTTCTGATTTCTGCCTTTGCCTCTATCTTTGAAGTTAGAATCTCCTTTCCTCTTGTTCTTTTCTTCTACCTTCAAAGCTAGCTGATGACATCTTTGGATAGTGGTAGGGGCCCATAAGCTAAGCTCCTCTTGAATGTTCCACTTCAAGCCACCAAGATACCTTGCCACCTTGAGTGACTCCTCTTCTTGCTTCTTGGATCTCAAACACAACCTCTGAAATTCTTCAGTGTAGGAGGTCACATCAAGATCTTTTTGCTTCAATCCTTGCCTCTTTTTATGGAGTTGGATCTCAAAGTCTTCAGGTAGGAAGTTCTCCTTGATTTTGTTTTCCATAGCACTCCAATTTGCAATTGGATTCTTGCCCATGCTGACTCTTTCATCTTGTACATACTTCCACCATGTTAAGGCTGAGCCTCTAAGCCTTGACTTAGCAACCTTAACCTTCTGTGCCTCTGAGATACCCTCACACTCAAAGTGGTTCTCCATACCCTCTAACCAATCCATAACTGCATCAATATCCATCTTACCACTGAAAAGTGGTACTCCTTCCAAAGCTTTACCTCCTAAGGCTTTGATTGCCTTCAAGAAGGGCTCTTCTTGCAAGATAGGATTAGGTTCAGGTACAATATCTTCCTTTGCTACCTTTTTACCATTCCCATCTTCTTCTTCATCTCTTTTCTTGGTTGCCTCTACAACTGCATCTAGTTTTTGCTTCACCTCTTCTAGTGCTTCTTCAAGAAGCTGATTTCTTTGCCTTTGCTCATCAACTTCTTTAGCTAACTCCACATTTGTCACCATCATGGATTCTCCTACTGATTCTTCAGCGGCTTCCAACATTAACTACCTTTCCCAAATCTTTAACTGGCTCTGATACCACTCTGATGTAACACCCCAACCTTGCTTCCAAACCCCAAGCTCTCTCTCAGGGCTACCTTAGGTCATTCACTAGACCCACTAGGGCTTCTTCACACCCTATAATTACTAGGACCTTGCTCAAGAGATCCTAATCCTTCAGTTGGGGGTACACCAACAAAGTAACATCAAATTTCTTACTAGCCGGCTCCAGTCCGCTATTAACCCTCAAGTCCATCTATAGCTCCAAGGGTACCAGTTCTTCATCTAGGTTTTTTTTTAGACTCCTTCTAACATCCATGACCCTAAACATTGCTGATTTCATAGGCGCATTCAATCTACTAGGGAAGATACACCAAATTGCTCCAAAAAGGCTACTAGGAATTAGCCCTCCTAAATAGCTGGAAACAAGATTTCTTGAAAAACTTCTTAACAACCCTACAAAAAAATTATATTTTTGGATACTCTTTTTAGAGTACTTCAAGATTCTGTAATTTTCTAGCCTCCAAACTTTCCGTACAATGAAAGTACAATTTTAGGCCAAAAATAAGGATTTCAAGTGCTTTATCGCTGTTGTGATGGAAAACCACCTTAGACACCTTTCCAATACCTCTCCTTTGGACTGGAGCAAGGTTAGACCTTCTCATTACTCGCTGTGTAGCCGAATTAAGGTATTTGTACACTCAATCCTCTCCATAACTCATTTTCCAACTGTGATTCCTAGCCAAGTTGCATTTGGCTTGCCTAGGGCATCACCTTAAAAATGCTTGCTAATGCTTTCAAGGGCCCTCCTTCTTGATACATAATGTACATGGATCCTAGTTCCAAATCCCAAAATACCAGAGGTTTCCAATGGTGGGAAGTGGCCCTAAGATCCCATTTTCTAAGTGCAGCCCTGTTCAGATCAGCAACTTGCCAAGAACAAAAAGATTTTTCTACACTAATGCAAACGAATTAAAATGATCAAACCAACACTAAAAAAAGATTAAAAAAAATATTTCAGAACTTTTCCAACACAAAAATTAGGCCATTCAATCCTCCTCTATTAAAAATGCCTTCAAATGCATAAAACCGGCAACAAAATACTTGCTCAATTCGTACAAAATGCAAAACTAACTTGTCCAACCCCCTAAAAATGGTTGTCCTCACGTTTTTAAAGGCTCCTCCATCAGTTCCATAACTGTTCTAAATAGTTAGGATGTTCTAAACACACAAATGCCAAAAAGTTGCTTTTTGCAAGAAAATGTTGTCATGACAACATGACCACATTTCAGCAACTTTTGTTCTACATGGAGTTAGACCTCCAAATTTGGCACAAAAACAAAGTAGACATATAATATGCATAAAATGACTTCAAATAAACAATTCAAAGCCATTGGAACCTTTCTAGACCATTTTAGCCTTTTCCGGACCTAAGTCACCTAGTTGACAATAGTCGGCAACTTCTAGCAACTTGGTCACTTTGGGTCTTGCCAAGTCTCCTAAACACACCTAAGGACCACATAGGACCTATTATTAGAATAGTGATGTGGCTAGCATCACTACAAGCCAAAAATAAAGAAATACCTAGGTTTCACACTTAGCCTACCTAGGTGCTCCTGCACCAATGAAGTTTATGTGTACACGTCGTGGAGGTCAGTGCATGTGCTGAAGACCATTCTTGTATTTCTTGTACTCGATTAAATGTTTTGTCAGATTCATGCAAGCTGTTTGTCCACTACCTCTGCTTCACTATCTCTACAGCACAACCTCTTTCTCCAAAAGAGATGGCAAGAACAAAGCAGACAGCAAGGAAATCCATAGGAAGGAAGGCTCCTCAGAAGCAGCTGGCAACAAAGGTAGCTCACAAATCGGTGCTAACAATAGGTAGATTGAAGAAGCCACATAGATTTAGGCCCGAAATAGTTTTAAAAGTTCTAAGTTTATTTTTAACAATCACACTTAAAATAATTTGTTTAATATAATTGAAGAAGATTATTTTAATTAGATGATAAGTAGAATCAATATATAAAATATTTAAAATTAAACAAATTGCACAATTTAATATAAGTTCTATCTAATAAATGCTTCTTGTTTTGGCGACATGCTATCCAAAACAAGAGTAAAAAAAAATGATATCTAGATAGGAAAACCCTTTGGCGACAAGCCTGCCAAAGGGGGTTAGATGAAAACTAATAGAAAATAAGAAGTAACCTGCACAAATTAGAGTAAACAGAAGTTAATTGAGTTTGGCGGTAAACCAGCCAAACCCAAAAAGAAAAAAAAAATCATTTTCTTCCAACTTAAGAAGATTAAAAAAGAAATTAGTGAAATCTCTCTCAAGAGTCTCCTTCAAATCGTACCTTCATGCAAACACTAAAAAACAAAGATTAAACTACTCTGATACCATGTTAGAAATGGAAAAAGAAATATGTAAATAAACAATACTAGGAAAGAATCTAAGTGAGTTAATGCATGAAGAGATATTACCTTAAGATAGGAGAGAGAAAGCTTCAAGATCCAACACCATGAGACAAGATCTTTGAAAAGAGGAAAGCAAAGAAAACCCCTTGTGACATTATGAATGAGGCATGAAAAGCCTAAAGAGAGAGAGAGAGAGAGAGAGAGAGAGAGAGAGAGAGAGAGAAATCACTCATACAATAATTGAGAAGAGGAAGAAACCTCATTAGAAATGAGAGAGGAGGGTCATCTCTTAAATAGAGATGAGAGAGAGGAGTTAGAATGTAACTCCCATGTATATGAATGCCACCATTCATAAGTGTGTGAGGCCAAGTGTGAGATTCCTCTTAAGGAGGAATAATCTAAATTACAAATTACAATAAATATTTGTCCTCACATATTCCAATAGAGGACAAAATAAGATGTAGTGGAAAAAGGACAAAAAAGAAATATATTAGGATACCTTGGCTTATATCCTAATATATTATAACAATAAAAAAAGGAGGTTAAACCTTGGTTTATAAACATACCAAGGAAAGATTACAACTTCTAACAAGTATCCTAGTGCAATCCATTATAGATTTGTTCCTCCATTTAGAAATTCCATTTTGTGGAGGGGTCCTAGGTGTAGAAATCCATCTTTTGGTTTCTCTGTCATTGAAGAACATCTCACACTCATTTTATGTAAATTATCCACCACTACCAGATCTCAAAAATTTCAATTACTTTTCTATCTCTTTTTCAACTCTAGATAAGTACCACTTAAATATTTGGAAAGCATCAAATTTCTATTTAAGAAACACAACTCTCATCATCCTACAATAATCATCAATAAATAGGATAATGTACTTGTCACTTCTGTAGCTTTGCACATCAAATGGTCCACACAAATTAGTATGAAAAATCTCTAGAATTTCTTTAGAGGTGTGAGTCTTAGTTTTAAAACTAGATTTTTTCATCTTGCCTAATTGACATTGTTTGCATTTCATATCGTCAGGTTTCTTTAATTTAGGAAAACCTCAGTTTCTTTTCATGTTACTGATACTTACAAAGTTATCAATGTTAACATGACATAACGTCTTGTTCCATAACCACACATCATCACTACAAAAAGACAAGTAGCATAATTCATATAAAGATAAAATATATTACCTCTAGTCTGACCACCTTTCCCAATTAGCTTCCCATTAGTGTCATAGATCTTTTCTATCTTGTTCTTAAACTCAACTTTGCAACCTATACTATTTAGTTGTGACACACTCAAAAAATTATAGTTAAGTCCTTCAACATAATAAGAATTTTCACACATGATATTCTTTGTGAGTTTGATAGATACTTTTCCTTTTATCAGACAAGGTGTATAATTAGCAAACCTTGCACTATTTCCATTATAACAATCAAGGGTAATGAACTTCCTTTTATCTCTAGTCATATTATGTGAACACCCACTATTAATGATCCATCTATCAATCTTTTTCACATAAGATACTAGTGTCATTGCCTCATCCTCATCAAAATCATCATTCATTACAACATACACCACTTCATCATCATGGTTCTCAGATCCATCTTTGGTTTCCTCCTCAGTAATATGGCAACACATCTTGCCTTTATCTTTGTAATCTATTCTGTCCTCATCTCTTTTACTTCTGTATTTGTCTCCACCTCTATTGTTCTTCTTCTTTGGACATCTAGCAACAATATGACCAACCTCAATGTAATTAAAACACATGATAGGTAACTTACCATTGAATTTTCCATTTCCTCTGTGAAATCTCCTTGCTAGAAATGCTCCAAGCTTCTTTACATCCTCCTCATCTATATCTCTATCACTAGAAACATATTTGACATTTTTCTTTTTCTCTTTAGGTTCTTTTAATGATAGTTTAGCTTTGAAAGCATATTCAACATTCTTAGATTTAAAATTATCAAAATTAGAGAGTTTAAAGGCAGTGAGTCTACCTATCAATCCTTCAAGGGTCTGATCATTACTAGGTGTGTACCTTAGTTCTTGTATGGAAGAAAATCTAATAGCATTGATAGGCAATAGGATTCTTATTACTTTGCTAATCATAGTCTCATCTTAATCTTACCAATTTCTCCTCTAATAGAATTAACTACTTCCTTTACTTTGGCACAATATTGAACTATATTCTCACCTTCTTGCAGTCTCATATCATCAAACTTAGCTCTAAGACTTTCAAATTTGGCTCTGAGAACATTTTTGTGTCCTCCATAGATATTTTCTATAGCATCCCACTTAGCAATAACACATTCTTTTGTTTCATCAAAATGAGTGTAGCTTAGGGGAGATGTAATCTTCAACATTGCCTAATTGTGTTCTTTTATCTTTTTCAAATCCTTGACAGTTAGGGCTCCAATAGGGTCAACATGCTTAGTGGTGATGGTAGATTGTGAATGGTCTCCAAGACCACCTAGGTGTACCTTTATTAAAATTTTCCATGCAAGTAAAATCTCCTTATTAATCTTGGATACCTCTCTTTTGGACATCTTGATCTTTTGCTTCTAGTACCTTCAAACTAGTCCTCTCAAGTGCTATGTCTCTAATACCAATTATTGGAATTCTTTAGAATAATCTAGAGGGGGTTCAATCAGTTATCCAAGTTATAGATGTACAAATAAAACTTTTCAATTCTTAGTAGAATCATATCCATAAAACCTTATCATGTATGCATCCATTAGATCATACAAGACTTACACTTTATAGGTTATTATCCTAGGTCAAAACAACTTTGCAAAAATGTAAACACAAAACAATATAAGGACATTCACACAATTTGAAACAAGTAATTTTACATGGAAACCCAATTAATTAAAAACCATCAGTAAAATGCTACTAATTCTCACTCTTCTAAAGTGATACCCTATGAAAGTGAAACCCTATTAAAGGTTGCAATACACATTGTTAAATGTGACCTGGTTAAAGGATTTCAATCATCCTATTAGGAGTGAGCCTTATTAGAGGAATTTAGATCATTTCATTAAAATCTCACCTAGTTAAAGGATTTAAAAATGATTGTTAGGTCAACCTTAATGCAAAGGATTTACCCTAGATTGATACAATGATTAGAAAGTAATAATAAGTCTTGATTTGATAAAAAATTACAACTCACTTGTAGATTATAGATCTCTATTTCAGTCCTCCATTCTACGTGGCATTCACACACTTCAGTTGTGATAGCTTGTTCACCCTTCAAGCACTCATACTCTTAAAGCTTTCTTACTTTGCATGCCAACTAAAATCTCATATGTTTAGCCACTAAATGAAGCAATACCCTAGACTCCTTTTCTTCCTTAGGTTTTCACACATGACAACCTTTTCTTTTGACCAACTATCTCTATAAATAGAGAATTTAGATCTTTTGCCTCTAAACCACAATTGTCCATTTTATGGCTAGGTAGGATACAATGAATCTACCCACTTTTCTAGTTCCTCTAGAAACTTCTTCTACAATATTCCTTGAATTTGCCTCAAAATGGTTTACCTTGAATTCTGTGTCACTAACTCATCATAGTTATCTTCCACATGGTTCACACAATTCAAGCAAAAAAATAAGTCTACTTAGATTTGTCAAGTCTTCAATTTAACACTATTTTCTTTCACTCAACAACTATATTATTTTCTCACTCAGCCAACACTAGTTCACTTGAGAAATACTAAAGTTTATTGATGCTTGACAATAACTAAACTTTACTTGGCATATACTAGCAATCAATTGGCTTACACATTTTTTCTTCTTTGCTCAACACCTCTTGATTTTCACTTGACTTCCACTAATTTCTTCTCAGATTGCACTAATTTCTCCACAAGGCTTGGCAAAAACCTTTCCTACTTAAGTGTCGTCTAGTCTTTACTTAAGCAATCTCTCATTTCAGACTTTAAGTAGATAAGCAATACACTATAGTATCAATGTCTTACTTGGTTTTAGAGCTTATTTTACATTCCATATAACTCAACCTTTCTCTAGGTGCTATTGTTACCATGTTTTTTCAAATACTCTTCATCAATAAAATAAATGATAACTTTCAAACCAAAAAGAAAATTTCTCACTAGAAAATTGTAGATTTGACATCATTGACTAATGATTGTTTTGCTATAGTTTCTTCACTTCAAAACAATCTCATATCAACAATCATGGATGCATATTTTGAGACTTTTAAGGAAAGGATGTAGAGTAGGTTCAAAATACCTAAGCAACTAGTTGATGATTGTGAAGAAGACATATGTTTCCTTGTGGATTGTGACAAGGTACATATATAGGTGGTTAGGCCTAAAGTTGCATGGTTATGACCTCTTGGTTATGAGGTAAGCATTGATGATACTAAGGATATCATAGAGGCTCTTTTCAATGAGGCCATGGATCCTAAAACACCATATTTTAGAGCATACGAAGTGGTAAAAAATAGGATTTCACTTGAAATGAATATTTCTCAAGCCTTAAAGAGAGAAAGGAAGAAGGTTGAAAAGATTCAGAATAAAAATGTGAAATTTGGTTCCCCTATTCTGCTCACAAAAGGAAATAGAGATGACATTAAAGAAGAAGAAGGAGTAGAGCAACTCAAAGAAGAAGAAGATGAAGAAACAATAGAGGAACCTCCAAAGAAAAAGGGGAAAGTAACTATAACAAAAGAGCTACAAGGTCCTCTCCTACATTCTTCACAAAAAGACCCACAAAGTCAAGGAAGAATCCCAAACTTTAAGATGAAGATTTAGATGAAGAAGAGAAACATATATCTTTCAAAAGGTCTTCCCCAACCTTTGAAGAAGGATTGACAAGACTCACAGAAGGAGGAAGTATGACATATTTTAAATATATTAAGTATTAAACAAGAAGAAAGGAAGAGAATAAATAGATAAAATTAGCCTTAGTGGAAAAGATAACTAATGGAAATACTCTTTGAATGAATTAACTAATCAAGTTCTAGATATTATACTTAAGGCAATTGCGCCTCATTGGAAAAATGTAGGAAATTTTGCCAAGGATATTAGGGAACAAACCTTAAGGAAGGTAATGCCAGATTTTTTAGATAAGGAAGTGAAGGAATCATTGACAAAGCATGAACATAAGCTTACTCCTAAGTTCATTGCATGCCTAATTCTATTAAATGATATTGAATATATTGTACAATCCAATACAAATAAATGGAAGAACATTTATGGATTGCATTAGATAAATCCCACCGAGGAAGTTGTGGAAGTTGATGATGTTGTTGATGATGAAGAGGAACAAGATGATCAAATAGTTAGTGAGGATATACCTAAGATTCAGGATATTCAAGATTCTAATCTTCAGAAGATTTCAGTAGAGGTAATGTCATCCCTCCCTAATTCTTCAAGAAAAGCAATAGTTACATTAGACTTAATGGAGACTACAACCGAGTCATAGAAAATTGAGCTAAACATTGTTCATCCTAGCACTAAATTGGTTTTTGGAGCTATCTTACCAAGTATTTTAATGAGTACTATCACCACTACTTCATTTACTAAGTAGTAGGCTCTACTCTTCATAGAAATAGACTAGGCCGAGTCACAACAAGGTATTATAAATACTCCTACTATTGTTGTTGTTTCTCAAATTAGTAATGTTGTTTCTTCTACTAGTTTTTCAATAGTAAGTGAAATGATAGTAGAGGTTAAGCCTCAACTAATCACCAAGGATTTGAGTAATAAAGGAAATTATTCCTTCCTCTATTCCAAAGGAAAAGATAAAGAGGTAGCAGTCTCCATTGATGAAATTGATCTAGATGAGGATATAGTTTTTCCAAATTGGGATACCTCTAATCTCACTCCTGAAGAGATGGAAACCCTTGGAGAGCTTTGGAAGAAAAGGGAAAAATAAAAGAAGCTAAGAGAAGAAAGGAAGAAGAGGAATTAAGTGCTATAAAACATAAAAGGTATATTTGTTGATGTACTTGGTATTCAAATTGATGAAAAGAAACCTATATCTGATCAACTTGTTGACATAGTTCACAAGTTTAATGACTATTTGAATGGACAAGAGAAGCTACTACAGAGGATAGAAAGAAAATTTAAGAACAAGGTTTTGGAAAATGTTGCACAAATAATTTCCATAGATCAAGTGGTACTATCCATTATTCTTGTTAATTTTGAGAATATTGTAATTAGTGTTATTTCCCTATTTTTAAAATTGAGTGATACTATTAATTTTTCCAAGGAAGTAAGGGAAAATTTTTCTAAGATAGATATTGATATGAAGGCAAGTGTACATACGTTGACACTTGACCCAAGCACTAGCTCTGCACACTTAATCAAGATCAAGTATCTAATAGACTTGCATGAAGAATTGTTGAGAGAAGAAGCCAAAATCTAGGCTACATATTAGATAGTTAGAATTTGGTAATTACCAACGTGGATGTAATGCAAAGACATATTGTTCGTGCTAAAACATTAATCCATGAAAAAAACTTTTCTATTGCTGATCAGTTGAAGTACAAATAGCTTTGCACACTTCCAAAGTTTTGCTAGATAATTGGGACAAAACATGTCCATAATTTTGAAGGTACATAGTGATTTCCTTTCACTTTTTGTTGTTACCTTGTAAATATGCATTTTTGGCATTTGTATAAAAAAGGGGGAAATAGTTGTATCATACATAAAGGAAGAAATATATACAAGGGAGAATAAAAAGGAGGAATATATCTATGAAGGGAGAAATATATGTACATAAAAGCTACACAATTTTTTTTGAAAAAGAAAAAATAGAGTTATTGTCAGCCAAGTATCAACACAATAGTTAAAACTGAGTTAAAGACCCAAACATATTGATAGGGGGAGTTTTCACTAATATTTTCTTTTTAAAGTATTTAGAATTTTGGTATGATAAGTGTTTTTTGTCACTAATGCCAGAGGGGGTGATTGGTGACCTTATGGTCAAATCATTTGTCAATTAGTGCCTAAACACTTAGTCATTTTGTTGGTTACATTGTTACTAAGTTTCATAGAGTCTACTAAGCTTCACAAGAAAAAAATAGTGTAAGTCAAGCTAATGATGTCTACCAAGCTAGATGTGTTAACCAAGCAAAAGGAAGGTAGTGTTGACCAAGCTGAAGTTTCAACCGAGCCTTTCAATTTCAACTGAGTTCTCTAGCATTCACTGAGTCATCAGTGCTAATTGAGTTCATGCCAACTCCCAAGTGATCAATATGGAATGAGCACCACTATCAACCAAGTGCCAGAGCTTGTCAAGTTGATTGTGTTGCTGGGTGTTAGAATATCGCTTGAGTGGTCTTTAGAACTTGAGTTTCTGCACTAAGCCAACTTAGTGAAGATTGTTGAATTAGGTATTTTAGCCAAATTCAAAAGGTAATCATTTGGATTGGTATATATTTAAGATATCTTGTCATATCCAAAATGAGAGTATGTATGTGTAATGAGTATGAATGTGGATTTAAGAGTAAAGGCTACAAATAATATAAGGAAAAGAAGAGTCTCATCCATCACAACAAGGTGATCATTTCTACATCAAAGGAATCTCAATAAAAAAACCAAGTTGCATAGGAGAGATCAGCTACTAGTTCATCCTAATAGGTGCATTAGTCAAATCCTTTAACAAGGTGGACTTAATAGTCTTATGCTAAATCTCCTAACCGAGTGCATATCTTATTGTATTGTATAAATCCTTTCACAAGGTGGACCTTATAGTCCTTACTACTCCTAATAGGGTAGATCACCATAAGTGATCATTTGTAAGCCTCAATAAGCCAACTTTACATTGTAATGCTAAAGCTTGTGGGTATCATCTCCAACCCAATTTTACTTTCTATTTGGAAGATTTATGTTTCCAAATATTGTGTCAAATATTATGAATATTTTATTACTTTCAATATTTCATACATGCAATTAGATTAGATTAGCTTAAGGAGGATTAATTTGTGGATTAAAGTTAAAGTTTTATTGGTTCCTGAGTCACCTCCCCTCTCAGTCACCTAGCCCACCATACATTTCATATAGGACAAAGTGAGGAGTTTGTTGAATATTTTCCCTTGATGACATTGGTAAAATCCACACACCTAAACATATGTTTATTAGATGATGTGGATGTTTTATACAATAAGGTAGAAAATGGCTTCATTGTTATAGTCAAGTTTATTTAAATACGTGACACAAACACATTTTACTATGGTCATATGAAGAAGCATTTGTTCTAATCAACAGATGTAAATATTTTAGTTATTATGTTTTTAGTAACTCATGGGTTGAGTTAATATTATATGTATTTCATACTATATTTACTTTACTTGTCCAAAAGAAGTGACACATGGTGAATAAGTATGGTGAATTTCAAAGTTTATCAAACTGGGTAAAATAGTCTTTGAGAAAGGTATTCAAAAAGATAATTTTTTGTTAATTTTTTTTTTGAAAGTCCTAAACTAGGGATATGACCATTGTTATTGTTTTCATGTAGATATAAGGAGAATCATTTCATATTTCAAAATGGGTTTCATATATATTACACTATGTTGCATAGAGAATCTATTAATGGTAACTTTACAGAATTAAGATACATTTTGGGTAGGTATTATGGTGATATTAATTTTTAGATTTTGTATAGGTATCCTATCTTATTAGTTAAAGTTTTCCTTTTTTTTCTATTCTTAGGTTTGTAGAGCTACATTCTATAGATGATATTTCATTAACTAGTGAAAATAAGAAGCTTATGCATATCCAAATTTGTAAATTTGATCATACTAATGGTTGATTTCTTGTGTCTTTTGAAAAATCCTTTGTGTTGAGAGTTCAAGAGGATTTTGTTGTGACATCCTAAGATGTATTTCCTTCTCATACATAGATAAAGGGATGAGAGTTTGGGACTATTTTGTTGTGACCTCATAATGCAAAACATTCTAAAACCTTATGTATTTCTTCAATAAAGTGCTACAATTACTTTTAAAAGGAAATAAAAATGAAGCATGCTATAGTTGCACTATGATTGCACATACATAAATATGGTTAATGTCTTTCACTTCATTTTGAAAAGTTCTTAAATTTTTGTGTATAAAGTTTGAATACTTTCACAACACATATTAAATGAGAAATTATTGTAGGTAGGGTTTCAATTTTTGTATTTTAGTTAATATCTCCTTAAAATATTTTTAGATACAACTTTTGAGAGTTCATTTCATGCTTAAAATATAGAGTGTTCTTTAGGTACAATTTGATGTAGTTGCATTTACCCAAGGTTTCCAAGGTATTTTGAAAAATTTGGTCATAGATATAAATAGATGAGAAAAAATGATACATTGGTCTCTATGTACTCTATAATTTGTTGCTTTCATATTGTTGAATGTAAAAAAACTAAAGGAGTATTGGATAAGATTACAAGGTCGCATGGTATAGTCAATCAATTCAAAATATTGATGATTTACTTGAATTTGATCTCACTTCTCTTTTATTAGATGTATTTCCCTCCATTTAGGATTTCCTTTCATAGTTCTATAAAATTTTGTGGTCATTCCAAAGAAGACAAGGAATATATTTTCTTGATCTTGTCTAAGATTAGAGGTCCTTTCTAAGTATTTTCCTTTTCCTTGTATTCTACTATGCGAGAAGATCACAAGATTCCCTCATTTGAGGAATTTGGTGATATATTAACTAGCGAGAAAACCAAGCTAATTCAAATGGATTCTCTTTCTAAGAGTTACCCATTAATGGCTCAATCTCCTAAGGGAAAGGGTTAGTATATGAAGTACTCAAAGGTAGATTGATCTCCACAGGAAATCCTTCCTATACAAATCCTTATAATCCTAGGGTGAATAATGATTATAATAAAAAATCTCCTTCTTCGTCTCTGAACTAAAGAGGATCATTTTCTTAGGGTAACAAGAAATGGAGAAATTTATTAATTTTAAGAGAATCCTAAGTGTGATAACAAACCATACTCCCATATACCAGAACTATTGGAAGAATCTATGTAGAGGAACAATATCTTAGAACTTAATTCTTTTTCCTCAAGAAAAGGGAAAGCCCTCTTAGTGGAGGCTTCATCATCTAAAAGTTCTAGTTGGGTCCTTGATTCTTTTTATTCACATCACATGATTCACTCTATTGATCTTCTTGATTATCTTTCTAATAGTCCTATTTCACATTTTACTATTGGTAACTTGTCATAAGTTCTAATTCTAGGGACATGCTCCATTAAGATGCACAATGGTAGTAGTGATGATATTATTTTTATTCCTAATACTCTAGAAAATATTCTTTCCATCCATCAAATTTGTAGTCATGGAGATGGAAATATAATTGAGTTCTCCCCTACTCATGTAACTATTAGAAAGATGTAGAATCTTTAAAAAATCATTTGTACATGCAACCCACTTGTATAGGTTTGATGAGTTGGATTCTTTATTAGGATAATCCATTATTACTCATCTAGATTATACAAGAAAGATTTGGAATGAATGGTGTTGGCAATTGAATTATATATATCTTTAGTAGATAAACACATAGAACTTGGTAATTCTTCTACATTAGATATCTTGTTCAAATGGAGATTTTTTGGGTTGTGCGTTTGGAAAATATCGTAGAGATTTATTTTCTAAGTATATGGCTACATGAGATTTAACTCCCCTTGATTTGGTGCATAATGACTCATGTAATTTCCAAATTCTTTATTTTATGGGGCCAATTATGTTCTCAGATTCATTGATGACTTCTCTAGGCACTCATTAGTTTATTTTTTAAAGATTAGAAATGAGATCCTTTAACATGATATATATTGTATTTGTGGAGAAGAAATTAAGAAATTCCCTCTTAAAGGCCCATACTACTAATGTGGGGGTGGGGGTGGGGGTGGTGGTTATGTTAATTGAACACTCAAGAATTGTTATAGCACTCAAAAGTATAAAAAGTTCCATACACTCTTCTAAAAAATGGTTTGTCTAAGAAAAAGAATAGAACATATGAGAAATATCCAATTGCACTGTTTAGTCTAGGTCCATGACTACAACATTTTGTGTAGAGGCTATCAATTGTGCCAACTATATTTAGAACTATATGACTCATCAGATAGTACTGAATAAGATTTCTAAGAAGGCTTCATCTCATATCAATCCTAGAGTATCTTTTCTTAGAGTATTTGGAAGTGATGCACAGAAATTCATTCATAATAATTGATATAAATAAATGGAGAAGAAATATTGATGCTTTATTTTTGTTGGCTACTATGAGGATGTGAAGGGATCTATTGCTTAATCCTATTACTTGAGAGGTAAATTTTTGTTGCACAGTATTCTATTTGACAAGTTATTTACTCCAAAGGGTTCTTCATAATACATATCTCCCTCTCTTCTTCCAAGTTCTTATTCAAATATTTTTTTCCTCTAGATTTTGATGATGATTATGATTCTCTTGATGCTACCATTCTAGATGATAGTTTTGATTTAGTTTTTGACACTACTCCATATTATCCTTCTACTCTTTCTACACCTAGTAGGACCTTATGGGTTCAAATATTTGTTGAGGACATTAGTTATCTTGTAGGTGATCCAAAAGATTCTCATCACACTCATTCCCAAAATTTAGATATTAGTCTTTTAAGCCATGCACTTTCCACCAATCTTTAGAAATGGTTATATTCTTCAGGTATACTAGAATCATATAGTGATATAGCTAAGGAGTATGCTTCCTTAATGAAGAATCATACTTAGGGTATTTTCTCTCTTTCCAAGGGAAAAAAATTGGGTCAACTCAAATAGGCGAATCATACAAAATTTATAGTTGGTAGTTTTATTGATAAGTACTAAGATTGTCTGGTGGCTAAGAGGTTTTATTAGGTTGAAGGCATTAACTAATCTAAGAGATTTTCTCCTATTTTTAGGATGGATTCCATTCATCTTGTTATTTCTATTATTTTATTAATGGTTTGGACATTCTATTAGGTGGATGTTAAAAGTGCTATCACACATGGTGATTTGAAGAGATCTATAGGGAGAAACTACAAAGTTTTGTACCCAACTTTTGTTAGAATATGTTGGTGTTTTAAAATGAACTAAAACTACTAAGCAACAAAATTCTTAATACCAAGATGATAGTACTCATACAATCTAAAGACTAGCCAATTATTGTTAACAATTGCATAACTTCCACAAAACCAAGAGTGGTTTTCTACTCTTCTGGCTCTGAAAAACCAGGGTGGGTATACCCAGGGATGATTCAAGACTGGGAAAAATGTATGAGGATTATTTTTAGTTTCATTCTGTTTCTCATCTCAAATCCTCAAAAACATACACAATTTTTGATAACTTGATGAACACATCCCATATAACAGATATGGCCAAAATTCTTCTATAGATCTGCAGATGTTCTTTAACAATAGTGGCTAACTGAAGCTAAAACATTCCATATAGACAAGTACATGCCAGCTTTGAAGATCTGCAAGAAATAAAAGTAAAATTTGATTTGATGTTGCATTTTGACAACCATTTGTGACATACTTCTCCTTTAGCTGAATCAATTTGATCAGTGCCTAATCCATTGGGGTTCAGAGTCTATAGAAAATTCTTAGTTCTAACTTGTTGCCTTACAACAAATTCTATCAGCAATTCTTATCATAATTTATCATTCAAAACCCTTTCCACTACTAAAGAAACCTTATCACATTCACCGAAGCTTTTATTTAATCCATTGAATTAACATCAGTGATAAACAGATATACAACCTAACTGAATTTCATTCAATTACACAAGCCTTTACTTATACAATCTCAAGATAACCAAGTAATTAAAAGGAGACAAGATTCAAAAAGAAATGATATGGGGACAATTCATAATTTGTATTTATTTTCTTTGAAAATTGTATACCATTTACAATAGACTCAGAATGACCTTAAAAAAGAAACACACCTCATTCTACATTCATGTATTCTCAGAGAATTGACAAAGAAAATACATCATAAACTTGTTTTCAAAAATTTGGACCAAAGACAGACTAAGCATATCACTTAGAAAAAATAGAATTCAGACGATTCTCTAGCCTTGGAATCTCACTTAAATAGTGTGAGATGCAACAAGCTTCAGGCTAAAAGAAAGTGACAGTAGTCTTCTAAAAGATACTTAAATACATCTGTCATAAAAGACAAAAGAAAATAATAGAAAGGCTATTACATTGAACATTCCTTGGTGGGTCCCTTTCTGTTACACTTCTCAATTGTTGAAACAAGAAATTATGATTTGATTCTTCAGTTATTCTTCATCCTTGGAGTAAATGGCCATGAGGTTTGAAAGTGATGTATCCTCTTGAAATACCTGTAGATTTACTTTAATCTGGGGATTTTCCATGTCTTCCTTACTAACTATGAGGGTAACTTTTACTTTTGCATCTTCCTCCTCATCATCTTCTGACATTTTTTCTATGAACTAATTTTTCCATTCATTAAAAGAAGCATCATTTGGCCAATCAAAATTTAGAGCCTCTCTTTGTATAATCACTAAAGAATTTGCAAATTCCTCTAAATCATCAAGCTCTTTTCTCTTGTCATTATAAAATAACTGTATCTTTACCAACTCTTCATTTGTCCTTGCCCAAAACTAGTGGCTAGTTTCACTCATGATGCTCTTGATCCTTTCATAAAATATTTCATCCAACTCTTTTTTCCACTTTTCCTTTTCCTTTATTGTATCAACAGATTCTAAAGCACAAGGAAATAAAATAAAATTTTCAGCAATATACTTGGAAAAACAATGTGTTAATCTTCTCTGCAAAGAATCCCTTTTATCATCAAAATCTTCTAGTTTATTTAACAAATCAAAAATTTTCTCTACTTGATGACAAGGCATTTGGATGGCAGATATACACATGATTGTGATATCATTATTTCTCTCCCTCCACTTCTGTGCAAGAGGAGTCAATTTATCCTCATCTCTATTCAACTCATCCATGAGGGTTGCAATTCTTGTCAACTGATCAAAGAAGGTTGACCATTGTATTTTATCCCTTAAATACATCACATCCTGCTTTAATTTTCCTTCATATTGATTTTTTAATTCCACTAGAAACTCATGTAGTTTGGGTTTTTCTTCTTCAAAGTCCTCTGTAGTATAGAATTGAGGCCTTTTAGGGGTGTCTGGTATTTCAACAATAGGGGTTGCTTTAACAAATGACTGTGGAGGGTATGCAATTCTAGGTGCATTGGATTCTCCCACCTTTCTCTTCCCATGTATCTTCTCCATTTGAGACACCTAATTTTCCAAAATTTTTTATGCATGTGCCCCTCTCTTTATATGCCTTCAACACTTCTTGAAATCTAGCATTTAGTTGGGTAAATTTATCTTATTCCTAGCTAGATACCACACTGCCAAATTTTAGCGTTTCTAAAGCCATTCCCATTATTTTTTTACTACCAACCTCACCAGCCTTATATACTATTAAAGCACTAGTATGTTCTGCAGTAGAGATTTCCTACATCCTAGTTTTATCCCTTTTCTCAATCAACCAAATTACAAGGGCTTGGTGATCATCACTAAATTTGATTCCTCTATGAGCCTATAGTATATGTTCTTCAGTTTATAATTGGACATCCTTTTGTTTTCTTACTAAATCAAAAACCATAGCATTCACTATATCCCATTCAGGTAAGATAAGGACTCCTAATTGTCTAACTAATTGCCTCCCGACCTCAGGTGTAAATTGGGCAAAATCACTCAAAAATTTAGATTTTACCTCTTCTTTAATAACAGAATTTGGTTTATCTGGTTGCTCTACTTTTATTTTTTTACAACCCTTTTAGAAATTGCCTATATTCAATCTCCACAAAAATTGTGCAAAAGCTCTAGATCTCACAAAATTTTCATCGTTTACAAACCTCTCAAAGGCTTGGGCAACTATAGGATCAATTTCCTTACCTTGATAGTTAGCCATAGTAAGCTCCAAGGAAGGTGCAGGGGGTTTTTGTGGTTCCCCAATCTCTAGATCTGTGGAAGTAACAATTATATCCCCTTCTTCGCCAATTTTTCTTAATTTTTCCCCTAAAGATGCTTCATCATCTATCCTGATTGGGGATTGGCTCGGGGAGTATTGTTCTGGCTGAGAAGAAGAAGATCCCTATTCTAACTTTTGCGTTTTTAGAGCACTGGTTGTATGTGGACTTCATGGTCTTTTTCCTTGATGAAGAGGACCCTGTTGCACACTTTGAATCATTACATAACCTAACCTTTTTTGCAAGGTGTATTGGCCAGGAGCTACTATGTTTTTACTATTAATTCTTTTCTGCACATCTGCAGCCTTGTCTGGGTATGCCCTAACATATGTAGCCCTTTTTTCATTCATAGCCTGTGTTATCTTAGCAAAATTATTCATCAAGGCCTGCATCTTGGCTCCCCATCATTTCTTTTCTTTCAATGGGTCATAGTGGGGATCAAAAGCATTAATGAATTCAAGTGTTTTGCTAAATACCATCCATTTTTCCTTTCTCAATTCTTGTTCTTGTAAGGTGAAAATGTTTCTAATTACATCTTCGGGATAGTAGACTTGTCAGATCATGTGAGAAGCTTTTATTCTCTCCTTGAGGACATCATAGAAACCTTCAGGATCAATAAATCTAGCATGAGATTCTACCATGTTATATCTGTCTAAAAACAAGTTCAGATGTTTCCAGCCTTTCCTTACAAAAATAAAATCATGGGCCACAGTAAAAATTAGAAAAAATGTGCCCTTCCTAGTCAAATCCCTCTCATCTATGGTGCCTATCTGCCATAATAGCTTAGCTATTCCTATCTTCAACGGCACATGAAATGGTAGCACATGAGGTTTTCCCAAAAAACCATACACTCTTATCACTATTGAAACATTATAGGGAATCATATTCCCCCAGTTATGATTGACAAGTAGCCCTTTAGCATGGTCCTTAGGTCTGATCAATTCTAACAATGCTTGTGGAATTCTAGGGCCATCTCCTTTTAAAATCATTCTAAGCTTTGATGCAAAATACCTATCAAACCTCACATACCTAGCACCTATGGCTTCTGAGGTCATATCTACACTCCATAGCTATACTAGATTCTTCTCCCCCTCCCTGGTTCTTTCCAACTCCATACTTGTGGAGAAAAAGTAAATCCCTTGTACAAGAACACATGCATAAGCAATGAATACCAACAAAATGGTTTATCTACTTTTCCCTTTGATATCCCAACCAAACCATTCTGAATTTCTCTTGCGAGAAATGTTGCAATATCCAAAATAGAGTTCATTCCAAATTGAAGAGTTTGTGCCATGATGAGGACAATTGAGCCTGGAATTCACTCTACCTCGTCCATTCCAAAAATCTTACAAAGAGAAACATATAATGCCCTAGCCCTAATGTTAAAATGTCTTTTCAATAGTGGCTCTGGGGTGTTGATAGTAATCATAGACAAATTACCAACCTTGGTAGCATGCTCCTATAGTGGCCCTCTTTTCAAGTAGGTTTTTTGTGCATCATACCTTGCTTGTAGGTTATCCATGCCAATGTTTCATGCACATCATGGTTAGGGTTAAGATTTAAAAATTCTCTAATCAGTTCAAGGAAGACCCTAAAGAGGTTTACTCCAGCATGATTCTTTATCCACCCTGTAATTGGTCATACTTCTTGGCCAAAACCATTAATAAATCATTATCAAAGAAAACTGTAGGGATTGTCAATTTTCCAATATCAAACTCTGAGACATTGCTTAGAGGAGTATCCATTTTTTGCTTTGAAAACCACTTTCTGAATAATTCCAAACCTCCCATGGATACCTGAGCATCTCGTACCTAATTGGCCTTATCATAGAAACCCTTTGCTATGGCTACTCTAGGGTTTTTAGGAATAAACTCCCTCCCCTTAGTTATCTCATGTACTGACAAAGAAAATTGTTCCAGAAAATCATCATGCACACCCCTTTTTGAATATTCAGTTTGCCTGGAAAGATCCCTTCATGGAGGCATCTTTAAGAATTCAGAAACTTTTACAACAACAAATTTTTTGATTTCTACTAGTTACAGATCACTTACCTGCCAAATTTTCCCTCCTTTCTATAGTTTTCTCTACAAATTTTTCTGAAAACCTTGAAGAATTTCATGCTCTAGCTTTGGAAATCCTTTCGTGCTGAGAAAATCTTTAGCTATGCTTCAACAATGGCAAATTCACATGCTATATCAAAGTATTTAAGTTGCACAAAGGAAACTTGGTATCATATTAATTCTTGCAACTGTTACTTTCATGCTACATTCTGAAGTTTGAATTTTACCCGTCGATTTTACATGAATCAAAAATCTTTTTTTCAAAAGGAAAAAGCCTTTTAAAACTTTGGGATCCTTGAACACACGTCAGAAGCCCACTTTCCCACATTATTTAAAGAACTCACTTTTTGATAATGCGAGAATGCGGGCACCATTGATTTTACCCTAATCAATGGTGAATCAAGATTTCTTTATTTGGTAGCCCACTAGATCAACTTGACCAATGAAAACTTACCCCTTTGTCCATGTGCTCTAACAGTAATTAAAGTAATTGAAATTTTCGTGCCCATGACATCACTGCTTCCAACTTGGCACACCTGTCACCTTCCACCCATGAGCATACTTTGTTACTTTTAATCTCTTCCAGCGTGGCATGACTCAGCACACTTCCTAAAGCTTGGTCCAGGTCCCACCATGCCCACTTGCCCACATTATTTAAAAATTGAGCAACTTGATAATTCGTGAATGAAAAATCCATTGATCTTGCTTTAATCGACGATGATTAAAATCTTGTGATGACTGTGCACTCATTCAATTTGAACAGACCAATGAAATGCTTCCTCTTCATTCGATGTCATCTAACAACTACCACGGAGGACACACTATTATTACCTTTCTGCAAAAGGTGGGCTCATGATGTCACCATTGCCACGCGTTGTGAGCCTACTTCCTCGCATTATTTAAAGACCTTGTAACTTGATAATGCAGGAATGCAATAATTGTAGATCTTTCTTTAATCAAAGGTTGATGAATCTTGATCATAAACTAAGTTTTCATTAGTTTGAACAACCAATGACAATGCAAAAAAAAAAAATGTGCACAGGGTACTGACAAGTCTGCAAAAAGTGTCCTAACCCATTTTGAAATACAAGACCTTATGCGGCGCATTGAATCTCAAAATCATCAGGGGCTAGGTGTCACATGCCCACTTCCCTACATTATTTAAAAACCTTGTAACTTGATAATGTGGGAATGCAAGAAACATTGATCTCGAGAAAGTCAACGGTGTTGAAGAGCATTTCAACTTGGCATCCTTTTTAAAAAGAATATCACAATTAAAAACACATGAAAGGTTTATCACAAGGATTATGAGGTATTATGATGCAAACAAAACATTAGGATAAAATGCCCCACCAAAATATTTGAAATAATACTTCTTAAAATTTTGAAAACTAGGGCGGCACAAAACAAAGGTATGAGAGTTTTTCACACACTTAGGGCCTTTTTGTGGATAGTTTGAGATTAAACCATGAGAATTTAAAAGAAAATTACCACCCACAGAACAAGGCATAATTAGGATAAGCTAACAATTTTCAAGATTTGATAAGATAAAACCCTAATCTACGAGGATCAAAGACTTAACTGATTTTTCACCCAAATAACAGAAGCTTTTCTATACCATGAAAAATCATACCAATAGAATAAATAATTAATAATTATTTATTTATTTTATTTACTTAAGCTTACTTAGGTTAATGCATTTATTTAATATTTATTATTTAATGCATGTCGTGATGAGTTGTTGAAAACACGAGAGTTTCTTCCCTTCTAGCATGTTCCACCTTTTTGTGGATGCTTGGTTATCAACCTTATCTTCTACCACCTTCCATCTTGTTCTACAAGATTCCTTGAGGCCTTTATAAGTGGTCTCTCTTTCATTGTATCTCACAATTCATTCTCATTGTAAATACATTTTCATTTTTTTGCAATATGTTCTCTCTCATGTCTGTTTTGGGTTTTTCCCAAGCTCCACCTCTTCCATCTTTGTTTCCCTTCGATAGGTTGTTTTGCATGTAGGTGATCTTGGTGACTACAGAGTTGGATTTCATCAACTCCTACATGGTATCAGAGCCTCCCTACTGCTACTTTGTTGAAGGATTTTTGAAGCTGCAATTTGGAGACACAAATCCTAGTTTGGTTGTGCATTTTTCTTCAATCCAGGGGAAGAGCATTTTTTTAGAGCACATTGGGCCCAAATGGATGCTGCAATTAGATTCAGAAGGCATTTTTTTGATAGGATCCATATAAAATTTTCCAATTTTGGAGGTAGAGCTTTGGGAGACAAAATTTTTTTAGTTGCAAACCCTTCTGTATAGTCGTATGAATGAACAGAGCATTTAAAAAATTAAAAAAAAAAAAAATTATAGTGACTCCACTAGGCAGCCACCACTCTGCCACCATGGCCCTACCAGTACACAGCTCACGGGCGGTTGCAACCAACAGTGCCATCGCGGTGACACTACCACTAGGCCATCACCAACTAGCCACTGTAGACAGGTGGCACCCCTAGTTCTTTGACCTTCGTCGATGGTTATCTCCTCTATGCCACCCACCGACAGCTCCTCTCCACTCCTGTCATAGTCAGCTATGCTTGTGCACATGGATAGCTTCGTCAACATTGGTTCATCTATACACCCTACACAATCATTTGTACACCTTGCATAGTCATCTTTCTTGACCACCTACATCATAGTCTGTGGACACATCAGTAGCTAAGTCAGCAAAAAGTCTACATGACATGTGGCATAGGTGCCATGCGACTTTCTGTTTTGTGGTGATGACCTTCAAGCTGTCAATTTTAAACTCTTCAGTGCTGACATTAGCATGATGTCAGTCCTACATCACCCTCTTGCACCTCTCCAAGGTCATTTTGACCTACCTTTATTTTTTGGTCATAACTTGAGCATACAGAGGTATTTTTCCTATCCAAAAGAAACACTGGAAAGCTACTTCCAATATGGAGACATTGGTGTAGCTATTTTTAGGTTTTGATGCAATTTTATTGCCCATTTTTTTAGTTGAAGTTTGAAGTTCTATTTTTGACTCTGACATGCATTTCTTTTGCGTCCCATGTCATTTTTTTGAAAACATTATATTTTTGGAAATTTGGTTTTTTCATCTTTTTAGAAATGTAGTACTTTTCTTTAGATTTTGGCCCATGCTCTTTCTATCATGTTTTTGGTGTTTTTTCTCTATGGTGGATATATTGGGTGTTTTATGTTTGTGGATCATTTTCCTGGCATGGTTTCTTTTATTATGGGCTCTACTTTCTTTTGTGTCAATTTTTTCCTCATTTTTATCATTGTAGACATCATTTGTAAGCACTTTTGTATATGCATTGAGATAAAGTACCACTTTTGCATTCGGGTTCATGAACATTTTTTTTTGAGACAGTTGTACTTGCACTATTTTTATAAAGCACCATGGGGGTATAGTTATTTACTATTTTAGTCCTTCTCCCTTTGTCAAGTGAGTGTCCCTTCTGCAACATTAGCCCCATGCAGCATCTCTGTGACTGTATCTTTATAGGTATTTGTACCTCTTCCTCTCTCGCCATTCTTGGTTCGTCTGCAGGAGATTTTTGGCCCACCTTCTCAGTTGTCTATCATCTCACCCTATCTACATTAAGGGGGGGTTATGTTATTTTTCTAATGTATCCTTGGTTCAATGTGTAATAGTGTGAACTATGTATTTAATGGTTGATCCTATATACGAGGTGATTGTAGTGGCTGACTACCTATGTATTTCGATGAGATGGATCATCTACCATATAGACATGCTTGATTTGTGCCTTCTTCTTCCATGGAGGTTCTTCAGATCAGTAGTTTTCTTTTTGATGGTAGATTTTGTGGCTTCTTCATGCTTTAGTGATGCTCTTCATGATCACTCCTTGTTCCTATTTTAGGAGACATTTCCCTAGTTGGAGGCTTCTTTAGTTCTTCACTAGGTTCTTACCTCTTTTTGGAGGAGGGTTTTTCCCACGTGGTTTTCTCTCTTTCCCCATTTTTAGAGGTTGCATCTCTTTGCATTGTACATGGGTACCTAACATGGCCTTGTTGCTAGGACCCATTCTACATTTTCAACTTAGTTTTGTGAGCTTAAGGAATTCTCCTAAGTTGCACTTAAGGGGGGGTGTTAGAGTAAATAATTAATTAATTATTATTTATTCTATTTACTTAAGCTTACTTAGGTCAATGCATTTATTTAATATTTAGTATTTAATGCATGTGGTGATGAGTTTTTGACAACAGGGGAGTTTATTCCCTTCTAGCATGTTCCACCCTTTTGTGGATGCTTGTTTGTCAACCTTATCTTCTAACACCTTCAAACTTGTTCTACAAGCTTCCTTGAGGCCTTTATAAGTGGTCTCTCTTTCATTAGATCTCACAACGCATTCTCATTGTAAATACATTTTCATTTTTTTGCAATATGTTCTCTCTCATGTCCATTTAGGGTTTTTCCCAAGCTCCATCTCTTCCTTCTTGGTTTCCCTTTAATAGGTTATTTTGCATGTAGGTGATCTTGGCAACTACGGAGTTGGATTTCATCAACTCCTACAAATTTAACATGTTTATAGGATTAACATTCATTATATTTTCTTAAGAAATATTATAGGTATTGGTATGATAAGATGGATATTTTTCTATTTCCATTAGATTCACTAGATATCATTTTAATCCTATGACCTGAAAAAAATAGTTCCAAGGGTGAACAATTTGTGCTCTAGAGGATGAGGGCTTATATTGAGCGATATGTGGGAAATATTATTCTTGTAATTTATGTGGATAACTTGTTACTCACAAGGATTTCTCATACCATGATTAAAATAACTCAAAGAGCCTTGATGATTTCTTTTGATATGAATAACCTTGGTTTGTTGTATTGTTTCTTTAGTCTTCAAATTCACCACTCTTCTGCCATCATTTCAAATTTTCTATAGAAGTATGTTCTTGAATTTCTACAAATATTTGGAATGGTTGGCTATGAAAAATCCCCTATTCCTTCTAGTTAGGTATTGTATACTTCATTAGTTAATGCTACCTTGTATAATAAATTAGTTGACAACCTTTTGTACTTGACACATAATTATCCTAATATTTCCTTCGTAGTAAGTCTTGTTTCCTAGTTTTCTCAAGATCACCATGAGATCCATTTGAAGGAAGCTAATAATATATATTTCTGGTATATTTAGGGCTCTATATAGTTTTTCATTTACTATACATTAGGTACTGTTGGTCTAACTTTTTGTGTAGTAGAAGTTTTCTGTTAAATCATAAGAAAAGTCAAATGTTCTGTTCCTAAGTGAAGCATAGGGTTTTGGATAATCCATCCATAAGAAATAATCATCATGTAAACCCTATATCATCTCTATTCATAAATTGTCAGGCCCAAAATTTTGAATTTTCAAAAGAGATGAATATGTTGTCATATTCCTTTTCCTTTCTCCCGGGTTACCTTTCTTCCTATTTGTCCCAACCGTCAAATCTGACTAGATCTACCATTGTCGTTACCTCACTATGAAAAGTTGCATGCTTATTAAGTATGGTGAGGTAATGAGTGTTGAGTATTTTAAGAGGCGGGACTGTAAAGTGAAGATACGGCAATCGGAAATTTGCTTATTAAATGTTTTATTGTGCAGGTACACTTTGCAAGTTACCGTCCAAAAAAGATAGGGACCCACTAGAATATCTGACATCAGAGCTGGAATGATAGTTTTTCCAGATGTTCCGCTAATTCGCTATCGAAAAAATTAGGTACTTCGCCATTAGCGAAGTAGCGAGGCCACGTGAAAATCTGAAGATGATGACATTGCATCTTGCTTGTATCATAATTACACCAGGTGGCATGACCAATCATAAATGTTGTTGTCAGAATCAGTTTTAATTGACAGAAGTGATTACTGGGTAACCCTTGCATTTTTCGGCACAGAATCCTTTTAAGTGCCAGAGCTCGCTACCTCGCTATCGGAAAATTCAGGTGCTTCACCGTTAGCGAGTTAGCGAGGCCCCGTAAAATGGTAAAAGATCAGCAAGATCTTTGGTGACGTGGAATGATAAATGACTATGGTAAATTTTGACATGTGCCAACTATGCAGAGATCTAATTCTCATTAATGCCTATTTGATTGAATGTACAAAAAATCCTGAACGTCAGCTTTAAGTGATCGACGGCTGTCGTCTCCTTGCTATGAAGAGTTGCAAGGGAGATAATTATAGTGACACAGTGAGTTGGGCCCACCGCCTTCCTTCTTAAGAAGCCCTGTAGCATATCTTTCGATCATTTTCGGATCAGATCAACGATTGTCACCGCTTCGCTATGGCAAGGTGCTCATTCTTTATGCATAATGAAGTAGCGACATCCTGACACATGTTCTCAGTCCTCAGTGGGTCCAAATATAAGCGCCATCAAAGAAAGAATTTTGTACGTGGCAAGTTCTCATTGGGTAAAATAACTGACATGGCAAATACAACTCCTAGTTTTTCTCTCTGAACCACATGATCGTAGAATCTTTGAAGATCGACGACGCAGTTTTAAATGAAAAATGTAGTGCCACTCTCTGCATTAATTAGACAAGAAAGCTTCATCCATGAGAAAAAATAGAGTATAATACAGAGAGATTTCATTAGTTTCATTTCACGCGAGCAAAGATTTTGGAGCCATTCTTGTGCAGAAGCCATTACTGAAAGAAAAGCGTGCTAAGGTCTGATAAAAATTGTCAAGTTGTCTATTCACGGAAAATTTGCAGGAATACAGAGGAAAATAGAGACAGAATTCAAGTAAATAATACTACCATAATCTTCGTGAGCTTTTAAGTTCTAAAAAGATAGCCCAAGATGCCTCCGAAGAAGGGATTTTCAGGTGCAATAAACTACTTGGATAGAAATGTGCATGATGATTTGCTTGAGTTGCTTCCTGAGTCTACTGTAGAAACAGTGCAAGTTAAGAGGTTAACCTCACTGAACCCTAGGCTAAGGATAGCTGATGGATTGTATGATAAGGGTAATTGGGTTCAGGATGCTCAAACTTCTCAAATTGGTTTGAGTTTATTCAAAAAATGGTTTGCGAAAAGGAAATTATATGCCCCTCATGCCAATATATGGAATTTTGATCTTGGAAAGCTTGTTGTCCCCAGTGTGTTTATGGATTTTGACCTACTTGAAGCTATAACTAAAAATTATGACCAAGCCACTAAGGTAGTGAGAAGAATGGATGGTGAGGCTTTAGTTACCATTAGTCCCGAGGAGATTAGGAAGGTTTTGAGTCTGGGACCTCTCACTATGTATCATGTGCCCATTAATTTGATAGAGTTAGAAAAAGAATATATATCCAAAAGGGATGTAGTTAGACAAGGTGCACTGAAAGCCCACATAGGTCGGATTGGAGGCCTCCCAACCATAACATCGTCTTCTAAAGAACCATTCAAGAAATCATGCTTTAATGCAAGGGCAGTAGAGATATATAGGACACTGTGCAGAGTCTTCGGAGAGGGTGAAGAAGATTTTATTCCGGTGAGCTTCATGTATATGATCACCCAAATCTCCTCTTTTGGTGTGAAAATAATTTTTCATTTTGCATCTTACTTGGCTAATGAGATTCACTAGGGATTGGTGGGGATTGCAAAGGGCAAGGTGGAAAAGGTTTGGGGTCAGTACTCCCTATTGATGCATATGTTTCTTTTTAAAGGGGCCACTTATTTTGGTAAAGAAATGGTTTTATATAAGGAACAAGAGGGGGAGGAACTACGAGTCCAATTATGGAGTGCAGACATGACTTGGGAAGTAGAAAATTCTAGCTTTATTAGATTTGATAGGCACTTTGCCTCCAAACTAAGATGCCTCATATTGAGTGATAATCCCAGAATTTCTAAGGCACTAATGCAAACCCCATAGTCTAAAATTTTCACATAATTGGGGAGATATTATCCCATATTCAGTCTCAACTATCATTAGGGTCTATGGATTCAAAGGAACACCCCATGTACTACTCTATCAGGTACCTTTAAAGGTAGGGATAGCTGAATTTTTGTGGCAGTTGGGAGGAGTGGAGGAGGCCTTTTTGCACAAAAGGGGAACAGGATCAATTTTTCCTACTTGCACTATAGCCCACAAATTTGTGATAACTAAAGAAGGGTGGATCTTTCTCCACAAAATTTTGGATCAATATAAGATGGCAGTGTCTCATGCTCATTTTTGTGATACAGAAGGTTTCTTTAACTATGCTCTTAGACTTAGAATCAAGCTTCGTCCAGTTCAGCATGAATTTTATTTTCCTGAAGATATAATAAGAAATGAATATTCTCTCCATGAGCAAAAAATAAAGAAAGAAAAATGGAGAGTCTATTCAAAAATTTTGGAGTTTATTAATTGTTTTGACAAAGATTACAGTCCTCTTAGTAATGCTGCAACCAATGCAGATAAGATAAATAAGCTCATGAGTACTTTCTCTGAGATAATGGAGGTAATGAATGAGAAGAAAAAACATTTTATTGATTCTTTTCCAGAAAAAGCAAGAGAGGTTATGAGAAAATTGGGTTTCACTCCCAACATTGGAATGGGTCCACTGGTGGTACGAAAGAAGGCAGGATATACTATTGTTCGGCAGCAGATACCCATTGTACACAAAGAAAAATAGGTAGTTGAATCTACCAGTACTATCATGGAAGAAACACCCCCTGAACCTTCTCCCAAAAGAAGAAAAATAATAAGGGAAGAAGAATCCCCTGATGAAGCTTACTCACCTTCTCAAACTCCGATGAGAATTGAGGAAGAGCAGCTCACCAATGAGCAATTTGAACAAATGGGGTCACAAGGAGAAATTTTTGTTACACAAGCAGAAATTGATGAAGGGAACCCCCAGGAACCTCCTGTGCCAAGTTTTGAATTAACTATAGTAGATTTCAGAGGAAGGGAATTGGACCCTGTTTTGAAACAAGCCAGTCAGCAATTTTTGTCTGATAACAGTTTTGTAAGATCTAGGGCTTTCCATCACTTTGCATGGAGGGTAAACATGCACATTTTTGAGAAAAGGTGTAAGAATATGAAAACAGAGCATCCAGAAATGGATGAGGCCTCCATTAAAAATCAAATAAAGGAACAAATGATGCAAGAGTTCCAGAATATAACCTCTGATGAGGGTAGACAGATGGTAAAAAATGAAAATATTTTATTATTAACGAATTGGGATATTGCTGATGCATTAATTTTTAATTCTGTATCAAATAATTTAGGACTACAGGATCCAAATAAAGAGGAATTCTTAGGTACAACATTCAGTAATGATCAAGCTGCCCTTGTTATGTGGTCCCTGAGAAGAAGATCCAGGACTACTTCATCACAGCCTCATGATTCAGGACTAACAGGGAGTATCATTGTAAGGAGAGTTGCTGATACTTCAAATGTACAGGCAGCCCACATGAATGTGGATTATTCTAAATTTGCCTTGGCCACTACAGAAAGAGAAGAGAAGGAAATGATTGATATGCATAGTAAATATGAAATAGTGGTGGATGCTTACAATCAAGAGGTAAAAAGGAGAATTGAGTTGGAAAACAGGGTATCACAATTGGAGAAGATACTTGGAAAAAGGAAAGTGGGAGAATCCAGTACACTGAGAATTGCTTATCCTCCACAGTCATCTGTTGGATTAACCCCTATCATTGAAATACCTGACACCCCTAAAAGACCCCAATTCTATACTGTAGAGGAATTTGAAGTAGAAAAAACCAAATTACATGAGTGGCAGATAGAATTTAGAAATCAGCAGGAAGAAACATGGAAGCAGGGTGTGACATATTTGAGGGATAAAATACAATGGTCAACTTTTTATGATTAGTTGACAAGTATTGTAACCCTCATGGATGAGTTGAATAAAGAAAAGGATGGACTAGATTCTCTTGCAGAGAAATGGAGACAAAGAAATAATGATATTACAATTATATGTATATTTGCAGTCCAAATGCCTTATCATCAAGTTGAAAAGATTTTTGATTTATTGAATAAGTTAGAAAATTTTGAGAATGAAAGAGTTTCTTTACAGAGAAGATTGATACTCTGTTTTTCAAAATATCTTGCTAAAAAATTCACCCTATTTCCTTGTGCTTTAGAATCTGTTGATACAATAAAGGAAAAAGAAAAATGCAAAAAGGAAATGGATGAATTATTCGATAACAGAATAATAAACATCATCAGTGAGACTGGCCATTGGTTTTGGGCAAAGACAAACGAGGAGCTGGTAAAAGTACAATTATATTATATTGCTATGAGAAAAGAATTTGATGATTTAGAGGAAAATGCAAATTCTTTAATAAAGATACAAAGAGAAACCCTAAGTTTTGATTGGACAGATGATGATACTTTTAATAAGTGGAAAAATCAGTTTAGTGAACAGATGTTAGGAGACAATGAGGAAGAAGATGCAAAAGTAGTAGTTACCCTTGTAATCAGCAATGATGACATGGAAAATCCCTAGGTTAAAGTGAGTTTGCAGGTAACAGAAGATGATACATCACTTACAGACCTCATGGGTACATACTCCAAAAGTGAAGAATGATTGTAAGGTCAGATCGTGCTCTTGTCTCAATAATTCAGAAGCATAACAGAAAGGGACCCGCCAAGAAATGTTGTTAATCTTTCTGTTATTTTGTTTTTTTCTTTCTTTTGAAAGGACACCTGTCACCTTCTTTAGCCTGAAGCTTGTTGCATCTCACACTATTTAAGTGAGATCCCAAGGCTAAAGAATGGTCTGAATTTTGTTTTTACTAAGTATTGTGCTTAGTCCTATTTTTGGTCCAAACATTTTGGAAAGCAAGTTTGTAGTATACTTTTCTGTCAAAATTTCTAAGGATACATGAATGTAGAAAGAACTGTGCTTCTTTTCTAAAGGTTTTTCTGGGTCTATTGTAAAGGATATACCATTTTCAAAGGAAATGAATACAAATTATGAATTGTCCCCATATCATTTCTTTCTGAATTTTGTCTCCTTTTAAATACTTAGCTACCTTGATGTTGTGTGAGTAAAAGCTTATGCAATTGATTGCAATCTAGTAGGGTTGTACATCCATTTGTTATTGTTGTTAATTCAATGGATTAAATAAGGGCTTTGATGAATGTGATGAGATTGCTTAGGTATTGAAAAGGATTTTTGAATGATAAATTCTGATAAGAATTGCTGATAAGAATTTGTTGCAAAGCAACAAATTAGATCTAAAAATTTACTATAGATTCTGAACCCCAATGGATTAGGCACTGATCGAAAGTATTTCAGCCAAGAGAGAAGTATATTATGATTGGTTTTTTCAAATACATCATAAAATAAAATTTTACTTTTATTTCCTGTGAGATATTCAAAGTTGGCTAGCACTTGCCTGCATGGAATGTTTTAGCTTCATTTAGCCATTGCTGTTGAAAATATCTGCAGATCTATAGAAGATTTCTTGGCCATATCTGTTCAAGAGATGTGTTTACCAATCTGGTAAGAGTTATGTATATGTTTGAGGATTTAGAAATGAGAATCAAAATAAAACTAAGAATAATTCTCATACAATTGTTCCATTTTTGAACCATCCCCGGATACACCCGCCCTGGTTTTTACAGAGCAAAAAGAGTAGAAAACCGTCTGAGGTTTTGTTGAAGTTGGGTCCTAGTACTTTGCATATGCAAGTGATAATGAGAAGTGGCTATTTTTTAGGTTGTGTATGTACTGATATCTAGGTATTAAGCCTTTTGTCGCTTAGTAGTTTTAGCACTGTTTTAACATTTTCAAACACCAACAAAATGGCGACTCTGTTGGGGACCTGTCTAACACATCTGTAAAAAAAAGTACTACAGTTGTCTTTAGTCCTACTATGTACGTGTGTGTCGTGTGATCTTTATTTTCCCCGTGGCTATAAGGAAATCTTTATGTCAAACCTTGAAGATTTAAAGAAGATATAACCCAAATACCATTGCTACACACTGACGCACCCAACTTATCCAAGTGTCTTATCTAACAAGAAAGAGTTGCAGTCTTACAACATCAGTGATTGGTCTATCTATGCCGTATTTTTGTTCCTACTTGTGTATTGTTTTCCTTCAGTCAGTAAAAGTGTTATTATTTTTTCTCGAAAGAGGGTGGCAACTCAGTCAAGGTTTTGAAGCTAGTGCTTATTGTAACAAAAGAAGAATATGGCTGACAAGAGAAAAAACACAAGGGCTTACATGAGAGCCAATCCTGATGTATCAATGTATACTGATCTACCCCAAGGTGGTAGGAAGAACCAAAAAAAAAAAAAAAAAAAAGATCCAAATCCCACTTGGAAGCCTAGAGGTAATGCCTCTATAAATTCCCATTATCAACCAGTAATAGGAAGAGAGTCATCTTCGCTTAGCTCTGAATTCGAAACTACAAGACTCTTAGGAGGTATTTTCAGTACCCCATTACCAGATGAGAGAGTTTTTCAAGAAAAGGACATATCTACTATGGGAATTGCTTCATTAAGACCAGAGCCTGTAGCAGATACAAATTGTAGGCTAGGATTTAGGAGTTCATCTGATAATCCTTTTAATCCCAGAGTAGCCCCTTATATGGAACCAAACCTTATAGATTTGGATGACCCTATTGATTCCAAGGCAACCTCTGTAGACTCTAAAGAAGTGCAATCTGAAATAGGATTTTTGAAGAAATGGATTGATGAGGAAGAAGCTAAACGCATTCGTCTTGAAAAGGAGAGGGAGCGAGCCACTTTGGATGCAATAATAGAAAGAGATACTCTGCTAAGAAGGATGGCTGCTTTGAAAGAGAAAAATAAAAAATTAGAAGAGAATACTAGAACTCTCCACAAGGATGTCTTTGGAGATGTTGGTAATCTAAGAGCTAAAGTTCAACAACAGGAGAAATGCCTAAATCAAAGGCAAGAACCAATTATTGCTCAAGTTCAAGCTTATAAACCCATTCAAGTTGATCCGGTAGAGCCCACTGGAACAGTTCCAGATAAAGGGAAAGGCAAGGCTATAGGAATCCAAATAAACTTGAGAAGGCTCGAAAAGAGAGGGAAGACCTTGCAAAAGAACTTGAGAAGGTTGGGAATGAAGCTCAGGCTGCAGAAACCAGAAGGAAAATCCAATTCATAAAGTCTAATTCTGCCTTGAATTCATGGCCTAGTTTGTCTATCCCAACTACAAATCCTGCACCAATTAGCGGTCCCATAATCCTGACTCAGAAAGTACCCCAATCTGCTCCTACCTCATCTTCCAATATTGGCACTCAAGTCCCATTTGTCCCACCACAGCTGTCCCAAGCTGCTCCCCTGAGTCAAGCTAATACAGCTAGTACTTCTAATGTTCCTAGTTTCCAGAAGAAACCTATATACCTCAAAAAAATAGACAAATATCATTTGCCGATATTCCTGGTGCCCCCCATCCCATATATTTTGATTTAAGGGATAAAGTGGTTAAGTTTTTTGGAAATAATGCTGTTATTGGTGAAGAACATTTGAGGATTTTCATTGACCTGCTGAATGATTATGAAGTTGAACATGTGGACATGGTGATGAAATTATTTGTGCTTTCACTAACAGAGGATGCAAGGGAGTGGTTCAGGAGGTTGCCTGATGATAGTATTACTTCATGGAGTGATTTGGAGAAATTGTTCAAAGAGCAATATGGGGACAATACTAATGCAGGATTCATGTTGAATGAGTTCAACAATATCAAGAAGAATCCAAATGAATCCACATTTGATTTCAATGTGAGATTTCAGAAGGGGATGTACAAACTTTTCCAGTTTATGAGGTTAAATGAAGACGTCTGTCTCACAACCTACTTCAATGCTTTTGATAGCAAAATGGCCTATCAACTGAGAGATAAGGATCCTAAAACTTTAAGAGATGCATATAGAGTTGCAGTGAATATAGAAAATAATAGAAAGGCATCTGGCAAACTAGGGAGGAGGGATGATCCTAAGATTTTTAATCCTAAGAATAATAATAAAAGGGAGGGTGACAAAACTCCCATAGGAAAAAAGCCTGAAGAACCTACTATAGGCCAAGTTTTAGAAATGTTCAAGAAGATGAATCCCACTAGTTTCAATAAGCCAAATGTTGCTGAAAGAATCCCTGTGAATAACAACAATTTCAATAGACAGCCTAGGATGCAAAATTACCCTTACACCACTCAGTGGAAAGATGGTAAACCAGTTCCCAACCAGACCCAAAATATGAAAGATAAGGGTACTCCAGACCCCCTGCAAAGGAACACTGTAAATATGAATGATGATGTACCATGGTGCATTATATGCCAATCACCTCATTCTACTGATTATTGTGTTGTTGCCCAGTCATTCGCCCAAGCTCAAGGAGTGCAAGCAGAAGAAGAAACTGAAGAGAAAAACCATGATGATATAAGCTACAATATGGTGAACACATGTGATGATTTGATAGATTCTGATTCAGAAGAACCTGAGAATGATGTTACTAGCCAGAGAATTTCTTACCAATTACATCATCAGCAAATATTTTTAGATAATGAAGAGAATGATACAGATAAGGTATGCAATACATTTTCTGACATAGGTCTCACAAATTTAAGAATCCCCTCCAAGGAGAAAATTGATAGAATTACAGCCTAAATGATTTCACAAGTCCATAGTAATTATAATTTGAGAAATAAAGCAATAAGTAATGATGTAGGAAGGCCATCTAGTGTGTTCATCAAAGACACCACTCATAAGATGAATGATCAACACAAGAAAGTCAGTATAGATGTGCCTAAGATCAAGGAGAACAAGGGTCAGAAATGGAAACCAAAGAAGAAGGTTCAATTTCAGATAGGTGAAGCAACAAAACTTGTAGTGCAACCAGAGAAATCAGAACCGGATGTTGTCAAGCAAAAAGTGGTGCTTACTACTCAAAAGACTTCGATTCCAGGTACTATTGTAAAACCTATTATGGTTGAACTTGTTGATATGATTTCCATATTATCTCAAATTATTGTAAAAGTGCCCTTGTCTGAGCTTTTTAGAAGTGAAGAGCATAAGAATAAGGCTTTGTCATGGTTGGGTGGAATAGCAAAAAACAATATTATTGATGATCAAGCTGTAGCCCAACAGACCCCATTAATAATGGAGGAAAATGGTATTATATCCCAGATTCCTCAGATGTTTTTAGATGATTCATCAGTTGTGTTCATAGAAGATATTGATCCTTTTTTCCTTAGTCTAATCATAAAAGGGAAAACCTTAAAAAATTGTATGATAGACTCTAGAGCTTCCAACACTATAATGCCTTTCAAAGTAATGGAAGCCCTAGGGTTGAAGGTGGATACTAAGCAAGGCAGATGCCGAGGGATGGATGCTAGAGAGGTTCCAGTAATAGGTACTATAAATGCCTTACCATTCAAACTGGCTGCATTTCCTGAGGTAGAATTAACCATGTCTATCCTTGTGGTAGATATACCTCCACACTATGGGATGCTACTTTCCAGAAAATGGAGTGTTGCCATGGGGGGGAGCCTACAATGTGACCTTACTTATGCCACCTTCCATATAGGGGAAAAAGCTGTTAGGGTAAATAGGGAACCAAGGGTTAACCACATCTTAGGTGAAGAAATCGACAAAGATACCACTTGTTTCTTAGACACTGGGATTAATGCTTTCAGGGCTGAATTAATTATTCAGGAAGTGGAAAACTTGCCTGCTATCATTGAAAATGAGGTTGAATGTTGCATGCATTCACCAAAATTATGGACAATGTTCTTTGATGGGGCTAGTTCTAAAGAGGGTGCAGGGGTAGGTGTAGTCTTTGTGTCCCCTGAAAATAACACCTTCAGGTATTCATTGACCTTGAAGTTTGCCTGCACTAATAACATCGCTGAATATGAAGCATTGCTGCTAGGACTCAAAGTGGCCACACACCACAAAATTAAGAAATTGTGTGTCATAGGGGATTCTGAACTGACCATCTCTCAGATCAAAGGAACCTACTCCTCAAAAAATAGGAGATTAAAGCAATATAGAAATGCAGTATGGGATCAAATAGAATTCTTTGATGCATTTGGGATCTCATGGAGAGATAGGACCCAGAATAAGATGGCTGATCTTCTGGCAAATGTAGCCATCAAACCAAAAGAAATATCATTTGAAGGAATCTCCCAGATTGAGGTCCAAAACAGACCTTCTATACCTGACAACATTGAAAATTGGCAGGTGTTTGAAGATGACAAAGATATTACAAATTTTTTGCTAAATGAAGACAAGTACCATGGTCAGGAGATGGACTGCAATGGACTGATTGAAACCATAAATGGGAAAGAAACCATTTTTGGTCAAGAAATAATACAATTAAAAACAAATAAGATGCCAAAGGGGTTGGTAGTCTTGGAAAATATTTTTGATAGCCAAGACAGAGTAAAATCGGAAGTAAATGACCCCAAACCCTAGGAGCTAGAAGAAATAAATTTGGGTACAAATGAAGTTACTAAAAGGGGTTTACATTGGCCAAGGTTTGTCTGTTGAAATCAGAAAAGCATTGATTGATCTACTTAGAAAGTATAGGCATTTTTTTGCTTGGTCATATGATGACCTTAAGGTTTATAGGGAGGATCTTTTCCAGCATGTCATGCCGTTGAAGGAAAATGTAAGACCTTTTAGGCAAAAATAGAGGCCAATCAATCCTACCCTTGCCTCAAAAATGTAGGAAGAACTGACAAAACTGAGAGATGGCAGAATAATCAAACCAATTAGGCATTCCACTTGGGTTTCGAATCTGGTTCCTGTAAGAAAAAAGAATGGAGATATTAGGCTTTGTGTTGATTTTAGAAATCTAAACATTGCATCTCTGAAAGATAATTATGGCCTACCTAATATGGAAGCCATGTTACAACAAGTGACTGGCTCTGAATTGATGTCAATGATGGATGGCTTTTTTGGATATAATCAAGTTCTGGTAAGAGAAAGTGAACAGTTCAAAATAGCCTTCACAACCCCCTGGGGAACATATGTGTATGTGAGGATGCCTTTTGGCTTGATTAATGCAGGAGCTACCTTCCAAAGGGCCATGGATGTAGCATTTCATGAGTATATTGACAAATTTATGGTTGTGTACCAGGATGATCTTACAGCGTATTCAAACAAGGCTGAAGATCACTGCAAACACTTGGAATTTTTTTTTATAAAAGCCCTGGAATATGGGGTATCTTTAAACCCAAAGAAATGCTCATTTGGGGTCACAGAAGGAAAGTTATTAGGACACATAGTGTCTAAGGATGGGGTAAAAATAGACCCAGAAAGGGTAATAGCTATTGATAAAATCCCCAAACCTAAAAATGTGAAAGGTATATAGTCCCTTTTTGGCCAGGTAAATTTTCTGAGGAGGTTTGTTACCAATTTCGCTGAAATTAGTAGACCCATTTCAAAAATGCTCAAGAAAGGAGCTGTCATAGATTGGAATGGTGAACCTTCATAGGCATTCCAGGATATAAAAACTGCAATAAAGAATGCTCCAGTGTTGAGGACCCCAAATTATGCAAAACCCATGCATATTTTTTCTTTTGCATCATTCCATACTGTAGCTGCAGTTTTATTACAGAAGAATCAAGAAGGATATGAGCAGCCTATTGCCTTTTTCAGAAAATCCCTACAGCATGCTGAGCTGAAGTATGAAATAAATGAAAAGCAAGCATATGCTTTGGTAAAGGCTGTAAAAGCATTTAGAAGTTATTTGGTAGGTGCTACTATTATTGCATTTGTACCTAGTGCTGCAGTTAAGGATATATTCTCTCAACAGGAAGTGTTAGGAAGGAGATGTAGATGGATCAATAGAATCCAAGAATTTAACATTGATATGCAGATAACTAAGTTAGTAAGAGGTCAAGGTTTGGCCAAACTCATGGCCAAAACTAACCTAGAAGCTAATCAGATAAACTTGGTAAATGATGATCTTAGAGCTGACTTCTGCGACATGGGCCAGTGTGACTGGTACACCGATGTTATACATTACTTGCAACATATGGAAGTTCCCCCCCATCTGCCTGATAATGAAAAAAGGAATACTAAATTGCAAGCCATCAGGTATGTAATTGTTCAAAATAATTTATGGTGGAGAAACTTTGAGGGAGTTCTATTGAAATGTGTTGACAAAGAAAGGGCAAAAGAGATTTTGAAAGAAATGCATGCTGGAATATGTGGAGGACATTACATGGCCAAAACTACTGCACATAAGATAATGAGGGCTGGATTCTGGTGGCCTTCTTTGTTCAAGGATGCTCAAGTTATGGTTAACAAATGTGATCCTTGTCAGAGGTTTGATGGAAAGCTGAAATTCTCAGGAAATACTCCACTGAAGCCAGTTGAAACTCAAGCACCTTTTCAACAATGGGGTCTGGACTTCATAGGAGAAATTTTCCCCAAGTCTAGCACTGGCTATTCTTTGATTCTGGTTGCTATTGACTACTTTACAAAATGGGTAGAGGCTATCCCTACCAGAAATGCAACAAGTAAAGTGGTAAATAATTTCCTATTGAATAATATTATTTCTAGATTTGGATGTCCACAGAGAATTGTCACAGATAATGCTATGTGTTTTAGGTCTGAGGATTTCATCAAGTTTTGTGATAAATATGGAATGAAAAGATCATCATCTGCTCCATATCATCCACAAGGGAATGGACAAGCTGAGTCCACAAATAAAAGCCTGTTGAAAATCATTAAGAGGACCTTGGATGATAATAAAAAGGCATGGGATTCCAAGTTACAGTTGGCAATATGGGCTGACAGAGTAACTGTAAAGAAGGCAATTGGGGTAGCTCCATTTGATTTAGTGTATGGAATTCAAGCTAGAATGCCTCAGAACAACTTGATGGGACTATACAATTACATCCAGTTATATGATGAAGATACTACTGATGAAATGAAAGAAAGAATGAATTGGTAGGATTGACCAAAGCCAGAAGAGAAGCATCTCTGAGGAACCAAAAGCTGCAGTTGCAAGTCAAAACACTCTATGATAAAGGAACTGTAAACAAGAAATTTGAAAATGGAGACCTAGTCTTAATGTGGAATGCCAGAATTGAAGATAAAGGAAAACATGGCAAATTTGATCCCATTTGGTTAGGCCCATATCTCATTGAGAATGCTTGGGGTGAAGATTCTTACATAATCAAAGATATATTTGATAATATTCTTGAATTACCAGTTCATGGATAGTTCTTGAAGAGGTATTTTTCTTGAAAAAATACTTATCTTCTTCCATGAACAGTAGTTTTAGAGTTTCCTGTCGCTTTGTTTTCTGTAAATCCTTGTACAGTCTGGGTCTTTGTTTTTGTGTGTTGCCTTGTGCTCTCTGAAGAAGTTGTCACCTTACCGGATGTGTGGTCTGCTCTCCCATAGATTCTAAATTCTTGCATAGACTCAAGTAGTCTATCATCCCCAGATAGAGCCACTGTTGGTCTGACTTTTTGTGTAGTAGAAGTTTTCTGTTAAATCATAAGAAAAGTAAAATGTTCTATTCTTAAGTGAAGCATAGGGTTTTGGATAATCCATCTATAAGAAATAATCATCATGTAAACCCTATATCATCTCTATTCATAAATTATCGGGCCCAAAATTTTGAATTTTCAAAAGAGATGAATATGCTGTCATATTCCTTTTCCTTTCTCCCGGGTTACCTTTCTTCCTATTTGTCCCAACTGTCAGATCCGACTAGATCTACCATTGTCGTTACCTCGCTATGACAAGTTGCATGCTTATTAAGTATGGCGAGGTAACGAGTGTTGAGTATTTTAAGAGGCGGGACCGTAAAGTGAAGATACAGCTCAGAGATTTGCTTATTAAATGTTTTATTGTGCAGGTACACTTTGCAAGTTATCGTCCAAAAAAGATAGGGACCCACTAGAATATCTGACATTAGAGCCGAAATGATGGTTTTTCTGGATGTTTCGCTACTTCGCTACCGAAAAAATCAGGCACTTCACCGTTAGCGAAGTATCGAGGCCACGTGAAAATTTGAAGATGATGACATTGCATCTTGCTTGTATCATAATTACACCAGGTGGCATGACTAGTCATAAATGCCATTGTCAGAATCAGTTTTAATTGACAGAAGTGATTACTGGGTAACCCTTGCATTTTTCGGTACGAAATCCTTTTAAGTGCCAGAGCTCGCTACCTCGCTATCAAAAAATTTAGGTGCTTCACCGTTAGCGAGTTAGTGAGGCCCCGTAAAATGGTAAAAGATTGGCAAGATCTTTGGTGACGTGGAATGATAAATGACTATGGTAAATTTTGACATGTGCCAACTATGCAGAGATCCAATTCTCATTAATGCCTATCTGACTAAATGTACAAAAAATCATGAATGTCAGGTTTAAGTGATCAACGACTGTCATCTCCTCGCTATGAAGAGTTGCAAGGGAGATAATTATAGTGACATAGCGAGTTGGGCCTGCCGCCTTCCTTCTCAAGAAGCCCTGTAGCATATCTTTCGATCATTTCCGGATCAGATCAACGATTGTCGCCACTTCGCTATGGCAAGGTGCTCGTTCTTTATGCATAACGAAGTAGCGACATGCTGACACGTGTTCTTAGTCGTCAGTGGGTCCAAACATAAGTGCCATCAAAGAAATAATTCTATACATGGCAAGTTCTCATTGGGTAAAATAACTGACATGGCAAATACAACTCCTAGTTTTTCTCTCTGCACCACATGATCGTAGGATCTTTGAAGATCGCCGACGCAGTTTTAAATGAAAAATGTAGTGCCACTCTCTGCATTAATTAGACAAGAAAGCTTTTTCCGTGAGAAAAAATAGAGTATAATACAGAGAGATTTCATCAGTTTCATTTCACGCGAGCAAAGATTTTGGAGCCATTCTTATGCAGAAGCCATTACTGAAAGAAAAGCGTGCTAAGGTCTGATAAAAATTATCAAGTTGTCTGTTTACAAAAAATTTGTAGGAATACAGAGGAAAACAGAGACAAAATTCAAGTAAGTAATACTACCATAATCTTTGTGAGCTTTTAAGTTCTAAAAAGATAGCCCAAGATGCCTCCGAAGAAGGGATTTTCAGGTGCAATAAACTACTTGGATAGAAATGTGCATGATGATTTGCTTGAGTTGCTTCCTGAGTCTACTGTAGAAACAGTGCAAGTTAAGAGGTTAACCTCACTGAACCCTAGGCTAAGGATAGCTGATGGATTGTATGATAAGGGTAATTGGGTTGAGGATGCTCAAACTTCTCAAACTGGTTTGAGTTTATTCAAAAAATGGTTTGCAGAAAGGAAATTATATGCCCCTCATGCCAATATATGGAATTTTGATCTTGGAAAGCTTGTTGTCCCCAGTGTGTTTATGGATTTTGACCTGCTTGAAGCTATAGCTAAAAATTATGACCAAGCCACTAAGGTAGTGAGAAGAATGGATGGTGAGGCTTTAGTTACCATCAGTCCCGAGGAGATTAGGAAGGTTTTCAGTCTGGGACCTCTCACTATGTATCATGTGCCCATTAATTTGATAGAGTTAGAAAAAGAATATATATCCAAAAGGGATGTAGTTAGACAAGGTATACTAAAAGCCCACATAAGTTGGATTGGAGGCCTCCCAACCATAACATCGTCTTCTAAAGAACCATTCAAGAAATTATGCTTTAATGCCAGGGCAGTAGAGATATATAGGACCCTATGCAGAGTCTTCGGAGAGGGCAAAGAAGATTTTATTCCAGTGAACTTCATGTATATGATCACCCAAATCTCCTCTTTTGGTGTGGAAATAATTTTTGATTTTGCATCTTATTTGGCTAATGAGATTCACCAGGGATTGGTGGGGATTGCAAAGGGCAAGGTGGAAAAGGTTTGGGGTCAGTACTCCCTATTGATGCATATGTTTCTTTTTAAAGGGGCCACTTATTTTGGTAAAGAAATGGTTTTAAATAAGGAACAAGAGGGGGAGGCACTACCAGTCCAATTATGGAGTGCAGACATGACTTGGGAAGCAGAAAATGCTAGCTTTATTAGATTTGATAGGCACTTTGCCTCCAAACTAAGATGCCTCATATTGAGTGATAATCCCATAATTCCTAAGGCACTAATGCATCTTGTTAGGCCTATGGACAAACCCCATAGTCTAAAAGTTTCACATAATTGGGGAGATATTATCCCATATTCATTCTCAACTATCATTAGGGTCTATGGATTCAAAGGAACACTCCATGTACTACCCTATCAGGTACCTTTAAAGGTAGGGATAGCTGAATTTTTGTGGCAGTTGGGAGGAGTGGAGGAGGCCTTTTTGCACAAAAGGGGAACAGGATCAATTTTTCCTACTTGCACTATAGCCCACCAATTTGTGATAACTAAAGAAGGGTGGATCTTTCTCCACAAAATTTTGGATCAATATAAGATGGCAGTGTCTCATGCTCATTTTTGTGATACAGAAGGTTTTTTTAACTATGCTCTTAGACTTAGAATCAAGCTTCGTCCAGTTCAGCATGAATTCTATTTTCCTGAAGATATAATAAGAAATGAATATTCTCTCCATGAGCAAGAAATAAAGAAATAAAAATGGAGAGTCTATTCAAAAGTTTTGGAGTTTATTAATTGTTTTGACAAAGATTACAGTCCTCTTAGTAATGCTGCAACCAATGCAGATAAGATAAATAAGCTCATGAGTACTTTCTCTGAGATAATGGAAGTAATGAATGAGAAGAAACAACATTTTATTGATTCTTTTCCAGATAAAGCCAGAGAGGTTATGAGAAAATTGGGTTTCACTCCCAACATTGGAATGGGTCCACTGGTGGTACGAAAGAAGGCATGATATACTATTGTTCGGCAGCAGATACCCATTGTACACAAAGAAAAACAGATAGTTGAATCTACCAGTACTATCCTGGAAGAAAGACCCCCTGAACCTTCTCCCAAAAGAAGAAAAATAATAAGGGAAGAAGAATCCCCCGATGAAGGTTACTCACCTTCTCAAACTCCGATGAGAATTGAGGAAGAGCAGCTCACCAATGAGCAATTTGAACAAATGGGGTCACAAGGAGAAATTTTTGTTACACAAGCAGAAATTGATGAAGGGAACCCCCAGGAACCTCCTATGCCAAGTTTTGAATTAACTATAGAAAATTTCAGAGGAAGGGAATTGGATCCTGTTTTGGAACAAGCCAGTCAACAATTTTTGTTTGATAACAGTTTTGTAAGATCTAGGACTTTCCATCAGTTTGCATGGAGGGTAAACATGCACATTTTTGAGCAAAGTTGTAAGAATATGAAAACAGAGCATCCAGAAATGGATAAGGCCTCCATTCAAAATCAAATAAAGGAAAAAATGATGCAAGAGTTCCAGAATATAACCCCTAATGAGGGTAGACAGATGGTAAAAAATGCAAATATTTTATTATTGCCCAATTGGGATATTGCTGATACATTAATTTTTAATTCTGTATCAAATAATTTAGGACTACAAGATCCAAATAAAGAGGAATTCTTGGGTACAACATTCAGCAATGATCAAGCTGCCCTTGTTATGTGGTCCCTGAGAAGAGGATCCAGGACTACTTCATCACAGCCTCATGATTCAGGACTAACAGGGAGTATCATTGTAAGGAGAGTTGCTGATACTTCAAATGTACAGGCAGCCCACATGAATGTGGATTATTCTAAATTTTCCTTGGCCACTATAGAAAGAGAAGAGAAGGAAATGATTGATATGCACAGTAAATATGAAATAGTGGTGGATGCTTACAATCAAGAGGTAAAAAAGAGAATTGAGCTGGAAAACAGGGTATCTCAATTGGAGAAGATACTTGGAAAAAGGAAAGTGGGAGAATCCAGTACACTGAGAATTGCTTATCCTCCACAGTCATCTGTTGGATTAACCCCTATCATTGAAATACCAGACACCCCTGAAAGACCCCAATTCTATACTACAGAGGAATTTGAAGCAGAAAAAACCAAATTACATGAGTGGCAGATAGAATTTAGAAATTAGCATGAAGAAAAATGGAAGTAGGGTGTGACATATTTGAGGGATAAAATACAATGGTCAACTTTTTATGATCAGTTGACAAGGATTGTAACCCTCATGGATGAGTTGAATAAAGAAAAGGATGGACTAGATTCTCTTGCACAGAAATGGAGACAGAGAAATAATGATATTACAATTATATGTATATTTGCAGTCCAAATGTCTTATCATCAAGTTGAAAAGATTTTTGATTTATTGAATAAGTTAGAAAATTTTGAGAATGAAAGAGTTTCTTTACAAAGAAGATTGATACTCTATTTTTCAAAATATCTTGCTAAAAAATTCACCCTATTTCCTTGTGCTTTAGAATCTATTGATACAGTAAAGGAAAAAGAAAAATGGAAAAAGGAAATGGATGAATTATTCGATAACAGAATAATAAACATCATCAGTGAGATTGGCCATTGGTTTTGGGCAAAGACAAATGAGGAGCTGGTAAAAGTACAATTATATTATATTGCTATGAGAAAAGAATTTGATGATTTAGAGGAAAATGCAAATTCTTTAATAAAGATACAAAGAGGAACCCTAAGTTTTGATTGGCCAGATGATGATACTTTTGATAAGTGGAAAAATCAGTTTAGTGAACAGATGTCAGGAGACAATGAGGAAGAAGATGCAAAAGTAGTAGTTACCCTTGTAATCAGCAATGATGAGATAGAAAATCCCTAGGTTAAAGTGAGTTTGTAGGTAACAGAAGATGATACATCACTTACAGACCTCATGGGTACGTACTCCGAAAGTGAAGAATGATTGTAAGGTCAGATCATGCTCTTGTCTCAACAATTCAGAAGCATAACAAAAAGGGACCCGCCAAGAAATGTTGTTAATCTTTCTGTTATTTTGTTTTTGTCTTTCTTTTGAAAGGACACCTGTCACCTTCTTTAGCCTGAAGCTTGTTGCATCTCACACTATTTAAGTGAGATCCCAAGGTTAAAGAATGGTCTGAATTCTATTTTTACTAAGTATTGTGCTTAGTCCTATTTTTGGTCCAAACATTTTGGAAAGCAAGTTTGTAGTATACTTTTCTGTCAAAATTTCTAAGGATACATGAATGTAGAAAGAACTGTGCTTCTTTTCTGAAGGTTTTTTTGGGTCTATTGTAAAGGATATACCATTTTCAAAGGAAATGAATACAAATTATGAACTGTCCCCATATCAGTTCTTTCTAAATTTTGTCTCCTTTTAAACACTTAGCTACCTTGATGTTGTGTGAGTAAAAGCTTATGCAATTGATTGCAATCTAGTAGGGTTGTACATCCATTTGTTATTGTTGTTAATTCAATAGATTAAATAAGGGCTCTGATGAATGTGATGAGATTGCTTAGGTATTTAAAAGGATTTTTGAATGATAATTTCTGATAAGAATTGCTGATAAGAATTTGTTGCACATCAACAAATTAGATCTAAGAATTTACTATAGACTCTGAACCCCAATGGATTAGGCATTGATCGAAAGTATTTCAGCCAAGAGAGAAGTATATTATGACTGGTTTTTTAAAATACATCATAAAATCAAATTTTACATTTATTTCCTGTGAGATATTCAAAGTTGGCCATCACTTGCCTGCATGGAATGTTTTAGCTTCATTTAGCCATTGCTGTTGAAAACATCTGCAGATCTATAGAAGATTTCTTGGACATATCTGTTCAAGGGATGTGTTTACCAATTTGGTAAGAGTTACGTATATGTTTGAGGATTTAGAAATGAGAATCAAAATGAAACTAAGAATAATTCTCATACGATTGTTCCATTTTTGAACCATCCCCGGGTACACTCGCCCTGGTTTTTATAGAGCCAAAAGAGTAGAAAACCGTCTGAGGTTTTATTGAAGTTGGGTCCTAGTACTTTGCATATGCAAGTGATAATGATAAGTGGCTATTCTTTAGGTTGTGTATGTACTAATATCTAGGTATTAAGCCTTTTGTCACTTAGTAGTTTTAGCATTGTTTTAACATTTTCAAACACCAACAGGTACTACTAAGATTATGTTGTTCATTGACTTAGATTAGGCTAGTGATGTTGATGATTAAAATTCTACCTCCAATTTTTTTTTTCCTTGGATCTAGTCTAGTTGCTTGATCTTGAAAAAATCAAACTACTATTGAATTATCCTTAACTAATGTTGAGTATTGAGTTGTTGTCTTAGCTAGTAAAAGTATTCTTTGTCCTTGAGATTTGATGGATAAATTTGGATTTCCAGTTACTTATCTCACTACTCTTTTGTTTAATAATCAAATTGTTGTACATATTTTTTGTAATCATATTGGACATAAATGCACCAATCATATTCTAATAAACTCATTCAAGATGGTGTTATATCTTTGGAATATTTTCCTATGGAGCATAAATTTTCATATATCTTTACTAAACATTTAGCATCTCCTTGCTATCTTTAGTTGTGATCAATATTATGGGTAAAGGAAATAGTCCTTGGATGTGGGTCTTATGGAGATTCCTCCTTTCTTCCTTTTCATTTTCTTTTAAGCATTCATTTTCTTCTTTTTTGGAGAGGAGTTCTCTCACTTTCTCTAGTTCTAAGAGTTTTTATTATAGTTGTGGTAGACCCTATGAAATATTTGCTAAAAAATAGTGATTTGATATATTTTTTTCCATTTTGGTGGAAGGAAACTAAGGAACCCATGAAGTAGAAAAATATCAATGCTTTGGTGAAGAAAAAATGTAGGGCTAGCAAAAAAGTGATAACTTTGCTATTGCAAGTTGTATCTTTTTAGAGGTCTGTAAGATAGTGATTTATCACTATTTCTCTAACAACTAGAAAGGTGAATTTCAAAATTATGATTCTAGAGAACCATTTGAAGAAGACTTGCAAGATTCCAAAAATTCATAACTTTGGAGATGATTTTAAGTCAGTTGTGTGAAAAGGTGAAAAGGACTTCTTGGAGTTTTAAAGGGAAAAATCATTAATTTAATAACTTAAAGTACAAGTCGAGTACTCAAAAGAAGTGACAAATTGGTTAATTTGTGAGGTGGATGTATGCATGAAAATTTATAGATCATAAATGAAGAATAAAATGAATTAATTTCTTTGGTGAAAGCAACTATTTTCATACTAAGCATTCAAGTGGAGCTGAGATAAAAGATGGTGGTGAAAGTTTGAAGGTGTCCTCAGTAAATTACAATGAATAGTAAGTTTAAGCTTCTATTCATTTGGTTATAATTTTCAAAAAAAAATTCCTATAAAGAAGGACACTAGTGCTAAAGAAGTAAAGGAATGGCCTATTGAGAAATTAATTAAAAAGATGTTGTTAGAAATATTTCCTAGTTCATCTTATTGTGGTCAAATGGCTATTTATCTAATGAATTTAAAGGATCTAGAGATTGAAATCTTTCATTGCATGGTAGATCTTTTTTTTGGTATTTTTATGCAAAAAAATATAGAAAGTAACCTAGGAAAACCCCATGGAGACTATACCTAGGAAAAATTGTGGACCTGTGGTCGCAAATGTGTTTGTAGACACAAAGCTTATAGATATTATAGCCAATCATTATGAACCAACCACTAGGAATGTGAGGAAAATGGATGGTGTACTACTACTACTCATCACAAAATCATCTATTGAAGATTTTTTGAATTGAGAACCAAAGCCCTTAGAAAAATTGATAGGAAAATCCTAAGAATGAGTACCAAAAAAAAAGAAGTTTGGGAACTACATGGAAATTATACATTTTATGTATAGATGCCATAATAAAAAAATGATGTATGTTGATCATATGGGTCCTTACCCTATTGAATCTTTCATGGGATTTTTCAAGTATAATTTTTATGCTTTGTTTCAGCTATTTGGAGAAGATGAGAAACATAAAATTCAAATTGAAAACATTTACATGTGTATGCAGATTCAAAACCCTCATACCTATTTAGAATTTGACTCTACCAGTGAAATTGAGAAAACCCTTCACAATAAATTGGTGAAGTGGAAGACTACTAAGTCTTTCAATAATTATTGTTTTCTCTTTTACTTAATTCTCCATAAAAACATGAATCGGCTTAGGAATTCTATGAAGTTGGCTACAATTGATAAGGAAGGTAACAAGAAGTCCATCCAACTCTGGTGTCCACTATGGGGCATGCAAGGGATAGTGATTTCATAGTATCCAAAGATATTTTTGTATAGTGTATAGTAAGGATGCTTGGGGGAACTATCACAAGACTACCATATCCAATCAAGGACACACTAAGAACCAAAGAGAATTCAGCTGATAAAGGTTATGATTTTAAATTAGGTGATTTTATTTTCAAACCAAAGTACTCATTAATGCTGTTGTATGGGTGTAGGTAAGAACCTCATAGGATCGCTTTATTTGTCCTTGAGAGATTAGGTTTATTGGAATTCAAATGGTAGTTAATATGGATCAAGAAAGAAATTATTCAACCAAGATCAAAAGGCAATATTGTACCTCATTTTATAAAATTTGATGGATAAATAGTTGCGTATAGTATGATTCAGGAAGTTTAGGATTATATTATGAATAAGTTTTGGTTGGTCAATGATAAGGGAAAAGATTATTATCTAGAAGGGAAAATGAGGAACATCGATGCCAAGTATTTAAATTAGTTGAACATTGAAGATGACATTATTAGATAATATGATGATTTACAAGAGGCATATTGGAGGTTAAAAAAGTGGAATGTGTTGATAGGATTATAGGGTTAGAGATGAAGTAAGGGTTTGCCTCATTTTCAATTTGAGGAAAATATTGAAACTCTTAGGATTGAAAAATGTATCATAGACTTTTAAAATTTGTATTAGGAATATGTTGAGCAAGGAAAAAGTACATAAGAAGGATGGACATGCACCTCCTCCACTCTGTCAAGCCAAAAAGAGAAAGTTAAACTTAGTAGGCTCAGGTCCTTGCCCCTCTACTCCCATACCTCAATAGGTAGAAGGAAATAGTACCCCTTTAGTGTCCTATGAAGATTTAGATGATGATGGGTCAACATACATTGTCATTATTCTAAAAAGAATGAAGGAAAATAAATTTTTTAGAGCTAAATCCTAAGTTTTCTATGGAAAAGCATGGCTATTATGCTTAGACTATGGTGAATAATAACCCAATTGATAAAGAAAATGAGAAGGAGGCCATTTATCTTAGGTTTATTTAACAAGATATATTTAATAAAAAACAAGAGTTCTAAGACTTTGCATAAGATATAAGATGAGGGACATTGAGGAGAGAAAAAAAAGGCTTGAAGGTGTTGATGAGTCTCAACACATGTCAGTTGTTCAACAAATAATGGATGAAATAAATTTAAATTATATTTCATGTACTTAGGAAAAGGAAAAGGAAATGATAAGCAAGAGTGACATCTTGATACTTCATGGTTTAACAATAAAGGAATTGTTTGTATTAGATCAAGTCAGGAAGCAAGAAGATCTAACCTTTGTTTTAGAGTTTGAATTACTTAACAAAATTGAAGAGATAGGGTATGATCCAAATATTATAACCCTTTCTACTTGGGTTGAATTCAAAGGAAATAAACTTAGGATGATTGATATACTAAGGGAGAAGAGGATATGGCCTTGGTGCAAATTGTAGACAACCCATACCCATGCTTGTTGTAACATAGTTAACACATGAATGCATGTTTGATCAAGCTCAGAATAAACATATGTAGGAATTGACCAAAAAATTGCAAAGAAGAGACATTGAAATGAATTTAATAAGAAATAAAATGAATGTGAATACAAGAATATTGGAGGAGTTAAATTAGTTAAAACTTTCTAAAAATATTTAGGCCATTGTGGTTCATAAAACTCTTGTTATTGATATTGAAGACATAAAGAACAAAGAAATGACCCCATATTTTGATCACAAAGACTATATTTTTAAGGAACTAGAGGAGATTCTTGTGTTCAGGGTAAATTTTTTTTGGCTAAATGTGATGAGGTGTTTTAAGGGTTTAATAACATTTGCAATATGTTTGATTTCTTTGCTAAAGGGAAAGACATACTTTCTGAGATAGAGAGGAAATGGGGCCCTTATAGATATGAATTAAATAAACTATTTTAGGTCACAAAAAGATATCCAAATGCCTCTACATAGATAAAGCAAACCATTGATTTCATTGAAACTATTACAATGAATCCGAGATATATAAGTCAAGAGCATCAAAAGTTGGAAGAAAAATTAAAAGTGATTTCTTTTGCTGATCATCCATATTATCCTGCCATTAGAAATGAAGAGGGTAAATTTATAAAATTGGAGGATAGGAGACATGAATTTGGAATATTATCCCAAACATCGATAACCAAGTTCAAGGAGGAACAAAATTTCCAAATGGATTCATTCCACAATCTATTAAACAACATGATTACTATGGAAGACAAAATTACAAATTTTATAATAGATTTGTTAAAATTTCTCAAGGGAAGAAGTGGGTTGATTTGTAAGCCTTTGCTTCAACATTTTCAAAAATTTTATGACCTACATCTACTCAAATTTCAAAGTGGATCGAGGTTTAACTGAAAATCCTTAAAGATGCTCTTGATGAGATCATGACCATTGGTGATGAAGAAGTTGAATAAGTTTGAAATAACATTCATATTTTCAATCATTATTATATCATGCTTTTAGTTATTAGATAGTTTTATTTATGAAGGGGTCTAAATCTATGTTGGAACTTTTCATTTTTATGAGAAAAGGTACCAAGACCCCTATATAAGAATCATAAGTTTTAAGATATGAGACATGATACAAATTTTTTTTTTTTTTTTTAATATAGTAAAAGATGTTGCCTTATAGAAAAGACATTATTAATTAGTTCCCATTTCTATGCAATTACTTGTTTTATATGTAGCTAAACTAATCTTCTTTATTTCCTTATTAATGAAGTCAATACAATGATGTTTCCTTTACATATATCATGGCATATGGTTTTTTAATTACTCATGTTCTTTATTTTCCCTTTGGACTATGCTATTGTTATTATGGATTAGAATAATGAATGAACTTGATGATCATATCTATTTTCATGCTAACTTATGGTATCTATCTAATTGGTCTCCTTTGCTTGAGGTTAAATTAATTTAGACTAGGGATTACATTTGTATCTTCTCTATCCAATAATTGATGGGGTGCACATTGTCTCTTAAGGTTTGATGATAAGAATATGTTGGGGTTGACTCTATACTATCCAATTGGATTAAGGACTAATATTTTCATACCTCTTGTAAGTTGATATATATAGTTGTAGACTGATAAATTTCTATCCATAAATATTGCATGTGTTCATTTCCAATATTTTATATACATTTCAAGAATCCATACATTTTATTTCTCCTTGAGAAGATAATTTCCAACTCAAGCATATCGATTATAAAGTCTAAATTATTAATTTAGACTTGTCTTAAGCAACATAGATATAGGTACAACTACTTAGTTTTTGCAAATCCTAAAATGTGGAGATTGAACAATTATGATTCAGTCTTCTTCATTGGCCAATATTGTGTTGAGATTCATAGCATTGAGAAGGCAAGCCTAATTTGGATTCAACCAAAAAATTTGAGAACCGACAAGTTCTACATGGTTACCTAACATAGCTTTGTTGTTGAGACCCATATAGATCTCTCCTTATTTTTTATACACCGTATGTTTCACTTAAGGGGGGGTGTTGGAGTAAATAGTTCTCACTATTTACTATGTACTTAAGTTTCCTTAAGTAACCTCATTAATAAGGTAGCTGGATATTATTGAGTTATACTAGAATTTTGTATGGTCCAAGTTGAGATGTTTATCTCAATCATATTGGTTCCTCCTTTCTACTCTTTCCTATTTAAGAAATATCTTTTCATATGATTATACAAACCTCACTCAATATAAGTTTGTGTTGAATATTTCTCTCTTTTGGTGGATGTATGTAAACTAGGTTCTAGAAATAAGATAGTTTATTATAACGTGTAGAAGACTAAAGATTATCCTTAATAGAGAAGTGATACCTCCTCACAAAAAGTCTCTAAATCTATTATAGAAGAATGAGAAGCTAGGTATGATAGAAATGCAATGAAATCATCCTCAAATAATAAATTTAAAAAACCAATGATGTCCTAACTTCTCTAAGCCTTGGAATCCAAGTCAGGTGTAAGCTTTATTGTAGCAGGAGATGGCAGAATGAAAATTATGTCCACAAACCCATAAGATACAATGCTCTACCTAGAATGAAGAGTAAATGGTACATATAAATTATTATCATCAATAAAGTGATCAAATTTGCATTGATAATCAACATTATTATCTACAAAAAAATCACTTTTCAGATAATGAACAAGAAAATAATTTAAAATAAACTTAATTGTGTTACCTTGTCGTGTGATTTGATATAATAACAAGGAATTATGAAAGATGTTATGAATCAAATGAATACTACTCATTTCTGAAAAAAGGCTATCATCAATGGAAACAAAAGGAATAAGATAATTTTTTAGTAAAATGTTATTATGAGATGGCTCTTTAAGTAAATTAGAAATCAAGGAATCACTAAAATGAGTGATGTAAATTAAAGATATTAGACAAAAATGGTGTTGATGGATGATGTGGTTTTGATGAGGAATGAGGTTAGATAATTGAGCTATGATTTGTATGTAGCAGAGTTAGACTAGTTGTTATTGTTGGAATTTACAAGTGGGAAGATTTACTTCTGAGAGGGGGTTTGAATCAGAAGTAACAAACTTTAACCTCTAAAACTTTTAACTAAAATCAATCACATGCATGTAACACATCTAATTTACATGAAAGTAAAGGCATGCATGCAAATAGACAACACAATATTTGATCACCCAAAAACCCTCCAAAAAGAGAAGGTAAAATTGGGGTGGGGATGACACCCACAACTTATCATAGCAACAATATGTAACTTGTCAAGGTTACAAAGTTTGACCATCATCAATGGTCTGCCCTATGAAAGGCCTACCATGTTAAAAGTTCTACATCCTATTAGAAGTGACCTATCTAAAGGATTTACAAACATTCACTTGCAATGTCACCTTGTTAAATGATTTACAGTATGGTAGTTAAACCAACCTATCATCATAGGATTTTAATTCTCCTAGTACAATGACAAGAAAGCATAGTAGAATGTGTTGACCTAAGAACTTACAATCTTCAATTGCTGATTTTAGATCCTTGTTCTGTCCAATTTGATTTGATCCTTCTTGATATGATATGACACTATTTGTAATGCTGATGCTCTGTTCTAATCAACTCGATTCTATAATTTTGTTCTTCCTCTAAGTCTTCACACCCCTTTAGACTTTTCTAGCATTCTCTCCTTGCATTCCTATACCATCTATACATACTTTCTCTTTAAATTATGGGGTCTTGACCTCCTTAAAAGGGTTCACAACTTATGGTTAGGTATGAATCTATGATTGAAATTCATCCATCTTTCCTACTCAATTCCTTCCATTTTTTTGATTGGTTGCATGTTGATTTCATAGGGAATTAAAAAGGTTTGATCTTATCTTTAAGATCCTTTGAGATTCATCTTGAGTCAACTCAAAAATGATTTACATCTAAGTTTTTGAAGGTACAAAAACCTATGTTGATTCTATGTTCCTCAACACTTACTAATTTCTAATGCTTGGCAAATATAGGAATTCTATCTTGCTCAACACCTATACTTTGCTCAACACATATACTAGCTCAACATCAATTGTCACTTGGAATTTGAATAAATCAACACCTATTGAATTTTTGGCTCGACACATACTATAGCTTGACATCTGTATTATACTCGACATCAACTTTAGAAATTTCTTAAGTGTGTTGACATGAGTGTCAAAAACACTTAAGTAATCATTATGAATATGATTTTTATGAGTATAATGCTCATCTTGTTTGGCATATGTACAAAATTTCAAAAACTTGTATACAATTTTGTAGAAGACTATATACCTCAAAACTTGTAACTCCCCCTAAGCTAATATACCATTTCTATATCCAAAACTCCTTATGTTGGATTTGTATTATGCTAATCATTCAGATACTTTTTATCTCTGCCTTGTCATTCCTTCCCTTGTCTACCTTGTTTCTGCTCTATTTTTGCTCCCCCTTTTTCACATCTTCCCTTCTAGTTTTTATCTTCTCCTCAAAACTCAAAATTTTATTATCTCCCTTAATTTATTCTCTCCCCTTTTTGGGTATCTTAAATTATTATCTCCCTCAAAATGTATTATCTCCTCCTTTTTGACACTTCTATCAAAGGGTTCTATGCATTAATTGAATACTTAGCCAAAAAGGATTTGTTTACCTCCATAATGATCTTTAGAGTAGCATCCCAATTGTCTAATGCAATTTCCAGTACTTTAAGCTAGATGGTTGTGTCTGCTGCAAGGTGTACTAGGCCTTCCAATGTAGAAAGATTGGGATCTTTCTTCAAGACATTCTCTACATAGGCTAGTTATTTATGCAAAACTTCCATGTGAGGGGTTATAGTAGACTGAATTTGTATTAGCTTGACCTTGGTGTTTGCCTCATCTACATGTAGTACAACTAATTCCTTTTGTGTATGAAGCATTGTAGCAAAATGCTTCTCACTTTGAGCTGGATCCTTTGGTAGCTACATGATAGATACTTTAATATTCCTCTCCAAGCTCAATAACCTTTGGTTGGTCTCTTGTGTGAAGTATGAGGAATCACATAGTTTGGAGTATAGTGAGAATATATTCTCAAGTACTACTTTTACCTTCTCTATCTTCTTTGCCAGATCTACTTGGGAAAGTGCTATCTCATCAGATATTTTCTCATTTACCTTCATCTAGAATTTCTTTTCAGACCATTCAATCAATTTGGTATTAGTGTCTAGGTATTCATTTTGTACCTAGTCCACTATGTTGGATAATTGCTCCATTATGGGCTTTGTCTCATTAGGTACTTACAAGCTGAATGCATCTAGAAAGATGTCCTTAATTTCTATCAATGCTTACCTTTTCTCATACTCATTCCTAAGTATCTCTTACTTCTTCTTCTTTTCTAGTGTCTCTTGCACTTTATTAATCTGATCAATATTCATAGTTTTATAGTCATATCTTGGAATGACTATCTCCTCATCAAGTGCAGGGTCTCCATAGTGAAGTGCCCTTGCTACCTTGGTAGAGCTTGATCTTGGTGCTAATATTTGTAGTGGTACTACATCAATGGTCGACTTTTGTGTTGTTCCAGTGGGAGTCCCTATAGTAGGCAAATTTATCAATGTTTGAATTGCCTCTTGTTCCTTTTCCTTAAGGCTCTCTTCCTTGTCATCTTTATTTCTACCTTTATCAATTATAATGATTTGACAAAGTGCACCTTGACTTTTTTCTATAGGAACAAATATGTCCTTCTATCATGTTTGCTCCTTTGCTTGCTTCTTGATGAAATGAAGAAATAGAAGTCCTTTTGGCCCTTTTTGTGAACATTTGTCTATAACATACTGAAATTTATCATCTTTTAGTATAAGTGTTTTGAACTTTTGATGTATAAAGTGTGGACATAGGGTATAAAAATGATAATATGAATTATATCTAAAAAGAGGTTCATTTTGTAAAAATCTTTCTTCATGAATGTTTGATATGGGTAGATCTTCCTGCAGCTAAAGAGATTGCAAAAACTATTAGTTGAATGATTAATGCCTTTTATATGTAAACTAATAAATGCAAATAAATGTTTTTGAGAAGTTTTGTGCACATTAAATGTTGATTGTAGGAATACAAGCTAAGCTAGAGTTAATAAAAAACAAATTGCGAAGGAATAGTGCTAAGGCATTGATGGTATTAATGAGACGCATTATGACACCGTTGCAACTGGAGACTTGGCGGCAAAGTTAGAAGGGACTTATTTTAATGAATAACAAAGAGGGACCTGATAAAGTGATTGAGCAAGGAAGGAAGCATCAAAGAAATCAATTAAACATGCAAAGCAAGATATCTAGATTCCTGGAAGCTATTTAAAGTTAGATAAAAGAGTAGATCTAGCATTTGATATGATCTATATTTTTGGGGAATTTAAAGGATAATTAATGCCTTTACAATTGCATGCTTTCAGTCTTAAGTTGTAACTGACTTTCCTTCATGAGGAAGTCGTAATTATAGGAATTTTTTTGTTTTCCTTCCTTTTAATAAGACCTCATCTATATCTATGAGGTTAAGTAGTGAGCAGACAAATAGAGTTGATAGATATCTTGTTATTTTCCCAAGTCATTGTAATACTACATATTTGAATGAATACATGACTTTTCTGAGTTTTTATATTTTTCTCTGAGTCAATCTTTTCCTCCATTCTTTTGTGGGGGCCCGCGTAGAAGGTGGAGTTTACTTTAGTAAGTAGGAGTTAGACTCAATTTTCTAAGTTAAGATTAGAACTACTATTCCTACAGCTACTAGAAACAGAACCAGTCATTTCTCTTGTAGCAGTAGGTGCATAGATGTATGGTTAAATAATTAGAATTCTCTTCCAAGTATTTGATAGTTGTCTTTCCTATGGATAAACTAGATTTCCTTAATGGTTATTGCATTCAACGTAGTAGTGACTTTTAGCAAAAACTAGAGCATATACTTTGCAGACATCATCTCAAGTTCACGCTCTAGAATTGACATTTAATTAAGATTAGCATAGTACTTTGGCAGTAAGGGATGTCCAATCCTATAACTAAAAAGGTGTTATATTGATTAGACATTTTTTGCACTATTGCCAGGTATGTGGTTAGTCTAGTATTTACTATTGAGTCATTTAGTTTCATTTTTAGCATTTTTCCATGCATAGGAGAAGAGACCACCTTGGAAGATTTCTTCATAAATTCAATTAGGAAGATCCTTTTTATCCTAACCCTAAAGAAAGAGAAGAGAGAGAAGAAATAGAAGAAGAATAAGAACCATTTGAGAACATATTTGTAGAAGTACTGAAACAAGTTCAATCACCAACCACATCTAAAGAATCCTTCCATTTGAATAATCTTTTTGCTGAGCTAGAATATCAAGATAATCCATTAGCTTTAGTCATTTGTTAGCCACCACTAGGACATCCACAAGTGGCAGCAGCTCAACCTACCTTTCCCTTTCCAATTCCTCCTCAGGAGGGTAACCAAAATCTTAAAAAAAATACCCTCAGCTACCTTGCCTAAATTCTATGGCCTTATTACTGAAGATCCAAAAACTTTTCACTTTGAGTTCAACATCCTTTGTCAAAGTTATGACTACACAACTAATGCCCATAAGCTGAAATTGTTTCCATCAACTCTCAAAGAAGTTGCTTTAAGATGGTTCATGAGTCTAGGTGCCAATGCTGTGATAGATTGGCCAACTATGAGTAACCTGTTCCTTAATCAATATAAGGAATATTATAGAGACCATGATTTGAAAGGATATGACATTTTTAAAATTTCAAAAAAGGAGGATGAGACTTTGGAGGACTATGTTGCCTGGTTCATGTTTAACTTATAGCATAACACACAACATCAGCTGAACAAGGAGTCCCAAAAGCATCTCTTTTTGAAAGGAGTGCATGACAAGAGTATGGAAGCTTTAGACTTAATGGTTGGAGGTGACATTACATAGAAGACGTGGGCTGAAATCTGAAATATTTGTTTGAACTATTCCAAAGAAATAATAAAAAAATGATGAGGTTTGAGGGAATTACTCCAAAAAACTCCTAGGGTGAGAGTATCTAAGACAGAACTGTCAAACCTCTTGTCAGATTTTAAGAAAGACATCATTAATGATGTCTTGTAGGAAGAAGGAGGATGTTGATATTATGTTGGCATAATATTGCCCCAATTGTAGAGAAAAGAAATGCAACTGCCAATGCAAGCCTATCTCTAGCTTAGAATCACAGCGTGTGCCTACTAAGTTCAAGACAATTGATGAAGAGAGGGAAGTCCTCTATGTTGCTCAATGAAAGCCGTGGTCTCAAAGATTAGGAATTCCTTAACACCCACTCCATAATTATAGTGGTAATAGCCAATGGAAACAACAACATGGTAATTATAATAATTGGAAACAACCTAACCAAGGATGGCAATAGCCTAACCAAGGGTGGCACCAACCTCATCAAGGTTGGCAACAACCTTAGCAGGGTTGGCAGCAAACCCAAAACTGGTGGCAGCAAACCCAGAACTGGTAGCACCAGCATCAATTAGCCTTGACTCAACCTCCTCAATAACAAGCCTTAATGCCTCCTGCAACCAATACAACCCTTCCAAAATAGCTATAGTTACTTACACAACCTACGCCTAATCCTAATAGTGCAAAACCTTCAACCCAACAAAAAAGTTACTCCATCAACTTGAATGATATCCATCTCTGATCTGGAACAAAGCTTGCCTCACCTCAGTAGCCCATTATAATAGAAATAGATGATACAAATGTTGAGTCAGTTCAAGAACCTACTAGCACTATCTCTCTTATAGCCAAGAAACCACCATTTCCTAGTAGGTTAATAGAGCAAGTTCTGCCAATTGAAAATCAAGCTGCAATAGATTTTCTTGAGCAACTCAAGCAAATAATGGTAAAAATTTCCTTGCTTGATGCAATAAAGAAAGTACCTATATATTCAAAAGTCATCAAAGAAGCCTTTGTTAAAAATCCAAGAAGGAAAAAGAAATACCCAAAGACTATCCATGTCCTTGGGTAGCTTTCTAATCTTATGCTTGATAACTGCAAAATGTCTAAGTATGTAGACCCTGAAAGCCTAGTAGTGACCCTCACCATTCAAGTAGTGCAAGTGCAGAATGTCTTAATAGACCTAGGAGCATCCATTAATATAATGACCAAGTAATTAGTGTCCAAATTAAGAATCATTGGTCTCAGGCAAACACCAAAAATTTTGTAGCTAGCAGATAGTTCTACTATCATTTCTGATGGTATGCTAGAAGATGTCACTATCACATTACATTCATGGGAGTATCTAGTTGATTTCATAGTACTCTCTCCAAAAACAAGTATTGGGGGATAGCCTATCATTCTAGGAAGGCCATGGTTAGCAACAACAGATGCTTATATTGCATGCCAATAAGAGAAAATGACTATTTTTGATGGAACAAACACAAAAAATTTAACCTTGTATTTTCCTAATCAGCCTTTGCTTCAGGATGATCAAGTTGTCTGGCCCAATATGGGTGACTCTGATATGGACATAGATTATATTCAACAATTGATGATGATCTCATGGGACTCATTTGTAAACATTAAAGAAGAAGATGATGTCATTTCTTCTATCATACTGAATGAGTATGGAACACAACCTAAGACATCTTCTAAACAAGAGTGTGTCTTAGAAAGCATTCTGCCTTTACCTGTTGAACTTCATTATTTTGAGTCTGCATAGCTTATGCATTCACTCCTACCACATGAGATAGATTCACAACCAATTGTACAAATTTCAATGGCTAAAAAACTAGTCAAAATAGCAATCACTCTAGTGGGAGAATTAAATATAAGCAAGTCCTTATCTCATGCACAACATCATAATACCCTGCAACAATTACAAAAGCACCAAGATGCTTTTTCTTGCGAGTATATAGATATGAAAGGTTTGGATCCTGCACTCTGTACCCATAGGATTTATATCAGTCTAGATTGCAAACCTATGAGACAACCTCAATGTAGGATAAACCCAGCATTAAGGCATATTGTCAAAAGTGAATTGCAAAAGCTACTCAATGCTGGCTTCATATATCCTATTTTAGATAGCCAATGGGTGTCACCATTGGTTATTATTTCCAAAAAAGGAAGAAAGTGGTGAGTCTACATAGATTATAGAGAACTTAACTTAGCTACCAAGAAGGATCATTTCCCATTGCGTTTTGTCGATCAAGTTCTTGACAATCTTACAGGAAAAAAATACTTTTCATTCTTGGATGGGTTCAGTGGCTACAATCAACTCTAGATAGCACTAGAGGATTAGGACAAGACCACATTCATGTGTCCATGGGGAGCATTTACTTATTTTTTCCTACTATTTAGTTTGTGCAATGCACCTGCAACTTTCCAAAGAGCTGTTATTAGCATTTTTTCTGACATATCTGCAAATTGTTTGGAAGTGTATATGGATGACTTCACCACATATGGACAAACATTTGAAGAATCCAACAAGAACTTGGGCAAGGTTTTACAAAGATGAAAAGACTACAATTTTTCTTTAAATAGTGAAAAGTGTTTTATGATGATGCAAGAAGGAGTGGTGTTGGGACACTTTATTTCCCCTAAAGGAATTAAAGTAGATCCAGCAAATATAGAAGTCATAAGCATATTGATTGTACCAACTAAATTGAAAGAAGTCAGGAGTTTTCTAAGACATGCAGGGTATTATCAGCATTTTATCAAAGATTTCAGGAAAATTTCAGCACCTTTATATAAATTGCTTCGAAAAGATGCATAATTTGTATGGGAGTTACCAACAACAACACCAGTGCTTTGAGGACCAAATTGGGAGTTACCTTTTCACATATACATAGATGCTTTAGATCATGCCATTGGAGCAATACTTGGCCAAAAGATAGATTCAGTAGAATATGCAATTTACTATATTAGCAAAAATCTTCAAGGAGCTAAGTATAACTACACTATGATAGAGAAAGAACTACTTGCTATAATTTATGCTCTGAATAAATTCAGACATTACATTACATGACACCAAATATTTATACATATAGATCACTCTGCTATCAAATATCTGATGAACAAACTAGCAATCTCTAGATGATTGGCTCGGTGGTTGTTACTAATGCAAGAATTTGACATCAACATTATTGACAAGCCAAGTAAAGCAAATGTTGTAGCTAATTTCTTGTCTCATCTTCAAACACCTGATGATCCTGCAGCCACAGTAGATAGCTTTCCTGATGAACATCTCTTTCTTTTCTCAACACAAAACCCTTGGTATGCTGACATTGCTAACTACCTAACTATTGGCAAAATTCTCCCACATTTATCTGCAAAAGAAAAATGATTGTTGGCGAAAAATATTTTTAACTTTTCATGGATTTTCGGGTTCATGTTTTATACTAGACTAGATCAGGTAACACAAAGATGTCATAGAGAGGATGAAACTTATGATGTCCTTTGCACTTTTTATAATGAACTCTGTGGTGGCCACTTTGCTAACAAAAGGACTGCATTAAAAATTTTAAATATAGGTTATTATTGGCCCACACTTCATAAGGATGCAGCCCAATATACAAAAAAATATGATAAATATAGAAGAATGGGCTAATTGAAAAAAATAAATGAAATGCCCCTATAACCAGAGATAGTAGTAGAACCATTTGATAAATGGGGAATTGATTTTGTTGACCCTATTGAACCACCATCAGAAGGGAAAAGTTACATACTAGTTTGTACTGATTATGTTACTAAGTGGGTAGAAGCAAAACCCATGAAGCATCCTCATGACAATAATGTTGCAAAGTTTTTGTACGAATGTATCTTTACCAGATTTGGTCTTCCAAGAGAATTACAATTAGATCAAGTGCCTTAGTTTACATCTAATCTGATAGCTACACTCATGGAAGAGTATCAAATTTGGCATGGAAAATCTTCTTCATATCATCCACAGGCCAATGGATAGGTAGAAGTGACAAATAGAGAGCTGGAACATATACTCACTAAAATAATGTCTTTGCATCAGAAAGATTGGGCAGCTAGACTTCCTGAAGCCTTATGGGCATACAGATTAGCATGGAAATCTACTACTAAGTTTACACCTTTTCAGCTCCTATATGGGAAGACAACTGTTATGTCCATTGAATTTGAACATAAAACTCTGTGGACAACTTTGGAACTTGATATTACCCTTCCTACATCACAATAGGATCACATTTTTCTTCTCAATGAGTTGGATGAATGGAAAAAGTCATCTCTTCATAACACATAATTAATTCAGAGTCAAAGAAAGCAATGCCATGACAAATTCATTAAAGAAAGAGAATTCTCTATTGGTGATTGGGCACTCCTATATGATTCACAATATTAGCATCACCAAGGAAAATTTTAGACTTGATGGCTTGGTCCCTATGAAATAATTACAATTTTTAACAATGGAGCAGTTCAATTGTCAACAATTGATCTGATCAAATTCAAACTCCTGGTTAATGGGCATCGCCTAAAGTTATATCATAAACCAACAACCCGAGAATAATTTCTTCAACAGTTCAATACAACAAAAACATCTCTTCCTATAGCCACTTTTTCTGAGTCTCTCACTCAAATGCCTGTAACCCCTTGAATTTATTTTCAAGGCCTTCATAATAAAAATTTCACATTCATGCTAAATTCATTTCTTTTCCACCTCATTCCATCCCACCTTCTTGTCTTTCCATCATCATGCCATCTCACTTTCTTTCTCTCATATGGTACTACTCGGACCACCCTTCCTATCACACCTCAAGTCAGTCACACTTGACCCCTTTGCATTTATTTAATTTATTATTTATTTAAAAAAGCATGTTATTTTGATTTTTTGAATTTGCAATCTTTATGGTTTGGTGGGACCCAGTCTCTGCTACGTTGGGGGGAGGGAAAGTTGAAATCATGAATGCAAATCAAGGAAATCTTAAGTTGGCATGTAGGATGTACGAGGAAGGATCATTTTAGTAATGAGTTGGCACTCCTTTGTACTTCCAAAATGTGCAAAATAATATAAAGAAGGCTAACCATTAAATCATGATTTCACATAACCCCTCATTAATATGGTGTATGTTCTGAGCACGATCTTTATCCTCATTATGGTTTGGTGATTAAAATGCCGTCATGAAGTACTGAAGGATGTGATGTTTGGAAAATATTGAAATATTTTTTTATTTTATTTTAAAATTCCCTTTGTTGAAACCCCTATAGCCATCTCCATCCATACTCTCAAATCACTTGCAATGAATTCGCCAATAATATAATTTTTTTTTTTTCTAAAAAATATGGGTGGAGAACTTCAGTGGCATGAACCAGCAGACCACATAGTCTTACTAGTAGACCCAACAACATTTAGTTTGTTTCAACAACAAGGTTGGTTGGATTACTATCTTAGTTTGAAGTAGTTTGATCAAGAAATTATGCACCAATTTCTTAATACATTAAGAGATGGATATGCAACTATTAAGGGCATTTGGATAGGGTTTACAAAGGAGGTGGTAGCAAAAGTTTTTGGTTTTCCCATGCATGGAGAATGATAGATAGAGGACATGGATGCATGACAAGAAAAAGAGTAATTCTCAGTACTTGAAGATCCTCATTTGGAGGAAAAAAAAGCAAGGTACATTACAATTATCTCTCCTATTGGTTTTTTAAAATGAACTAAAACTACTAAGAAATAAAATGCTTAATACCAAGATGACAGTACTCATACAATCTAAAGACTAGCCAATTCTTGTTAAAAATTGCATGTGCAAAGCATTTGGGCCCAACTTCAACAAAACCAAGGCTGGTTTTCTACTCTTTTGGCTCTACAAAACCAGGGTGGGTATACCCAAGGATGATTTAAGACTAGGAAAACTGTATAAGGATTATTTCTAGTTTCATTCTGATTCTAATCTCAAATCCTCAAATACATACACAATTCTTGATAACTTGATAAATACATCCCATATAACAGATATGGCCAAAAATTCTTCTATAGATCTGCAGATGTTCTCAAAAATAGTGGCTAACTAAAGCTAAAACATTCCATGTAGACAAGTACAAGCCAACTTTTAAGATCTATAGGAAACAAAAGTAAAATTGATTTAATTCTGCATTTTTGACAACCATTTGTGACATACTCCTCTTTTAGTTGGATCAAGTTTGATTAGTGCCTAATCCATTGGGGTTCAAAGTCTACAACAAATCCTTAGATCTAATTTTTTGCCTTACAACAAATTTTATCAGCAATTCTTATCAGAATTTATCATTTAAAACCCTTTCCACTACTATAGCAACCTTATCACATTCACCAAAGCTTTTACTTAATCCATTGAATTAACAACAGTGATAAATAGATATACAACTTAACTAGATTGCATTCAATTGCATAGGCCTTCACCTATACAACATCAAGATAACCAAGTAATCAAAAGGAGACAAAGTTCAGAAAGAACTGATATGGGGACAGTTCAAAATTTGTATTCATTTTTCTTGAAAATTGTATAATTTTACAATAGACTCAGAATGACCTTTAGAAAGAAACACATATCATTATGTATTCATGTATTCTTAGAGAAATGATAGAGAAAATAAATCACAAACTTGCTTTCAAAACATTGGACCAAAGACAGACTAAACATATCACTTAGAAAAATAGAATTCAGACCATTCTTTAGCCTTGGAATCTCACTTAAATAGTGTAAGATGCAATAAGCTTCAGGCTAAGAGAAAGTGACAGGTTTCTTTTACAAGAAACATTTACATACAGTTATCACAAGATGACAAAAATGTGAGTAACAACAAAAGTTTTACATCAAACATTCCTTTTGTGAGCCCTTTTGTCACATGCTCTAATGTAGCTGAGTTGGTTTCTATTTTGATCCTCCCTCGTATACAACAGCCAAATTAACCAACGATGAAGTTTGTTTTGATGATGGAACATCAACCTCTACCTATGGACTTTCACCATCTTTATCCTATATGGTGGGAGTAACTTCTACCTTTTCCCATTTCTTTAGTTGTATTGACATCCTGTGGTCCTGGGTCTGCAACTGAAGGTAACAGATTATCCTTGTCTTCTTCTTCTGGTTGGGTCTGAGTAGTGACAGGGTCAATGATTTGGATCTCCAAGAACCTTGCATTTCATCACTATCATTTTCATCTTCATCAAATTATTCACCAGGAGCCATATCTACCATCCATTTGTCAAATAATGTGTCATCTCACCAATTGAATTGCAAAATATCCCTCTTTCTTTTTAGCACATATTCAACATCCTTTTTAATGGTAATGAATTCTTGTTTTAAATAACCAAAGAATATTTGGGCCTTCACCATTTCTTCTATTGTGGCAGCCCACCATGCATGCCCTGATTCATTAATGACTTGATTCATTCTTAAATAGAATAAATCATCAAGTTCCTTTGCCCATTCATCTTTACTTTTCAAATTATTCTTTTTATCTAGGGCATGAGAAAACAAATTGAATTTTTGGCTTTTGTACTTTTTCAAGTAACTTACTACTACTTTTTGTAAATGAATCCTTTTATTATCAAAGTCAGCAAGATCAGAAAAAATATCAAATGTTTTTTTAATTTGATCAAAAGAATCATCTATAACAGAGAAATGCAAAAATGTTATTTCTTTCTCCCTTCTTACCCATTTATTCACAATAGGTATTAGTGTTAGAGTAAATAATTAATTATTAATTATTTATTCTATTACTTAAGCTTACTTAGGTTAATGCATATTTAGTATTTAATGCATGTAGTGGTTGTTGTTGACAACTCGGGAGTTTTCTCCTTTTTTAGCATATTCCACTTTTTGAGGATATGTGCTGAGTTGTCATTTTTGTCCTCTACCTCCTTCCAGCTTGTTCTACAAGCTTCCATGAGGCCTTTTTAAATGGTCTCTCTCTCATTGTAAATGATTCCATTTTCACATAGCAATCTCATTTTCCTATTGTGAAATATTTCCTCTTGCATTGTTTGCTTCATGCTCTTGCTCTTTCGGTTTCTCTTCAGCAAGCTATTTGCATGTAGGTGATCTTGGCGACTGTGGAGTTGGATTTCATCAACTCCTACATGGTATCAGAGCCTCCCTGCTGCTTCTTGTTTGAAGGATTTTTGAAGCCGTGATTTGAAGTCACAAACCCTAGTTTGTTTGTGCATTTTTTCTTCAAATCAGGGCTAGAGCGAATTTTTGGAGCACTTTCAGCCCAAACGGACATCACCATTGGATCCGGAAGGCCATTTACAGTAAAAATTCATATAAAACTTTCCATTTTTGGAGACAGAGCTTCGGAAGGCAAAATTTTTTTACATCAGAAGCTTCCGTATGGACTGTACGGATGATTTGCGATTTTAAAATTTAAAAAAAAAAGCTTCTTTAAGGCGCTCCGCCAGGGCACCACCGGCGGGCCAACCCGACGCTGCCAATGCTCCGCCACCAGCGGAGCATCCGCTGTCATTCACCTGTTCTCGGCCGTCGCAGCGCCTCCGACAGGCCGCTCCGCCAGCGGCCCCCGTCGCGGTGCCACCCCAAACACCCGCCACCTAGGTGCAGCGGCCTCCGCCATCACAGACAGCGGCGCCGCCGGGTTTTCCTCCCGGGCGCCACCGCCACCGGCGGTTTTCGCTGCTCCACCGCCCTGCGGCCTCTCCAACCACCGACCGCCACGTGGCTACTGACAGATTTGTTGACATCATATTTCGGTCCGCTGACGTCACTTTCTCGACATGTGACATCACCTTGCCGTGATGGATTTTTTTTTTCGGCGACAGGTTTGTGACGGGCATACGACCGTTAAATTTATACTCGTGTCTGTAATTTTCCAGCAAGTGTATTTTTTGAGCAGCAGTCAGTTTTTTTGGCTATAACTTGAGCATACGGAGGTCTTTTTCTGATCCGAAAGAAGCGTCGGAAAGCTGACTCAGAGATGGACACATTGGTGCTAGTTTTGCATGATTTTGAGTTCGTTTGAGCTTCCATTTTTGGTGTCAAAGTAGAGGCTTTTTCTGCATCAACAAATCCAGGTTCCTTTCCAGTTTTTTTGCTTTCCTTGTTTTTTTGTGGTATTTGGGAGATATTTTTGTACGTTTTTGGGGGGGTGTCTTTCTTTTCTGTAATTTACTTCAGTTAAGACCCTTCTACTTTCATCTTCTTCTTTCTCTCAATGGCGGATCCATCTATATCCCGTCTCACACCACACAACTACCACACATGGAAAGCACAAATGACTAGACTTATAATGTCAAAAGGTCTATGGTCTTGTTTGGATGAGCATCAGCCTAATCTCCAACGACCTTTTGAGATTCTACAACACAGGAACAAGATGGATGAAGCCATGGGGCTTATTGCACTCAACATTTCAGACAGCTTGTTGTTTCACTTGGATGGTTTGACTACTCCACGGGCTTATTGGCTAAGATTTTAGACTTTGTTTGGACAAGTGAATGAGTTTCAGGCACTTCAGCTAGATGCAGAATTGACTTCTTTGACACCTGATCACTTTCCCACCATTGAGGACTTCTTGATGAAGTTCAAATCTCTACGTACACTTTTGCAGGGATGTGGGAAGAACAAAACAGATGATGAGTGTATCTTTTTGGTACTCTCAAAGTTAAAGGGATAGTATCAGATCTTCTCTTCCACTTTCTACTCCACTATGGATGCCTTGGGTGATAGACATAGGATGCCTTCATTTGAGATATTTTGTAATCGGTTAACCCGTGAACAATCGAAGATTACTCAAATGGATTCACTTTCAAGTTCTCATTCACAGGAATTGCTTTCCAAGGTTACACAGGAACAGAAGTTGAAGCAGCTATCAGATCCCTCTTCTACTAGTTCATCATCTTCTAACAAGAAGGAGAAAAAGAAGACCGCAACTCCTACCTGTTCCTATTGTGGGAAAGGATCTCATGATGAGGCACGTTGTTTTTAGAAGAGATGTGATGGCTATGAGAAACAGATTGCTGATTTGCACGCTCTCCTTTAGAAGAGCACTATTTCCTCTCCATCCTCTTCTACCTCACAAGGGTCTTCTTTTCAGGCTTCTTCCACCTCTTCCACATCTACATCAGATCTTGGAAAGGGTCATGCATTACAGGCTTCCATTGCATCTTCTTCACAGGTTCCTTGGATACTGGATTCAGGTGCTTCTCACCATATGACATCTTCTCAAGGTGTCTTCTCCACTCTTGAGGCTTCTCCTATTCCTCACATTCTCATGGGGAATAACACTGCATTACCAGTCTGTGGGAAAGGTTCAGTTCCCATCCAAGATGGTATATTCAATGATGTATTGTATGTTCCATCTTTGTCTGCCAACCTTCTCTCAATTTCTTAGATTACACGCAGTGGATCAGGGAGTACAGTTGAGTTCACTACTGATTCAGTCTTCATTCGAGATCATGCTATAGGAGATCTTATTGCTACAGGGGCAGTTGATCCTTCCACTCATCTCTATACCTTCTCACACTTTGGTCCACCATCTCCATTGTTGGAGCACACTACTTCTCTTTCGCAGGAGCATCGTGTGATGCAGTCAGGACACTTGAACCTTTGTATTGTTCCTGAGATCCCTATTTTGACTGCCACACCACAACTAGTTGAGGGCTTTTCCTCTCTACAAGATTCTCCTTCCACTCTACCTGATCTTCCAGCTTCATTTATTGAGACTCCAGGTACACTTGTTGCAGATACTTCAGTGGACATTCATGACAATGTCATCACACCTGCCTTGGGAATTCCCATTTCGGTTCCTCATACATTCTCTTCTGGATATCAGCTAGGCTTTCCAATTGCTCCTCTCACGCAGGGATTTCCTTGTTACGTGCCTTTGTTCCTTCCAAATTGGAGTTTCATTGGTTCGATCATTTCTACAGGAGCTCCATCATTATGGGGGGGGCTTGGTGTCTATTCTCATGGGGGGGCTGGTTGTACTTATGGTTTTGAGAGAGTCTCTTGAAACATTTCTGGCGGAAGTTGTCCTTGGGGGGATTGGTTGAGGCCTTCCTTCCTTCACTTCATGTTTTTTTTAGCATGTTGTTTTTACCTCTTTTTTGGGGGAGGGTTTTTCCCATGTGGTTTTCTCTCTTTCCTCGCTTACAGAGGTTGCATTCTTCTTGCATTGTACATGGGTACCTAACATGGCCTCGTTGCCGGGACCCATTATGCATTTCATCTTAGTTTTAGGAGCTTAAGGAATTCCCCTAAGTTGCACTTAAGGGGGGGTGTTAGAGTAAATAATTAATTATTAATTATTTATTCTATTACTTAATCTTACTTAAGTTAATGCATATTTAGTATTTAATGCATGTAGTGGTTGTTGTTGACAACTCGGGAGTTTTCTCCTTTTTTAGCATATTCCACTTTTTGAGGATATGTCCTGAGTTGTCATTTTTGTCCTCTACCTCCTTCCAGCTTGTTCTACAAGCTTCCATGAGGCCTTTTTAAACGGTCTCTCTCTCATTGTAAATGATTCCATTTTCACATAGCAATCTCATTTTCCTATTGTGAAATATTTCCTCTTGCATTGTTTGCTTCATGCTCTTGCTCTTTCGGTTTCTCTTCAGCAAGCTATTTGCATGTAGGTGATCTTGGCGACTGTGGAGTTGGATTTCATCAACTCCTACAATTAGAGCCTCATCATTAGCTTTCAAATCCTCCTAGATACCAATCACCCTGGCCAACTGATCATAAATTAGCAGCTATTCAACTTTGTCCCCCAAATATGAGAGAGCTTTTCTTAGTTTATCTTCATATTTTGATTCCAATTCTACATGTAAGGCCCACAGTTTGCCTTTTTCTTCTTCAAAATCCTCAACAGTGTAGTATTGTGGCTTTTGACATGTATCTGGTATTTCTATGAGGGGGGTGGATTTGAAAGGTTCAACTGGGGGGTGAGGGTATGTTATTCTTGGCCTAGTGGTCCTTCCCAATAGCTTGTTCTCAAGCTCAATTCTCTTTTTTACTTCTTTATTGTAGGCATCCACCACTATTTCATACTTGCTCTACAGCTTAGTCATTTCCTTTTCTTCCTTTTCTATAGTGGCCAAGGAAAATTGAGAATAATCGACATTCATGTGGGCTACCTGTACATGTGAAGTATCAACAACTCTCCTCACAATGATACTCCCTATTAGTCCTGAATCATTAGGCTATGATGGAGTAGTCCTGAATCCTCTTCTTAATGACCACATAACAAGAGAAGCTTAGTCATTACTGAATGCTATTTCCAAGAATTCCTTTTTATCTAGATCTTGTAATCTCAAATTATTTGACACAGAATTAAAAATTAAGGCATTAGCAATGTCCTAATTGGGCAATAATAAAATATCTACAACTTTTTCCATCTGTCTCCCCTCTTCAGAGGTTATATTCTGGAACTCTTGTATCATTTTTTCCTTTATTTGATTTTGGATGGAGGCTTCATCCATTTTTGGATGCTCTACTTTCATATTCCTACATCTTTCCTAAAATATGTGCATGTTTTCCCTCAACGCAAACTATTGGAAAGCCCTAGATTTTACAAAATTGTTATCAAACAAAAATTACTGACTGGCTTGTTCCAAAATAGGGTCTAATTCCCTTCCCTTGAAATCTGCTATAGTTAATTTAAAACTTAGCACAGGAGGCTCCTAGGGGTTCCCTTCATCAATTTCTGCTTGGGTAAGAAAAACTCCTCTTTATGATCCCATTTCTTCAATTTTCTCATTGGTGAGCTGCTCCTCCTCAATTCTCATAGGAGTTTGTGAAGGTGAGTAAACTTCATCATGTGATTCCTCTTCCCTTATTATTTTTCTTCTCTTGGGAGAGGGTTCAAGGGGCCTTTCTTCAGAAGCAGCACTAGTAGATTCAATTATCTATTTTCCTTTATTTACAGTGGGCCTCTAATCCTGAATGACAGTATATCATGTCCTCTTTTGTACAACTAGTGGGCTGCCCCTATGCTGGGAGTGAAACCCAATTTCCTGATTACTTCCCTAGCTTTATCTAGAAAAGAATCAATGACCACATAACAAGATAAGCTTAGTCATTACTGAATGTTATTCCCAAGAATTCTTTTTTATCTAGATCTTGTAATCTCAAATTATTTGACACGGAATTAAAAATTAAGGCATTAGCAATGTCCCAATTGGGCAATAATAAAATATTTATAGCTTTTACCATCTATCCCCCCTCTTCAGGGGTTATATTCTGGAGCTCTTGTATCATTTGTTCCTTTATTTGATTATGGATGGAGGCTTCATCCATTTTTGGACACTCTACTTTCATATTCCTACATCTTTCCTAAAAAATGTGCATGTTTTCCCTCCATGTGTTGGTGTTTTAAAATGTACTAAAACTATTAAGTGACAAAATGCTTAATACCAGAATGACAGTACATACACAATCTAAAGACTAGCCTATTCTCATTAACAATTGCATGTGTAAGGTATTTGGACCCAACTTCAACAAAACCATGGATGGTTTTCTACTCTTTTGGCTCTGCAAAACCAAGGTGGGTATACCTAGGGATGGTTCAAAACTGGAACAACTGTATGAGGATTATTCTTAGTTTCATTCTGATTCTCATTTCAAGATCCTCAAACATATACATAATTCTTACTAACTTGGTAAACACATCCCCTAAAACAGCTATGGCCAAGAATTCTTCTGTAGATCTGCAGATGTTTTTAACAACAAGTGGCTAACTCAATCTAAAACATTACATGCAGACAAGTGCTGGCCAACTTTGAAGATCTACAGGAAAAAGAAGTAAAGTTTGATTTGAAGATGCATTTGGATAACCATTATAATATATATTTCTCCTTCAGCTGAAATAACTTGATCAGTGCCTAATCCATTGGGGTTCAGAATCTATAGCAAGTTCTCAGATCTAGTTTGTTGCTTTACAACAAATTCTATCAGTAATTCTTATCAAAATTCATCATTCAAAAATCCTTTCCACTACTAAAGAAATCTTATCGCATTCATCAAAGCTTTTATTTAATCCATTGAATTACAACAATGATAAATAGATATACAACCTAACTAAAATGCATTCAATTGCACAAGCCTTTGCTTATACAATATCAAGACAACCAGGTAATTGAAAGGAGAAAAGATTCAAAAAGAATAATATGGGGATAGTTCATAATTTGTATTCATCTTCTTTGAAAATGGTATATCCTTTACAATAGACTCTAAATGACCTTCAGTAAGAAGCACAACTCATTCTATATATATATATATTCTCAGAGAATTGACAGAGAAAATACATCTTAAACTTGCTTTCAAAATTTGGACTAAAAACAGACTAAGCATAATACTTAGAAAAATAGAATTCAGACCCTTCTTTAGCCTTGGGATCTCACTTAAATAGTGTGAGATGCAACAAGTGTCAGGCTAAAAACAAATGATAGGTGTCCTTTTAAAAAGGCACTCACATACACTTCTATCAAAAAGACAAGAACAAAATAACAGAAAGGCTTATTACATCAAACATTCCTTGGTGGGTCCCTTTTTGTTATGCTTCTTAGTTGTTGAGACAAGAAAATATGATCTAATCTAACAATCATTCTTCATTATCGGAGTACATAGCCATGAGGTCTGAAAGTGATGTATCATCTTCAGTTACCTACAAACTTACTTTAACCTGGGGATCTTCCATGTCTTCATTACTAACTAAGAGGGTAACTATTACTTTTGCATCTTCCTCCTCATCATCTCCTGACATCTGTTCTATAAACTGATTTTTCCATTTATTAAAAGCATCATCATTTGGCCAATCAAAACTTAGAGCTTCTCTTTGTATCTTTATTAAAGAATTTGCACTTTCTTCTAAATCATCAAATTCTTTTCTCATAATAGTATAAAATAACTGTATTTTTACTAGCTCTTCATTTGTCTTTGCCCAAAACCAGTGGCTAGTCTCACTCATGATGTTTATTATTCTTTCATTAAATAACTCATCCAACTCCCTTTTCTACTTTTCCTTTTCCTTTATTGTATCAACAGATTCTAAAGCACAAAGAAATAAAGTGAAATTTTCAGCAATATATTGGAAAAAATAGAGTGTTAATCTTTTCTGTAAAGAATCTCTTTCATCATCAAAATTCTCTAGCTTATTTAATAAATCAAATATTTTCTCAACTTGATGATAAGGCATTTGGAATATAGATATACATATGATTGTAATATCATTATTCCTCTCTCTCCATTTCTGTACAAGAGGAGTCAGTTTATCCTTATCTCTATTCTACTCATTCACGAGGGTTACAATTCTTGTCAACTGATCATAAAAAGTTGACCATTGTATTTTATCCCTCAAATATATCACACCCTGCTTTAATTTTTCTTCCCGTTGATTTCTAAATTCTATCTGCAACTCATATAATTTTGTTTTTTCTTCTTCAAAGTCCTCTACAGTATAGAATTGGGGCCTTTCAGGGGTGTCAGGTATTTCAATAATAGGGGTTGATCCAATAAATGACTGTGAAGGGTATGTAATTCTAAGTGTACTAGATTCTCCCACCTTTCTTTTCCCAAGTATCTTCTCCAATTGAGATATCTTGTTTTCCAGCTCAATTCTCTTTTTTACTTCTTTATTGTAGGCATCCACCACTATTTCATACTTACCCTACAGATCAGTCATTTCCTTTTCTTCTTTTCCTATAGTGGCCAAGGAAAATTTAGAATAGTCCGCATTCATGTGGGCTACTTGTACATGTGAAGTATCAGTGACCCTCCTCCCAATGATACTCCCTGTTAGTCCTGAATCATCAGGTTGTAATGGAGTAGTCCTAGATCCTCTTCTTAATGACCACATAACAAGGGCAGCTTGATCATTACTGAATTTTGTTCCCAAGAATCCCTCTTTATCTAGATCCTGTAATCCTAAATTATTTGACACAGAATTAAAAATTAAGGCATCAGCAATATCCCAATTGGGCAATAATAAAATATTTGCATCTTTCACCATCTTTCTACCCTCTTCATGGGTTATATTCTGGAACTCTTGTATCATTTGTTCCTTTATTTGATTCTGAATAGAGGCTTCATCCATTTTCGGATGCTCTATTTTCATATTCCTACATCTTTTCTCAAAAATGTGCATGTTTACCCTCCATGCAAACTGATGGAAAGCCCTAGATTTTACAAAACTGTTATTAGACAAAAATTGTTGACTGGCTCGTTCCAAAATAGGATCTAATTCCCTTCCTCTAAAATCTACTATAGTTAATTCAAAACTTGGCACAAGAGGCTCCTGGGGGTTCCCTTCATCAATTTCTACTTGAGTAACAAAAACTCCTCCTTGTGACCCCATTTGTTCAATTTGCTCATTGGTGAGCTGCTCCTCCTCAATTCTGATTAGAGTTTGGGAAGGTGAGTAACCTTCGTCATGGGATTCCTCTTCCCTTATTATTTTTCTTCTTTTAGGAGAAGGTTCAGGGGGTCTTTCTTCAAAATAGTACTAGTAGATTCAATTACCTGCTTTCCTTTGTTTACAATGGGCATCTAATCCCGAATAATAGTATATCCTATCCTCTTTCGCACAACCAATGGACCTACCCCTATGTTATTGCTGGTAGGTTTCCAATTCTACCTATGTGGGCCTTCAGTGCACCTTGTCTAACTACATCCCTTTTGGACATATATTCTTTTTCTAACTCTATCAAATCAATGGGCAAATGATACCTAGTGAGAGGTCTCAGACTAAAAACTTCCCTAATTTCTTTTGGACTGATGGTAATTAAAACCTCACCATCCATTCTTCTCACTACCTTAGTGGCTTGATCATAACTTTTCACTACGACGTAAAGAAGGTCATAATCCATAAACACACTGGGAACAACTAGCTTTCCTAGATCAAAATTCCATATATTGGCATGAGGGGCATATAATTTCCTTTTTGCAAACCATTTTTTGAACAAACTCAAACCAGTTTGAGAAGTTTGAGCATCCTGGACCCAATTACCCTTATCATACAATCCATCAGCTATCCTTAGGCTAGGGTTCAAAGAGGTTAACCTTTTAACTTTCACTGTCTCTATAGTAGACTCAAGGAGCAACTCAAGCAAGTCATCATGCACATTTCTATCCAAATAGTTTATTTGACCTTAAAATCCCTTCTTTGGAGGCATCGTGGACTATTTTTTAGAACTAGAAAAATCTATGAAGATTATGGCAGTATTACTTACTTGAATTCCATCTCTGTTTTCCTCTGTATTTCTGCAATCTTTCTACAAACAGACAATTTTACAAATTCTGCCAGACTTCGACACACTTTCCTTCAGTAATTGTTTCTGCACAAGAGTGGCTCAAAATTTTTGCTCACGTAAGATGAACTGATGAAATCTTCTATGTTATACTCTATTTTTCATGTGCGATGCTTTCATGTCTAATTAATACAGAGAGTGGCACCACATTCTATGTTTAAAACTGCACCTTCCATCTTCAAGAATCCTACGATCATGTGATACAGAGAGAACAACTAGTCGTTGCACTTGACATGTTAGTCAATTCACCCAATGAAAACTTACCATGTACATAGCTCTTTCCTTGATGGTGCTTATATCTGGACCCACTGACAACTGAGGACACATGTTAGCATGTCGCTACTTCATTATGCATAAAGAAGGAGCACCTTGCCATAGCGAAGCAGCGAATACCATCGATCTGATCCAGAATCGGCAGATGATATGTTACTGGGCCTACTCAAAAAGAAGGCAGTGGGCCCTATTTGCTATGTCACTATACATATCTCCCTCACAACTCTTCATAGCGAGAAGACAATGGTCGTTGATCATAGGTTTAATCAAAGGTGAGGAAACTGCACATAGTCTTTTGATTCATACTCGCTATATCACATAGCTTAAAGAGCATGCAACTTTTCAAAGCGAGGTAGTGAGGATTGTTGATTCTGCTCCAATCTGACGCTCAAGATCTCTTTGTACATTTGATCAGAAGGGCATTGATGAAATACAAAATTTTGCATAGTTGGTGCCTTTCAAGATTTTACTTCAGTCCTAATTATCATCCCACGTCACCAAAGGTCCCACCGACTCTTCAATTTCATGAGGCCTCGCTACTTTGCTAACGACGAAGTGTCAAATTTTTTTGATAGTGAGGTAGCGAGCTCCGACACTTTAATGAATTTCACCACCGTAAGATGCAAGGGGCCATCAGATAATTATTTTTGCTATTAAACTACTTTTGACAACGTCATTTATTACTTGTCACACCACCTGGTGTAGTCATGGTACTGACAAATTTCAATGTCATCGACTCTTGATTTCATGAGGCCTCGCTACTTTGCTAATGACAGAGTGTCAAATTTTTTCAATAGTGAGGTAGCGAAGTATCGAAAAAATCATCATTTTGGCTCTGACTTCAGACTACTTCTGCTAGGTCCCCTTTCTTGTTTTGACAGTATTTTCAATGTGTACCTGAATAATAAATCAATCAGAAAATAAAGCTCTGACTGTCGTATCTTCATTTTGCGGTCCCATTTTATAAACTATTCAGCACTCGCTACCTCACCATACATAAAAAATGCCCATGTTTGCATAGCGAGGTAATGACAATGGTAGATCTACTTAGATCGAATGGCTGGGGAAATATGAGAGGAAAGGTATCTCAGGGGCACAGAAGATAAAAGCCAACAGAATATTCATCTTATTTGAAGATTCAAAAATTTCACGCCTGACACTTTACAAATAGAAAGAATGTAGGGTTTTCATAAGGTTTTTTCAAAGGCTAGCCAATGGATGGATTATCTAGAAACCCTATGTTTCACTTAGAAATAAAAGTCTGACTTTTCTACAATTGGACAAAAGACTTCTATCACACAAGAAGTCAGACCAACAGTGGCTCTGTCTGGGGATGATAGACTACTTGAGTCTATGCAAGAATTTAGAATCTATGGGAGAGCAGACCACATACTTGGTGCAAAAATGACAACTTCTTCAGAGAGCACAAAACAAAACATAGAAACAAACAACCAAACTGCACAGGGATATTTACAAGGACTTACAGAAAATACAAAATGTACAAAACAACAAGAAACCCTAAAACTACTATTCATGGAAAAAAACAAGCATTTTTCAAGAAAAATACCTCTTCAAGAACTGTCCATGAACTGGCAATTCAAGAATATTGCCAAATACATCTTTGAGTGTATAAGAATCTTCACCTCACATATTTTCAATGAGATATGGGCCTAATCAAATAGGATCAAATTTGCCATGTTTTCCTTTATCTTCAATTCTAGCATTCCACATTAAGACTAAATCTCCATTTTCAAATTTTTTGCTTACAGTTCTTTTATCATAGAGTGTCTTGACTTGTAATTGCAACTTTTGGTTCCTTAAAGATGCTTCTTTTCTGGTTTCGGTCAGTCCTACCAATTCATCCATTCTTTCATGCATTTCATCTGTAGTATCTTCATCATATTATTGGATGTAATTGTATAGTCCCATCAAGTTGTTTTGAGGCATTCTGGCTTGAATCCCATACACTAAATCAAATGGAGCTACACCAATTGCTTTCTTTACAGTTACTCTGTCAGCCCATATTGCCAACTATAACTTGGAATCCCATGCCTTTTTATTATCATCCAAGGTTCTCTTAATGACCTTCAACAGGCTCTTATTTGTGGACTCAACTTGTTCATTCCCTTGTGGATGATATGGAGCAGATGATGACCTTGTCATTCCATATTTATCACAAAACTTGATGAACTCCTCAAATCTGAAGCACATAGCATTATCTGTTACAATTCTCTATGGACATCCAAATCTAGAAATAATATTATTGAACAATAAACTATTTACCACTTTACTTGTTTCATTTCTTGTGGGGATAGCCTCTACCCATTTTGTAAAGTAGTTAGTGGCAACTAGAATCCAAGAATAGCCAGTACTAGACTTGGGGAAAATCTCTCTTATGAAGTCCAGACCCCATTGTTGAAAAGGTGCTTGAATCTCCACTAGCTTTAATGGAGCATTTCCTGAGAACTTCAACTTTCTAGCAAACCTCTGACAAAGATCACATTTTCTAACCATAACTTGAGCATCTTTGAAAAGAGAAGGCCACTAGAATCTAGCCCTCATTATCTTATGTGCAGTAGTTTTGGCCATATAGTGCCCCCCACACACTCCAACATGCATTTCTTTCAAAACCTCTTTTACCTTTTCCTTATCAACACATTTCAATAATACTCCCTCAAAATTTCTCCACCATAGACTACTTTGGACAATTACATACTTGATGGCTTGCAATTTAGTATTCCTCTTTTCATTTTCAGATAGATGGGGAGGAGCTTCCATATGTTGCAAGTAATATATGATATTGGTATACCAATCACATTGGTCCATGTCACATAAGTCAGCTCTAAGATCATCATTTACCAGATTTATCTGATTAGCCTCTAGATTAGTTTCAGCCATGAGTTTGGCCAAACCTTGACCTCTTACTAACTTTGTTATTTGTATATCAATGTTAAATTCTTGGATTCTATTGATCGATCCACACCTCCTTCCTGATACTTCCTGTTGAGAGAATATATCTTTGACTACAGCACTAGGTACAAAAGCGATAACAGTAGCACCTAGCAAGTAACATCAGAAAGCCTTTACAGCCTTTACCAAAGCATATGCTTGCTTTTCATTTATTTCATACTTAAGTTCAGTAGGTTGTAGTGATTTACTAAAAAAGGCAATAGACTGCTCATATCCTTCTTGATTTTTTTGTAATAAGACTGTAGCTACAGTGTGGAATGATGCAAAAGAGAAAATATGCATGGGTTTTGCATAATCTGGGGTCCTCAGCAATGGAGCATTCTTTATTGCAATTTTTATATCCTAGAATGCTTGTGAAGGTTCACCATTCCAATCTATAATGGCTCCCTTCTTAAGCATCTTTGAGATGGGTCTACTAATTTCAGCAAGATTGGTAACAAATCTCTTCAAAAAATTGACTTGGCCAAAAAAGGACTGAATTTCTTTCACATTTTTTGGTTTGGGGATTTTATCAATAGCTGCTACCCTTTCAGGATCTATTTTTACCCCATCCTTAGACACTATGTGTCCTAATAATTTTCCTTCTGTGACCTTGAATGTGCATTTCTTTGGGTTTAAAGATACTCCATATTACAAGGCTTTTATAAAGATTTTTTCCAAATGTTTGGAGTGATCTTCTGCCTTATTAGAATACACTGTAAGATCATCCTGGTACACAACCCTAAATTTTTCAATATACTCATGAAATGCTACATCCATGGCTCTTTGGAAGGTAGCTTCTACATTAATCAAGCCAAAAGGCATCCTCACATACACATATGTTCCCCATGGGGTTGTGAAGGCTATCTTGAACTGTTCACTTTCTTTTACTAGAACTTGATTATATCCAGAGAAACCATCCATCATTGACATCAATTCAGAGCCAGTCACTTGCTGTAACATGGCTTCCATATTAGGTAAGATATAATTGTCTTTCAGAGATGCAATGTTTAAATTTCTAAAATCAACACAAAGCCTACTATCTCCATTCTTCTTCCTGACAGGAACCAAGTTTGAAACCCAAGTGGAATGCCTGATTGATTTGATTATCCCACCATCTTTTAGTTTTGTCAGTTCTTCTTGCATTTTTGGGGCAAGGGTAGGATTTATTGGTCTCTGTTTTTGCCTGAAAGGTCTTACATTTTCCTTCAATGGTATGACATGCTGGAACAGATCCTCCCTGTAAGCCTTAAGGTCATCATATGACCAAGAAAAAATATGTCTTTATTTTCTAAGTAGGTCAATCAATGTTTTCCTGATTTCAATAGGCAGATTTTGGCCAATATAAACCCTTTTAGGAACTTCATCAGTACCCAAGTTTATTTCTTCTAACTCCTAAGGTCTGGGGTTATTTACTCCTGATTTTACTCTGTCTTGGTTATCAAAAATATTTTCCAAGACTACTAACCCCTTCGACATCTTATTTTTTTTCAATTGCATTATCTCTTGACCAAAAATGGTTTCCTTCCCATTTATGGTTTCAATCAGTCCAGTGCAATCCATCTCCTAACCGTGGTACTTGTCTTCATTTAATAAAAAAAATTGTAATATCTTTGTCATCTTCAAAAACCTGCCAATTTTCAATGTTGTTAGGTATAGAAGGTCTGTTTTGCACCTCAATCTAGGAGATTCCTCCAAATTATATCTCTTTTGGCTTGATTGCTACATTTTCCAACAGATCAGCCTTCTTGTTTTGGGTTCTATCTCTCCATGAGATCCCAAATGCATCAAAGAATTCTATCTGATCCCAGACTGCATTTCTATATTGTTTCAATCTCATATTCTTGGATGAGTAGGTTCCTTTGATCTGACAGATAATTAGTTCAGAATCCCCTATGACACATAATTTCTTAATTTTATGATGTATGGCAACTTTGAGTCCTAGCAGCAATGCTTCATATTCTGCAATATTATTAGTGCAGGTAAACTTCAAGGTGAATGAATACCTAAAAGTGTTATTTTCAGGGGACACAAAAACTACACCTACCCCTATACCCTCTTTAGAACTAGCCCCATCAAAGAAAATTGTCCATAATTTTGGTGAATTCATGCAACATTCAACTTCATTTTCGATGATAGCAGGTACATTTTCAACTTCTTGAATAATTAATTCAGCCCTGAAAGCATTAATCCTAGTATCTAGGAAACAAGTGGTATCTTTGTCAATTTCTTCACCTAAAATGTGGTTAACTCTTGGTTCCCTATTTACCCTAATAGCTTTGTCCCCTATATGAAAAGTGGCATAAGTAAGATCACATTGCAGGCTTCCCCCCATGGCAACACTCCATTTTCTGGAGAGTAACATTCCGTAGTGTGGAGGTATATCTACTACAAGGATAGACATGGTTAATTCTACTTTAGGATATGCAGCCAGTTTGAATGGTAAGGCATTTATGGTACCTATGACTGGGACTTCCCTAGCATCCATCTCTCTGCATCTGCCCTGCTTGGTATCCACCTTCAATCCTAAGGCTTCCATTACTTTGAAATGCATTATAGTGTTGGAAGCTCCTGAGTCTATGATGCAATTTTTTAAGGTCTTCCCCTTTATGATTAGACTGAGGAAAAAGGGATCAATATCTTCTATGAATGCCACTAAGGAATCATCTAGAAACATTTGAGGAATCTGGGATATGATACCACTATCGTCTATTACTAATGGGGTCTGTTGGGACATAGTTTGATCTACAATAATATTATTGTTTGCTATTCCACCCAACCATGACAAAGCCTTATTCTTATGCTCTTCAATTCTAAAAAGTTCAGAAAAGGGCACTTTTATAGTAATTTGAGATAACATGGATATCATATCAATAGGTTCAACTACAGTAGGTTTTACAATAGTACCTAGAGTCAAAATCTTTTGAGTAGTAGGTACCACATTTTGCTTGATAACATCAGGTTCTGATTTCTTTGGTTGCACAACTAGTTTTGTTACTTCACTTATCTGAAATTGAACCTTTTTCTTAGGTTCCCATTTCTTATCCTTGTTTTCCTTGATCTTAGGCACATCTTCATTGAATTTCTTGTTTTGATCATTCATCTTATGAGTGATGTCTTTGATGAATACACTAGATGGCCTTCCTGCATCATTATTTATTGCTCTATTTCTCAAATTATAATTACTATGGACTTGTGAAATCATTTTTTGCTGTAATTCTATCAATTTCTTCCTTGGAGGGCATTCTTAAACTTGTGAGACCTACATTAGAAAATGTACTGCATACCTTATCTGTATCATACCCTTCATCATCTGAAAGCACTTGCTAATGATGTAGCTAGTAAGCAATTCTCTGGCTAGTAATATCATTTTCAGGCTCTTCTGAATTAGAATCTATCAAATAATCACACATACTCACCATATTGCAGCTTATATCTTCATGGCTTTTCTCTTCAGTTTTTTCTTCAGCTTGCACTCCTTGGGCTTGGGCAAATGACTGAACAATAGCACAATAATCAGCAGAATGAGGTGATTGACATATAATGCACCATGGTACATCATCATTCATATTTACAGTGTTCCTTTGCAGGGGGTCTAGAGTACCCTTATCCTTCACATTGTGGGTTTGGTTGGGAACTAGTTTACCATCTTTCCACTGAGTGGTGTAAGGGTAATTTTGCATTCTAAGCTACCTATTGAAATTTTTTTTATTCACAGGGGGTCTTTCAGCAACATTTGGCTTATTGAAATTAGTGGGATTCATCTTCTTGAGCATTTCTAAAACCTGGCCTATAATAGGTTCTTTGGGCTTCTTTCCTATAGGAGTTTTGTCACCCTCCCTTTTATTATTGTTCTTAGGATTAAAAAGCTTAGGATCATCCCTCCTACCTAGTTTTCCAGATGCCTTCCTATTATTCTCTATATTTACTACAACTTTATAGGCATCTCTTAAAGTTTTAGGATCCTTATCCCTCAATTGATAAGCCATTTTTCTATCAAAAGCATTGAAATAGGTTGTGACACAGACATCTTCATTTAACCTCATAACTTGAAAAAGTCTGTACATACCTTTCTGAAATCTCACATTGAAATCAAATGTGGACTCATTTGGATTCTTCTTGATATTGTTGAACTCGTTCAACATGAATCCTACATTAGTGTTGTCCCCATATTGCTCCTTGAACAATTTCTCCAAATCACTCCATGAGGTAATACTATCATCAGGAAACCTCCTAAACCAATCCCTTGCATCCTCTGTTAGTGAATGCACAAACAATTTCATTACCATGTCTTCATGTTCAACTTCATAGTCATTCAACATATCAATAAAAATCCTCAAATGTTCTTCACCAGTAACAGCATTATTCCCAGAAAACTTAACCACTTTATCTCTCAAAACAAATGATATGGGTTGTGGGGCACCAGGAATACCAGCAAATGATATTTGTCTATACTTTTCCAGGTATATAGGTTTCTTCTAGAAACTAGGAACATTTGAAGTACTAGCTATATTAGCTTGACTCAGGGGAGCAGCTTGGGACTATTGTGGTGGGATAAATGGGACTTGGGTGCCAATAGTGGAAGATGAGGTAGGAGCAGATTAGGGTACTCCCTGAGTTGAAATTATGGGACCACTAACTGGTGTAGGAATTTTAGGTGGGACAAACAAATTGGGCCATGAAGCCAACGCAGAATTAGACTTTATGAATTGGATTTTCCTTCTAGTTTCTGTAGCTTGAGCTTCATTCTCAATCTTCTCAAGTTCTTTTGCAAGATCTTCCCTCACTTTTCAAGCTTTCTCAAGATCTACATCTAACTTCAACATGGAGGGTTGTATAGGTTTTCTTGGTATAGCTTGAGGCTCATTTATTTGGATTCCTATAGCCTTGCCTTTCCCTTTATCTGGAGCTTTTGCAATGGGCTCTACAGGATCCACTTGAACAGGTTTATAGGCTTGGACTTGAACAATAATTGGTTCTTGCCTTTGATTTAGGCATTTCTCCTGTTCTTGAACTTTAGCTCTCAGATTATCAACATCTCCAAAAACATCCTTATGGAGAGTTGTGGTATTCTCTTCTAACTTTTTATTTTGCTCTTTCAAAGCAGCCATCCTTCTTAGCAGAGCATCTCTTTCTATTATGGCATCTAAGGTGGCTTGCTCCTTTTCTTTTTCAAGATGAATGCGTTTAGCTTCTTCCTCAGTAATCCATTTCTTCAAAAATTCTATTTTAGAGTGCACTTCTTTAGGATCTGCAGAAGTTGCCTTAGAATTAGTAGAATCATCCAGATCTATAAGGTTTGGTTCTACATATGGGGCTAATCTGGGATTAAAAGGATTATCAAAGGAACTCATAAATCCTAGCCTATAATTCATATCTGCTACAGGATTTTGTCTTAATGAAGCAATTCCCATAGTAGACACATCCTTGTCTTGAAAAACTCTTTCATCTGGTACTAGGGTACTGGAAATGCCTCCTAAGAGTCTTGTAGTTTCGGATTCAGAGCTAAGCGAAGAAGACTCTCTTCCTATTACTAGTTGATAATGGGAATTGATGGATGCATTACCTCTGGGTTTCCAAGTGAGATTTGGATCTGTCCTTTTCTTATTTTGGTTCTTCCTACCACCTTGGGGTAGATCAATATACATTGATACATCAGGATTGGATCTCATGTAAGCTCTTGTGTTTTTTCTCTTGTCAGCCATATTCACCTTTTTGTTACAATAAGCACTAGCTTCAAAACCTTGACTGAGTCACCACCCTATTTTGAGAAAATATATAATGACACTTTTGTTGACCGAAGGAAAATAATACACAAGTAGGAACAAAATATTTGGCACAGGCAGACCAATCATTGATGTCGTAAGACTGCAACTCTTGCTTGTTAGATAAGACACTTGGATAGGCTGGATACGTCAGTGTCTAGCAATAGTACTTGGGCTCTATTTTCTTTAAAATTCTCAAGGTTTGACACTAAAATATTCCCTTATAACCATAGGCAAAACATAAATCACATGACACACACGTACATAGCAAGACCAAAGAAACTGCAGTACTTTTCATAGATGTGTTGGACAACTCCCCAATAGAGTCGCCATTTTGTTGGTGTTTTAAAATGTACTAAAACTACTAAGCGACAAACTGCTTAATACTAGAATGACAGTACATACACAATCTAAATACTAGCCTATTCTCATTAACAATTGCATATGTAAGGTATTTGGACCCAACTTCAACAAAACCACAGATGGTTTTCTACTCTTTTGGCTCTACAAAACCAGGGTGGGTATACCGAGGGATGGTTCAAAATTGGAACAATTATATGAGGATTATTCTTAGTTTCATTCTGATTCTCATTTCAAGATCCTCAAACATATACATAATTCTTACTAACTTGGTAAACACATCCCCTAAAACAGATATGGCCAAGAATTCTTCTATAGATCTGCAGATGTTTTTAACAACAAGTGGCTAACTGAAGCTAAAACATTCCATGCAAACAAGTGCTGGCCAACTTTGAAGATCTACAGGAAAAAGAAGTAAAGTTTGATTTGATGATGCATTTGAATAACCATTTATAATATATATTTCTCCTTTAGCTGAAATAACTTGATCAGTGCCTAATCCATTGGGGTTCAGAGTCCATAGCAAGTTCTCAGATCTAGTTTGTTGCTTTACAACAAATTCTATCGGTAATTCTTATTAGAATTCATCATTCAAAAATCCTTTCCACTACTAAAGAAATCTTATCGCATTCATCAAAGCTTTTATTTAATCCATTGAATTACAACAATGATAAATAGATATACAACCTAACTAAATTGCATTCAATTACACAAGCCTTTGCTTATACAATATCAAGACAACCAAGTAATTGAAAGGAGACAAGATTCAAAAAGAATAATATGGGGATAGTTCATAATTTGTATTCATCTTCTTTGAAAATGGTATATCCTTTACAATAGACTCAGAATGAACTTCAAGAAGAAGCACAACTCATTCTATATTTATATATTCTTAGAGAATTGATAGAGAAAATACATCTTAAACTTGCTTTCAAAATTTGGACCAAAAACAGACAAAGCATAATACTTAGAACAATAGAATTTGGACCCTTCTTTAGCCTTGGGATCTCACTTAAATAGTGTGAGATGAAACAAGCTTCAGGCTAAAGACAAATGATAGGTGTCCTTTTAAAAAGGCACTCACATACACTTCTGTCAAAAAGACAAGAACAAAATAACAGAAAGGCTTATTACATCAAACATTCCTTGGTGGGTCCCTTTCTGTTATGCTTCTCAGTTGTTGAGAAAAGAAATTATGATATGATCTTACAATCATTCTTCATCCTTGGAGTACATAGCCATGAGGTTTGATAGTGATGTATCATCTTTAGTTACCTGCAAACTTACTTTAACTTGGGGATTTTCCATGTCTTCATTACTAACTATGAGGGTAACTATTACTTTTGCATCTTCCTCCTCATCGTCTCCTGACATATGTTCTATAAACTAATTTTTCCATTTATTAAAAGCATCATCATCTAGCCAATCAAAACTTAGAGCTTCTCTTTGTATCTTTATTAAAGAATTTGCACTTTCTTCTAAATCATCAAATTCTTTTCTCATAACAGTATAAAATAACTGTATTTTTACTAGCTCTTCATTTGTCTTTGCCCAGAACTAGTGGCTAGTCTCACTCATGATGTTTATTATTCTTTCATTAAATAACTCGTCCAACTCCCTTTTCCACTTTTCCTTTTCCTTTATTGTATCAAAAAATTCTAAAGCACAAGGAAATAAAGTGAATTTTTCAGCAATATATTGGGAAAAACAGAGTGTTAATACTTTCTGTAAAGAATCTCTTTCATCATCAAAATTCTCTAGCTTATTTAATAAATCAAAGATTTTCTCAACTTGATGATAAGGCATTTGGACTGCAGATATACATATGATTGTAATATCATTATTCCTCTCCCTCCATTTCTGTGCAAGAGGAGTTAGTTTATCCTTATCTCTGTTCAACTCATCCATGAGGGTTACAATTCTTGTCAACTGATCATAAAAAGTTGACCATTGTATTTTATCCCTTAAATATACCACACCCTACTTTAATTTTTCTTCCTGATGATTTCTAAATTCTATCTGCAACTCATGTAATTTTGTTTTTTCTTCTTGAAAGTCCTCTGTAGTATAGAATTGGGGCCTTTTAGGGGTGTTAGGTATTTCAATAATAGGGGATGATCCAAAAAATGACTATGAAGGGTATGCAATTCTAAGTGTACTGGATTCTCCCACGTTTCTTTTCCCAAGTATCTTCTCCAATTGAGATATCTTGTTTTCCAGCTCAATTCTCTTTTTTACTTCTTTATTGTAGGCATCCACCACTATTTTGTACTTACCCTACAGATCAGTCATTTCCTTTTCTTCTTTTCCTATAGTGGCCAAGGCAAATTTAGAATAGTCCGCATTCATGTGGGCTGCCTGTACATGTGAAGTATCAGTGACCCTCCTCCCAATGATACTCCTTGTTAGTCCTGAATCATCAGGTTGTAATGGAGTAGTCCTGGATCCTCTTCTTAATGACCACATAACAAGGGCAGCTTGATCATTACTGAATGTTGTTCCCAAGAATCCCTCTTTATCTAGATCCTGTAATCCTAAATTATTTGACACAGAATTAAAAATTAAGGCATCAGCAATATCCCAATTGGGCAATAATAAAATATTTGCATCTTTCACCATCTGTCTACCCTCCTCATGGGTTATATTCTGGAACTCTTGTATCATTTGTTCCTTTATTTGATTCTGAATAGAGGCTTCATCCATTTTCGGATGCTCTATTTTCATATTCCTACATCTTTTCTCAAAAATGTGCATGTTTGCCCTCCATGCAAACTGATGGAAAGCCCTAGATTTTACAAAACTATTATCAGACAAAAATTGTTGACTGGCTCGTTCCAAAATAGGATATAATTCCCTTCCTCTAAAATCTACTATAGTTAATTCAAAACTTGGCATAGGAGGCTCCTGGGGGTTCCCTTCATCAATTTCTACTTGAGTAACAAAAACTCCTCCTTGTGACCCCATTTGTTCAAATTGCTCATTGGTGAGCTGCTCCTCCTCAATTCTGATTGGAGTTTGGGAAGGTGAGTAACCTTTGTCATGGGATTCCTCTTCCCTTATTATTTTTCTTCTTTTAGGAGGAGTTTCAAGGGGTCTTTCTTCAAAAATAGTACTAGTAGATTCAATTACCTACTTTCCTTTGTTTACAATGGGCATTTGATCTCGAATAACAGTATATCCTGTCCTCTTTTGCACAACCAATGGACCTGCCCCTATGTTAGGGGTGAAACCCAATTTTCTCATGAGTTCCCTGGCTTTATCTGGGAAAGAATCAATAAAATGTTGTTTCTACTCATTCATTACCTCCATTATTTCGGGGAATGTATTCATGAGCTTATTTATTCTCTCTACATTAGTTGCAACATTACTAAGAGGACTGTAATCCTTGTCAAAACAATTAATAAACTCCAAAAGTTTTGAATAGACTCTCCATTTCACTTTCTTTGTTTCTTGCTCCTGGATAGAATATTCATTTCTTATTACATCTTCAGGGAAATAGAATTCATGCTGACATGGACACAGCTTGATCCTATCTCTAAAAGCAGAATTGAAGAAATCTTCTGTGTCACAAAAATGAGAGTGAGATATTTCCATCTTATACTAATCCAAAAATTTGTAGAGGAAGATCCACCCCTCTTTAGTTATTACAAACTGGTGAGCCACAGTGCAAGTAGGAAAAATTGATCCTGTTCCCCTTTTGTGCAAAAAGGTCTCCTCCACTCCTCCCAACTGCCATAAAAATTCAGCTACCCCTACCTTTAAAGGTACCTAATAGGGTAGTACATGGGGTGTCCCTTTGAATCCATAAACCCTAATGACAGTTGAGACTAGATATGGGATGATGTCTCCCCTATTATGTGAAAATTTTAGACTATGGTGTCTTTCCATAGGCCTAACAAGGTGCATTAGTGCCTTAGGAATTCTAGGATTGTCACTCAATATGAGGCATCTTAGTTTAGAAGCAAAGTGCCTATCAAATCTAACAAAACTAGCATTTTCTGCTTCCCCAGTCATGTCTACACTCCATAATTGAACTGGTAGTGCTTCCCCCTCTTGTTCCCTATTTAAAACCATTTCTTTACCAAAATACATAACCCCTTCAAAAAGAAACATATGCATCAATAGGGAGTACTGACCCCAAACCTTTTCCACCTTGCCCTTTGCAATCCCCACCAATCCATTGTGAATCTCATTAGCCAGGTAAGATGCAAAATCAAAAATTATTTCTACATCGAAAGAGGATATTTGGGTGATCATATACATGAGGCTTATAGGAATAAAATCTTCTTCACCCTCTCCGAAGACTTTGCACATGGTCCTGTATATCTCTACTGCCCTGGCATTAAAGCATGATTTCTTGAAAGATTCTTTAGAAGATAATGTTATTGCTGGTAGGTTTCAAATTCTGCCTATGTCGGCCTTCAGTGCACCTTGTCTAACTACATCCCTTTTGGACATATATTCTTTTTCTAACTCTATCAAATCAATGGGCAAATGATACCTAGTGAGAGGTCCCAGACTAAAAACTTCCCTAATTTCTTTTGGATTGATGGTAATTAAAACCTCACCATCCATTCTTCTCACTACCTTAGTGGCTTGATCATAACTTTTCGCTATGGCTTCAAGAAGGTCATAATCCATAAACACATTGGGAACAACTAGCTTTCCCAGATCAAAATTCCATATATTGGCATGAGGGGCATATAATTTCCTTTCTGCCAACCATTTTTTGAACAAACTCAAACTAGTTTGAGAAGTTTGAGCATCCTGGATGCAATTACCCTTATCATACAATCTGTCAGCTATCCTTAGCCTAGGGTTCAAAGAGGTTAACCTTTTAACTTGCATTGTCTCTACAGTAGACTCAGGGAGCAACTCAAGCAAGTCATCATGCACATTTCTATCCAAATAGTTTATTTGACCTAAAAATCCCTTCTTTGGAGGCATCTTGGACTATTTTTAGAAATGGGAAAACCTACGAAGATTATGGCAGTATTACTTACTTGAATTTTGTCTCTGTTTTCCTCTGTATTTCTGCAATCTTTTTGCGAACAAACAATTTTACAAATTCTGCCAGACTTCGGCACACTTTCCTTTAGTAATTGCTTCTGCACAAGAGTGGCTCAAAATCTTTGCTTGCATAAGATGAACTGATGAAATCTTCTGTGTTATACTCTATTTTTTCATGCACGATGATTTCATGTCTAATTAATATAGAGAGTGGCACCACATTCTATGTTTAAAACTGCATCGTCGATCTTCAAGAATCCTACGATCATGTGATACAAAGAGAACAACTAGGTGTTGCTCTTGACATGTTAGTCAATTCACCCAATGAAAACTTACCACATACATAGCTCTTTCCTTGATGGCACTTATATCCAGACCCACTGACAACTGAGGACACATGTCAGCATGTTGCTACTTCGTTATGCATAAAGAAGGAGCACCTTGCCATAGCGAAGCAGTGACAACCATCAATTTGATCCAGAATCGGCAGATGATATGTTACTGGGCCTGCTCAGAAAGAAGGCGGCGGGCCCTATTCGCTATGTTGCTATAAATATCTCCCTTGCAACTCTTCATAGCGAGAAGACAATGGCCGTTGATCATAGGTTTAATCAAAGGTGAGGAAACTACACGTAGTCTTTTGATTCATACTCGCTACGTCACATAGCTTAAAGAGCATGTAACTTTTCAAAGTGAGGTAGCGAGGACTATTGATTCCATTCCAATCTGATGCTCAGGATCTCTTTGTACATTTGATCAAAAGGGCATTGATGAAATACAAAAATTTTCATAGTTGGCGCCTTTCAAGATTTTACTTCAGTCCTAATTATCATCCCACATCACCAAAGGTCCCACCGACTCTTCAATTTCACGGGGCCTCACTACTTCGCTAATGGCAAAGTGTCAAATTTTTTCGATAGCGAGGTAGCAAGCTCCGACACTTTAATGAATTTTGGCACTGTAAAATGCAAGGGGCTATTAGATAATTATTTTTTCTATTAAACTGCTTCTAACAATGGCATTTATTACTTGTCACGCCAGCTGGTGTATTCATGGTACTGAGAAATTGCAATGTCACCGGCTCTTGATTTCACGGGCCTCTCTACTTTGCTAACGGCGAAGTGTCAAATTTTTCACATAGCGAGGTAGCAAAGGATTGAAAAAATCATCATTCTGGCTCTGACTTCAGACTGCATCTGCTGGGTCCCCTTTCCTATTTTGATGGTATTTTCAATGTGTACCTGAATAATAAATCAGTCAGAAAACAAAGCTTCAACCATTGTGTCTTCATTTTGGGGTCCTGGTTTATAAACTATTCAACACTCGCTACCTTGCCATACATAAAAAATTCCCATGTTTGCATAGCGAGGTAATGACAATGGTAGATCTACTTAGATCAGACGGCTGGGGAAATATGAGAGGAAAGGTATCTCGGGGGCACAGAAGATAAAAGGCAACAGAATATTCATCTTATTTGAAGAATTAAAAATTTCACGCCCGACACTTTACAAATAGAAAGAATGTAGGGTTTTCATAAGGTTTTTTCAAAGGCTAGCCAATGGATGGATTATCCAGAAACCCTATGTTTCAGTTAGAAATAAAAGTCTGACTTTTCTACACTTGGACAAAAGACTTCTATCACACAAAAAGTTAGACCAACACCACGTAAACTGTTGGAAAGCCCTAGATTTTACAAAACTGTTATCAAAATTTTTTTTTTGACTAGGTTGTTCCAAAATAGCATCTAATTCCCTTCCCTTGAAATCTACTATAGTTAATTTAAAACTCAGCACAGGAGGCTCCTAGGGGTTCCCTTCATCAATTTTTGCCTGGGTAACAAAAACTCCTCTTTGTGATCCCATTTGTTCAATTTTCTCATTGGTGAGCTCCTCCTCCTCAATTCTCATAGGAGTTTGTGAAGGTGAGTAAACTTCATCATGTGATTCCTCTTCCCTTATTATTTTTCTTCTCTTGGGAGAGGGTTCAGGGGGCCTTTCTTCAAAGGCAACACTAGTAGATTCAATTATCTACTTTCCTTTATTTACAGTGGGCCTCTGATCTTGAATGACAGTATATCCTATCCTCTTTTGTACAACCAGTGGGCTTGCCCCTATGCTAGGTGTGAAACCCAATTTCCTCATTACTTCCTTGGCTTTATCTAGAAAAGAATCAACGAAATGTTGTTTCTTCTCATTCATTACCTCCATTATTTCAGGGAATGTATTCATAAGTTTATTTATCATATCTGCAATAGTTACAACATTATCAAGAGGGTTGTAATCTTTTCCAAAATAATTTATAAAATCCAAAAGTTTTGTAAAAATCGTCCACTTTTCTTTCTTTTTTTCTTGCTTCTGCAGAGAGTACTCATTCCTTATTACATCTTCAAAGAAATAAAATTCATGCTTAACTGGATGAAGTTTGATCCTATGTCTAAGAGCTGAAATTAAAAAACCTTCAGCATCACAAAAACGAGGGTGAGATACCACCATTTTATTCTACTCCAAAAATTTGTAGAGAAAGACCCACCCTTCCTTAGTTATTACAAACTGGTGAGCTACACTGCAAGTAGGAAAAATTGATCATGTTCCCCTTTTGTGCAAAAAGGTCTCCTCCACTCCTCCCAACTGCCATAAAAATTTAGCTACTCCTACCTTCAAAGGCACCTGATAAGGTAGTACATGGGGTGTCCCTTTGAATCCATAAACTCTAATGACAGTTGAGACTAGATATGGGATGATATCTCCCCAATTATGTGAAACTTTTAGATTGTGGTGTTCATGCATAGGTCTAATGAGATGCATTAGCGCCTTAGGAATTCTGGGCTTGTCACTCAATATGAGGAATCTTAACTTGGAAGAAAAGTTTCTATAAAATCTAATAAAACTAGCATTTTCTACTTCCCAAGTCATATGTGCACTCCATAATTGAACTGGCAGTTCTTCCCCTTCCTGCTCTCTATTTAGAACATTTCCTTACCAAAGTATGTACACCCTTTAAACAAAAACATGTGCATCAATAGGGAATATTGGCCCCAAACCTTCTCAACTTTTCCCTTTGTTATCCCCACTAATCCAATGTGAAATAATCCATGACCTTAAGGAGGTCATAATCCATGAATACACTAGGAACAACTAGCTTTCCCAGGTCAAAATCCCATATATTGGCATGTGGGGTATACAATTTTCTTTCTACAAACCATTTCTTGAACAAATTCAAACTAGTTTGTGAGGTTTGAGAATCCTAGACCCAATTACCCTTATCATAAAATCCATCAACTATCCTCAACCTAGCATTTAATGAGGTTAACCTGTTAACTTGCACTGTCTCTACAGTAGACTCTGGCAGCAACTCAAGAAAGTCATCATGCACATTTCTATCCAAATAGTTTATTTGACCTGAAAATCCCTTCTTCAGAGGCATCTTGGATTATATTTTATAGAACTCAAAAACCTACAGAGATTATGGTAGTACTACTTACTTTAATTCTATCTTTGCTTTCCTCTGTATTTCTGCAAACTTTTCACAAATAGACTACTTCACAACTTCTGCCAAACTTCAGCATGATTTCCTTCAGTAATTGCTTTTGCTCAAGAATAGCTCAGATCTTTTCTTGCATAAGGTGAAACTGATGAAATCTTTTGTATTATACTCTATTTTTCTTTACATGCGAAGCTTTCATGTCTAATTAATATACAAAGTGGCACCATATTTTGCATTTAAAGTTGTGCTGTCGATCTTAAAAAATCCTATGATCATGGGATATGGAAAAAAACAACTAGGCATTGCACTTGACAAGTTTGTCAATTGATCCAATGAAAATTTCCCATGTACACAGCTCTTTCCTTGATGGCACTTCTACTTGGACCTACTGGCAACTGAGGAAACGTATTAGCAGGTCACTACTTCACTATGCATAAAGAACGAACACCTTGCCATAGCAAAGCAATGACAACCATTGATTTGATCTTGATCTAGTAGATGATATGTTACTGTACTTGCTTAGAAAGATGACAGTGGGTCCTTATTCACTATGGCACTATACATATCTCCTTAGAAACTCTTCATGGTGAGAAGATGATGGCCGTTGATTAGAGATCGAATCAAAAGTGGGGAAGCTGCATGAAGTTTCCTAAAAAGTGGTGGGCCCCATACTCACTATGTCGCATAGCTTAAACAACATGCAACTTTCCAACATGAGATAGCGAGGACTGTTGATTCTACTTTAATTTTATGTTAAGGATTTCTCACACATTTGATCAATGGGGCATGGGTCCTGAGCATTGATGAAGTATGAAATTTTGCATAGTTGGCACCCCATAAGACTTTACTTTAGTCCTCGTCATCATCCCACATTATTAGAGGTCCCACCGGCTGTTGATTCTACGACACCTTGCTAATTTGCTAATGGCGAGATGCTAGAATTTTATGATAGTGAGGTAGCAAGCTCTGACAACTTTAATGAATCTTAGCGCTATAAAACACAAGGACCCAATAGATCATTATTGCTCCTATCAATTGCTTCTAACAACAATAGTTATTACCAGTCGTGCCACCTGGTCTAATCATGGTATCAATAAATTTCAAGGCTACTGGCTCTTCAATTTTATAGTGCCTCGCTACTTTGCTAATGGTGAGATGCTAGAATTTTTTGATAGTGAGGTAGAAAAGAATAAAAAAGATACTCATTATGGCGCCAACCTCTTACCTTTTCTAATTAGATCCTTCCTCTGGCTCTGATAGCATTTTCCAAGTGTCCATGACTGAATGATCAGTTAAAAGATAATTTTCTAACTGTTGTGTCTTCATTTTGCAGTCTCGTCTCAAAATTTACTGATATTTGCTACCTCGCTATACATAAAGAGTGCCCATGTTTTCATAGCGAGGAAATGACAACTGTGGATTTACTTAGATTAGATGGCTAGGAAATTTTTGGAGGAAAAATAGCTCAGGGTGCAGAAGATATAAAAGGAATCAAATATTCTCCTGATTAAAAATTTTAAACATTTCACGCTCGACCATTTATGATGGGAAAAATACATAGGGTTTTCATGAAACATTCAAAGGCTTACAAATAGACAACTTATCTAGAAACCCTATTTATCAATTTATGGAGACAATATAAAGATTTTATATCCAGGCAAAGGATTTCTATCATTCAAAAATTCAGACCAACATCTCCCTCTGTAATTCATCCATCGTGCTGAATTTATCATAAGGTATTTTACTTGTGAAGTAAGGTATTCCTATTTACATGCTATTCATTTCAAACTTTTTAGTGGTTTATAGCATGGTGATTGTCCTATAAATCTCCCAAGTTTTCTTTATAATATTATCAAAAGGCAAGCTACCAATGTACAGCAAGGAAAAACCCAGTCGGTATCCCACCATTGCTTGATTAGGGCTATAATTGAAAGGGAGTTGACTAGGCAACACTTGGGAACATGGGAGGATTTTGTAAAACTCAAGATAGAGGGACCTAAAAGGGGTGGACCTAAAGGGAAAGGAATGGGGACAAGAGAGAAAACTTCTATAGGAGTTAGGAAAGCAGTATATAGAATGGCTCAAGAAGCTTTGGCTTCTACATCTATACCTAAAATTGTGAAATGAAAAATTATTCCCACAGAAGCCTCAACTCTTAGAAAGAGAAAATCACACACAATTGTTATAGAGGAAGGTTCAAAAGAAGTATCCCCAGTATCACAAGATCCTAAGCTCAATGTTAATAAAGGGAAATCTACCAATCAGGGAAAGAAACCAATTTCTACTCCACAACGAGTCACCAAAATGTCTGGGGTAAATTTGAGAACTGAACCTCCTGTGCCACCTGCTGAGCCTGCTATACCACCTATTGATGTTGAAACTCCAATAACTACACCTACAAAATCACTAGAGCACACAACACCTACTCTTGAACATGAAAATGATCTTGAGGAAATTCTCACAAAGCCAAATAGCCCTATTAAAATTGATAGTGACACAAAGTCCTCAGAGAAAATAGTGTCCGAGTTTGAATAGCTAATGGAGGAAACTAAGAATCTACCACCAAAGGAATATTCATCTGTTGCACAAGAAATGGTTCAAGAAATTATTGAAACATTTCAAGTTAAAATGACTATTACACCCTATCCTATAGCCATTGTAATTTCAAAAAAAGTTGATAACACTATTACCTATCAAAATAATAGCTTTGTTGGATGTCAACATTCTTAGGATGACAACACTGCTAACCACCACCATCTTGAGCACCACCTTGAATATTATAGACCTGTTGTCTATTTTCATACACCACCGAACATTTCTACTCCATTAATAGCTAGCTTTAGTTTATATGAACAGTTTCGATGGGAAAAAGAAAACTAGGACCTAGAAAAGAAGCAATTGCTCAAAACTATCAAGGAAAAAGCACAAAAATTAAAGAGAAGGATAGTGAAATTATGGTCTTGCAGCAACGTGTCATGAAGGTTACAAAGCTCATTCTAGAGCTTGTAAATTGCAAGTCACCATCTCCAGTTTACACAATGTTCCTAAAGGAGAAAATGATTAATTTTCAATTGTCCTAAATTACTTGAGGATTGAACTCTTCCTTACACACTCCCTAGGAATTCTATGCAGCATTCAAATCAATTTTGATGGCTCTACAAAATCTCCTCTGTGAGTTATATGTTCATAATCTTGTTGTTCCAGATGATTAAAATTGGAATTCATTGTTATATGTGGGAGATGTACAGTTTAGGGTAGTTTTGTCATGGATGCAAAATGAGATTAGTCGAGAGAACTAAGTTGCTCCTTATAGGAAAAAAGAAATGTTTGAACCATTGTACATTTGGCTAGAGGTGCAACACACTCATAAAGTATTCTTTGATTGGCAATAATCAAAGTCCTACTCCAAAATCCACCCTGTTCATGAACATGCATTTCTAGATTGGGAGCAACATTATTCTACAAATGTCCTTGATGCTATACAAGCCTCCCATAAAAGATGGATCCAATTACTAGAAGATTTGAAACCAAGCAAGTTGCACTCTCCTCAAAATTTGGAGTTGGCCATCAGTAGGATGCCCAGGTATATGATGTTAGGTAGAAGTTAGAAAATTATTGGGTACCTCTTTATTTCCAACTACCAATACTCTTGCATCCTATGCTTGGAAAGTACGATTCATTTTCTGAATATAACATGATTTTTGAAGAACAAAAATGGGAAAGGTTGAAAGAAAACCATGGATATTTTAATTACAGAGCTCATGAATCAGGGGAGAAAATTGTCAATGATCTCAAGCTATGGATGATGATCATAAACCTATAGATGCTAAAGGGACCAGCCCTAGGATGGTTGGGGGGAAAAATGATGATGTGAAGAAATAGAAGTCTTTTTGGCCCTTTTTGTGAACATTTGTTGATTCCCTTATTTCCTTTTCCATGTTTAGGAAATAGTGCCATTTATTTTCCACAATTGAATATAGCTCCTTCGGCATAGTATTATCTAGTTCAAGTGGAGTATTCTTGAACTTTTCCATCATGGTGTATATTGATTCTTCAACCATGTTTTTCTCCCCTCTTGTCAACTTATTGAAATTAATGCCTTTAAGCCCTAACAAGTCTGCATTTTCCATAATGTTGTCACAAATGTTTTCCAAATTAGATTTAGCGGTGTGACTTACCACTCTAAACTTTCCATTATCATCTGACTCTATCCTCTCCACATCTAATTCTAGAGGTGCCACATATTTTCTTCTCTACTTCTTCTCTCTTGGTCCTCCCTTCTTGTTGGCTTTCTTGTTTTCTTGTTCCTTGGCCACCTTTGTTGTAGCCCTTGTGGTGGGTTTTTCTGGGCTAGGTTTATCTTTCTTCTTGCCTTTAGTCTATGTAGTAGGTTGTTTCTATGATTTCCTCTTCTTTGGCTTTGCCTTAGGTGCTTCCTCTTCTTCCTTTGCATCTTCTTGTTCTTCAACACCTTCATCCATTCCTTGGGTTAGTGCTAATGGCTCCTGGTCCTATTTCTCTTCATCTTCACCTTCCTCTTCATAATCTTCTTCTTCATTTGTTTCTACAACCCCTTCTACAAATTTGGCCTTAAGCTTCTTGATCAATTTGTCCTTTTTCTTCAATGTTGAGGAAGTTTTTAATTCCATATGCACCTTGGATTTGACAACATCATAAGTGCCAAAGTTTTTGGCACTCTTATCTACTTCTTCTAGAAGTAGTGTTGTTATTGTTGTAGATGCCTCATCAATATTTATCTCATAACCAAGTGGCCTAAGCCATCTTACCCTTGGTATGGATGCTTTGATGTAGGTGTAATCAATATGAACAAGAAACAAATATCATTTCTATGTTGTTCCACAAGTGAGATTGGAATCCTAATTCTCCGTTTCATTAATTTCTTGAAATCTTCAAAATAGTTGGTCATGATTGTTTCAAAATAAGCTTGCATTTCTTCTATGTATTCATTTACCTGGGCTACTATGGACCTATTTGTCTTCCAGCTTATCTTTCCATAAGAAGGGAATTCATTTTGTAGATAGAAGAATATACATATCAAAATTGCTCCAAACTTACATTGAGCTCCTTTTGTTCTTCTTACAGCTCCCGAATTCTCATTGATCTATTGTAGTTGTAGTTCAACTAGATCATAAGTATGATCCTTTTAAACAAGTTTATAACCAACATCCACAACAATATAGGGAACACTGATGAGTTTGTTAGATTGGTAGAATTTGTGGGATATGACTCTAACAACAAAATCAATAAGAGGATCCTTAATGGTTTTAATAGTCATGCCTCTCTTGTTCCACTTAGCTCTAGTATTATTCTCAATAGCTTCTTTGGAGTCACTCCTTAGGGTTTTAGGCCATTCTAGGGTTGGATACCCTGTTACCCTATGTATAATCCTTTTTTATATTTTAACTAACCCATATTCTAACCACAAACTACCATCATGTATCCTAATCAACACAATTCTGATGCATTTGGTCTTGAACATGGTAGGAAAATCTAGGGCATGGGTTAAGCCCTTCTTTTCAATGATTTGGAATTCTTCTTTCAAGACCTCATTTTCACACAATTTATTGTATGCCTCCCTAATTTACATGTCTCCAATAGCACCTATTTTATAGCTATAACATCTCTTAACATCTTGAACCATTACAACCTTAGGAAAAATTATAGATAGGGCTCTAGCTGGGTCATTCTTGTATGCAACTTGAAGGATAGGTCTGAAATCAAGTTGCTTGAATTCATTACTCACTAATTGGACTTCAAATGACTCTTTATCTTGACATTTTCTAGAACTGGAGGCCATTTCTTCAAACTAGAGTTTAAACATAAAGAAATTTTGAAACCACGTAGCTCGGCACAAGTAAAATACCTTGAATTCAAAGAAATTATGCCGAATCTATGTTGAAATATACTCAAATGCTTGATTCTCTGCTTGGAAATCATTCTGCACTTTTCTCCATCTTTTCTCTTTGCTTCTGATGGTGAAAATGATTCAAAATGTGATCATATACCCTTGTTTCATAGCATTTAATGCTTAGTGCATTTAAAACTATCCACTTAGCTCCTTAATCAATTCTTCTTTACTCAACTTCCATTATCTTTTCAACACTCGACATATATTGGAGTTTCAATTCCTCACCTTCAATACAAATTTCCCTTCACTTGGAATCCACTACTAACTTGGCTACAATTAATCACTTGGCTTCTACTAACTTTGGTAGACAAATCAGCATATACTAGGATTTTACTCGGTATCTGAGGACAACTTTTCTTACTCGAAAAAACTTTTGAAAACTTGAAGTTTTAACTTTGCATCTCTATTCATGTTGATCTATCCCTTTTAGTACTTACTTATCTAGGAACTAATTTATGATAAAGCTTTGTATATTAGTTCCACATACCTTCTTTTTTTTAGTTAGATGAAGTGTGACCACTTGACCTTTTGGGTGAAGTGATCTCTTCATTGGATGTGTTGCCTCCATCTTTCTTCTTCCATGTTTTATTCATTTCTCCTCTGATTTGTTCAACATCTACTTTTCCTTTTCCTTTATTGAACTTAGAGTTGGGTGATTTTGACCTTGTTGGACAGTTCTTACTGATGTGACTAGTCTTCAAACAACTGAAGCATGTAGTTTGGCTCAACCATCTACTGTAGGTTTCTCTAAAATGTGTTCTTATGAAATTTTTAGGGATGTGTCCATACTCTTCACAGTAGTGAAAAATATGTCTAGTGTTGTAGTCCCAATTGTAATGATGTCCATGATTATTTGACCCTTTTGGTTGATTAGGTGTTCACATAGGCTTTAATGATCACTCAAAAGCTCTATGTCCATATTTCTTGAAATTTTAGTAGTGATCTTCAAATCTTGGTGTCCTGATGGTTCTAGTCCTATAGTCATGTGCCTGATGACTTTTCTTATTGCACTTGTGATAGTGACCCATATTTTTATGTTTTTCATGCTAGTTGGCTTTCTTGCTACTACACACATTAGAGTTATGTCCCTTTTTACAACAAAAATGACAAGTGGGTTTTGTGTTCTTACTTTTGTCACTTCTTTCTTTTGCAGTCTTAGATGACTCACCTTCTTCAGTGCTAGTGTATCCTAGTACTGAAGTGTGATTACTAGATCTTGGTGATTTCAATAGCTATTTAGAGTACTTGATGGATTTATTAGGTTTGTTGAAGCTCTTTGAAATTTCCTTCTCTCTTCTCAAGTCATTTTGTAGTTGTTCATTTTGCATTTTTAGTGTTGAGATCTCAATGTCCTTGACATTCAGCTCATGATGTGCATTAATCATCTAGCTTAGGGTGTATAGCTATATGTTAGAAATTCTTGCAAGCTCAATTGAATTTTCCTCCAATATCTTTGCAAGGTTTCTCTTTTCATCTTCTATTATAGCCTTATCTTCAATGACTCTTTTCTTCTATTCAATCACTTCACAAAGCATGATGGCTTGAGATTCTTGTTCAATCTTGAGAGTTCTGATTTCTTCTACTTGAGCTCTATTCTTCTCCATCAAATCTACTATTGCTACATCAAACTCTTGGAATCTCTATTTGCAAACACTTTTGAGGTGTCAATCTCTTTGTACTATGTATCATTCTTAGCTATGGCAATTTCTTTTCTTCTCTTTAGGGATTTCCTCAATTGTTCCCTAGCTTCTTCCAAAGAATGTAGAATGAGATGTATCTCAATTTCCTGATTCTCTATGATCTTAACAAGTTTGTAGACTTCCATTTCTATATCTTTTCTTCAAGCTATAAGGATTCTCCTTAGAAGAACTCAATTCTAATACCAAATTTTAGAATTTACAAGTGGGAAGATTTACTTCTAAGAGGGGGGGGGGGGGAATCAGAAGTAATAAACTTTACACTTTTTAACTAAAATCAATCATATGCATGTAACACATCTAATTTACATGATAGTAAAGGAATGCATGAAAATAGAAAACACAATATTTGATCACCCAAAAACCCTTCAAAATGAGAAGCTAAAACTGGGGTGGGGGTTGACACCCACAACTTATCACTATAGAAATATGTAACTTGTCAAGGTTACAAAGATTGACCATCATCAATGGTCTGCCCTATGAAAGGCCTACCTTGTTAAAGGCTCTTAACCCTATTATAAGTGACCCATCTAAAGGATTTACAAACATTCACTTGGAATGTCACCCTGTTAAAGGATTTATAGTATGGTTGTTAAACCAACCTATCATCATAGAATTTTCATTCTCCTAATACAATGGATAGAAAGTAAACTAGAATGTGTTGACATAACAACTTACAATCTTCAATTTCTGATTTTAGATCCTTGTTCTATCCAATCTAATTTGATCCTTCTTGATATAATATGACACTGTTTGTAATGCTAATGCTCTGTTCTAATCAACTTGATTCTGCAATGCTATTCTTCCTCTAAGACTTCACATCCATTTAGACTTTTCTAGCATTCTCTCCTTGTATTCCCATACCTTCCATACATACTCTCTCTCTGAATTATGGGGTCTCAATCTCCTTAAAAAGGTTTTATGACTTAGGGTTAGGTATGAATCTATGATTGAGATTCATTCATCTTTCCTGCTCAATTCCTTCCATTGTTTTGATTGGTTGCATATTGATTTCATAGGGAAATAAAAATATTTGATCTTATCTTTAAGATCCTTCAAGATTCATCTTGAGTTAGCTCAAAAATGATTTACATCTAAGTTTTTGAAGGCACAAACACTTATGATGATTTTGTGCTACTCGACACTTACTAATTTCTGATGCTTGGCATATATAGGAATTTTATCTTGCTCGACTCCTATAATAACTCTATCTTGCTTGGCACCTATACTTTTCTCAACACATATACTAGTTTAGCATCAATTGTCACTAGGCACTTGAAACTTTCTTTACACTTGAATAACTTGAAACCTATTGAATTTATGGCTTGACACATATTGTAGCTTGGCATCTATATTATACTCGACATCAACTTTAGAAATTTCTTAAGTGTGTTGACACTCAATTGTCAAAACCAATTTGATACCAACAGTTATATTGTCATTAATGTCAAGCTCATTAACAATACTAATTCATGAAAGTTGCAAATCATCAAAAGGATGTCATGTTGAATATATAAATGGATGGTAAAGTTTGAAGATGAATTGAGTGAGTGATCCTAAGCATGAAAACTTAAGTGAGAAATTGATGAATTTTTTTATATTAAGATGATATTGGTTTGATTATTTTACATGATTTGATGAAGTGCTAAGATGTTGCACAAGTGAGTTATTTTGGTTGATAAGAAAGGAATGGAGTTGTAAAGTAAAAAAGAGAAGAAATCAGTAAGTTACACCAAACTAGAAATTATGGTTGGTAAAAGGAGAAGTTGGAAGGTTAAGTAAATTGAAAAATATTGTTAACTGAGAAGAAGCTATTACCAAGAAAGGATGGTTACAAAGTGATAATATTGTTAACTGAGTGTAGTAATAACCAAGTGATGAAGGTGCTCAATAATGCAAGAACGTATCTTGGTAAAGAAGAATAATTTTTGAAGAATCAACTAAGGGAAAAAATTGAGTGATGATCTGGACTATTCTAGAAGATTCTAATATAAGGAAAAAGCTAGTTCACAAGATCAATGGATGAAATTGAAAAGAAAAACTTAGATGGTAAAAATTGAGGATATATTTTATAAAACCTAAGAAAGGTTCAAGTTCCTAGGTGAAGATACAACTTCCAAGACCCAAAAAGTGGTTAACCTAGTGACACATGCAAATATGAGTTGGTAATTAGTTGTGCAGATGAGAGGAAATCATGGAAACTATAATGAATGTGATTAAGTGGAAAAAATTTATGTATAAGCAAGAAGGTTAAAGGTGTTAGTCAAGTATTTTTCAAGTTGTTGAATGAATTGATATTACCAAGTATATATGAAGTGATAAGTGAAGTTAATTGAATAAGTTAGTGTGGTGGCTAGTTAGAATGGAAATATTTGAGAAAATGGAGATATGAACAAGAAAAGGTAGTTGCATATTTGTCATATCATTTCACTATTATTTTCTAACCATTGTAGTAAAAAATGTCTTATCCAATTGGATCTAATTGTCCTATTTGTAAATCCTTTTGTAAGGTGACATTCTAATAAATGTTTCTAAGTCCTTTAGATAGGCCACTTATATTAGGGTGATAGGTTATAGATGATCATTTCTATAATTTTTTTTATGAAGTTTAACCTATTTATCAATTGAATTTGTTGATAATTTTTTGTTAAAATTACTCAAAACTTGATGCGGGAGTATCTTTGGTCTTTGAAAAATCTTGCATCAACCTAAAATATTTCTTGTTTTATATACCAATCTTCTTTTCATGAAGTAGCTAGTGGTTCTCTTAGTGTTAGGTTGTGCATAGTTGATATCATGTCAATGTAATGAAATAACTTGCACAATAGAAGAAATAATATGAAATTTTATATAAATACTTGAAAATAGCTGAGATTATTAGGCTAGTTCGAGGGGGAAACCTCCAAATATCTCCAATGAGAACACACTTCAAAATACCATGATGAAATAAGACTCACAACCTCCTATATATACCTAATTATGCTTATGTTGAATAGACACAACCCTTCATAACATCTAGTCTGAACTACCTACCTAAATTATAATATAATAATGATAACATGACTTAAGATAGCCACAAGTTGACTATTCATAACTCTAAATACAATAATATTAAGGGTGTAGCATGCCTCCTCTCTTGAAAGAAGCATTTTCTTCAATGCTAACCAAGTGTGGATTCTTTTGAATGAATTCCTCATCCTCCCATGTGACCTCTTCAACTAGTAAATTCTTCCATTGGATGAGATACTAAGTCATGGTTTTGTTCCTCAAATTCTTCATGCATGTTTGAAGAATGCACTCTAGTTCCAAAATTATTCTTCCTTCTTCATCAAGTTCTGGTAGTACTGTTTGAGTAGGAATATTTTTCCCAATTACCTTCTCAAACAAGAAACATGAAAAATTGGATGTATAATTGTTGTTGGTGACAACTCAAGCTTGTAGGCAACACTACCAATCTTTTGCATGATTTGGTATGGTCCATAATATCTTGGAGACAACTTATTATTATTTTTTTGTTTCTTCAATGAGATTTTTTTATAAGGCTACAATCTCAAGAAGAGCTAGTCCCCAATTTCAAAACTTCTTTCACTATGATGTTGATTTTCTTGTTGTTTCATTCAATGTTGTGCCATAGGTAAATTCTCCTTGAGTCTTGAAAGCACCTATTCTTGATGAAGAAAGTGATCCTTTAATGCTTGAACTCTTAGTGACACCTTTAATGATGATGTAATGGAAGGAGAATTATATCCATAAAGTGCCAAAAATGGAAACATTTTTGATGAGCTATGAAAAGAAGTATTGTACCACCATTCTTCAATAGGTAGCTAATCTACCAATTGAGATTGTTTTTCTAAAGTGAAACAACATGGATATCCTTCCAATCATTTATTAACTACCTCAATTTTCCCATTTGATTGTAGATGGTATGATGAACTATGATCCAATTGAGTACCCAAACATGAGAATAAATATTTCTAAAAGTGACTAGTAAAGATAGGATCACAATCACTAGCAATAAACTTAGGTGTGCCATGTAGCTTTTGGATATTCTTCAAGAAAATTTTTGCCACTATAGTTGATGTAAAAGGATGTGATAATGAAATAAAATGTGCATATTTAGTGAGGTGATCAACTACTACCATGATGACATTATGACCTTTAGATTTGAGGAGCCCTATGATGAAGTCCATGGATACCTCTTCCCAACATTGGCTAGGAATAAATAAAGGTTGCAAGAGACCTGGTGTCTTAATTGTTTCCCCCTTATTTCTTTGAAAAACCAAACATTTAGCCACAAACTTTTGAATATCACCTTTTATCCCTTCCCAAAAAAATCTTGCTTGAGCCTATGATATGTCTTCAAAAATCTTGAATGACCATCAACTAGGGACTCATGTAGTTCTTTGAGAACCTTGTGTTTAAGAGTGGAATTCTTGTAGAGATACAAGTGCTCGTTACACCAAAAAATATCCCCATTTACACAGAACTTATCTAAACTACTAGGGTCACCTTTTATTTGCTAGATGAGATTACTTGTAAAATCATTTTTCCACTCTTCTTTGGCTTCTACCACCCAATTTTCTTGTAATATTGAAAGGGCACAGAATAAGGCTTCATTCTTTTCATCCTTCCTGGAAAGTGCATTAGCCACATATTTTCCTTCCCTTTCTTGTATACAATTTTAAAGTCATATCTCAACATCTTAGTGACCCATTTTTGTTTCTCTTCCGATGATAGTCTTTGCTCCGAAAAATATTTTAGGTTATCATGATCTATCTTAATGTTGAAGTGTTGACCCATTGAATAAGGCCTCCACTTTTTAATAGCATGAAGGATTTCTAACACTTCTTTCTTGTAAATAGGTTTGAGTTGATTTTTACCTTTTAATTGATGACTCTTGAAAGCAATTGGTCAACCTTCTTACATGAGAATTGCTCCAATCCCATTTCCAGAAGCATCACATTCCACAATGAATTCCTTGGTGAAGTCTACAGTGGCAATCACTAGAGTTGTACACAATAGCCTTCTTCAATTTCTCAAATGATACATTAGCATATACATTCCAATGAAAATAATACTTCTTCAATAGAGTTGTAAGGGGTGCTGCTATATGACCATAATTCTTCACAAATCCTCTATAGTATCTTGTCAATCCCAAGAAACTCTTCAACTTCTTAATATTTTTTGGAATAGGCCATTCCATGAAAGCCTTAGTTTTGTTAGGGTCCACCTTTACTCCTTCATTTGAAACTATGTGTCCCAAATATTCCACTTCCTTAAGACCAAAATCACACTTGGATGGCTTAGCATAGAGCTGATGATCTTTGAGTAATTGTAATTCTTGATCTACATGTTGCAAATTTTCTTTCAAAGTCTTGCTATAAATTAATATATCATCAAAAAACACTAACACAAAATTTATCAAGAACTTCTTAAAAATGGAATTCATAAAACTTTGGAATGTAGATGGTGCATTGGTAAGACCGAATGACATCACCAAAAATTCATAATGACCTTCATGAGTTTGAAATGTTGTCTTACAAATATCTTCCTCCTTAATCCAAATTTGGTGATAACTCAATCTAGGATATAACTTGGTAAAATGCATAGCTCCATTTAATTCATCTAGAAGATCATCAATGATTGGAATAGGAAACTTATCTTTAATGGTGTTCTTTTTGAGCACTCTATAATCTAGACACATGTGCCAAGTTTCATCCTTCTTACACACTAGCACAATAGGTGTGGAGTAAGCACTCTAGCTATGCTTGATAATTCCTTCCTCTAGCATTTCCTCCACAATTTTTTCTATCTTACAGTTCTGTATGTTTGGGTACCTATAAGGCCTACTATTGGGTGGCTAATTCCTTGGAACCAATTTTATGGCATGGTCATGATCTCTCTTAGGAGGAAGTCTTTTAGGCATATCTCCAAGAATCACTGAGTGACAATTAATTATTGCTTGTAAATCTAGATGAGTAAGAGCATTAGACTAAGAGACTTTTAATGAACATAGCAGGGCCACAAATCCATCCGCATCTTTCTTAAGAATTTTTTGCATTTGGTGTGAGCTTACAATCTATGGGGATTTTTCCTTCAATCCCCTTAACTCGACTACCTTTCCTTGTGATTGAAATTTCACAAATAGTTCTTGTAAGTTCATCTCAATTGTTCCCAATGTAGTAATCCATTGTAATCCCAAAATAATATTTACTACACCCAAGAATATCACATACATTGGGGTATCAAGTTAATAATCTCCCATGGATAATTTGATACTATGAAACTTCACTGAACAACTAACTATGCCCCCATTTATAATCAAAACCTAAAACTCTAGGGCTAGATATATAAGACAATTTAGAAGAGTTGCCAACTTTTTTTTGATGAAATTATGAGTACTATCTAATTCGATCAACATTGTTACTTTTTTCTTCTTTAAGAAACCCACTATCTTGAGAGTTTGTGGTGCATTAAAAGCTGAAAGTGCATGACAAGAAATGATTGGTTGAGAATCATGTTATTCCTCACCTAACTCCCTATCCTCCTCTATTATGGACTCATCCTCTTCTTCCTCACTTGGACCTTCAATATAGAACAATTTCTTTTCACTACATTTATGTCTTTGACTATATTTTCTATTACAATTGAAACACAACCCTTTTTCTCTTTTCTCCTCAAATCGTTGTGGAGTTGACCTAGTAGGTTGAGGAAGATAAGGTGTTGAATATCCTTTTCCTCTTGTCACATTAGCCCCTTGCTTTATAGGAATCAAGAACTTCTCCTCTACCCTACATGCCAATATAAAAGATTCATTTACTAAACTAGGAAAAAACATGCATACCTCATGTTGAATGTGATCCTTGAGACCACCCAAAAATAAATCATTCAAATTCTCCTTTGTAATTGTATCCACTCTTAAGGATAGATTTTGGAATTGTTGAATATAATCCTTAACTGATCTTGATGTAGGAGCATCCAGAGGTATAAGGGCAATCCTGTGTCACCCAAAAAAAATTGTACTTAGAATTTTTTTCTATTTCATGTGTTTTCATTTCTAGATACCCATTTGGGTCAAATAAAGGTTCCAACTCTCACAGTTCCATTATCAGTGTTCTAGGTTAGAGTATTTGAACACCTTGGGATATGTGTAAATGCTAAAAAATAAGACTATGTAATTGAACCATAATTATGGTGGATTAGATGTGTAAATTTTTAGGAGGATTAAAATTGTAATTTGGAATATTCTAGAAAAAGAATCAGGTCAAAAGACTGCACGGTTTGAAAGTTATCGTAGTTTTTTTGTTTCTAGAGACCTCCTAAAAATGCTTGAAAGATAGTTTCAAGGCATTAAATGACCTTTTATAGGCCCAAAAAATGGGGGATGAGTGAAGCTTGTCTATAGGGCTATAGAGTGCTTTGAGAGCTTTTCAAAAATGTAAACGGTTCATCAATCGCAGCTAGGATTCAAAAGTTATGCCTCCCAGAAGTTTGGTTACCATTTTTGGATTCTTCTAATTTTGTGCCAACTTCTAGCACGACTTTTAGAGCCTTCTGTTTGGTTAGTGGATTCCAACTAGCACTTTCTAGAATTTATTCCTAACCCTTAACCCTTTGGGGTCTATTTAAGGACATATTTTCATAGTTAATAAAATTTTCCCTTTCTTATTGTGTCCATTCTGTGCTTAGGTAGTGTCCACATCAAATGGTATTAGAGCTGATTTTCCTGAGTGTGTAGACAGAGTGCCAACTGTGAGGCAGTTTGCACCAGGCCTATGTGGTTGTGGGTTTGAATTAAGAAGATGCCTCCACAAAGAGCGCATGGTGGAAGGGCTAGAGCTATTAATCTTGAGGAGGTTAGAGCCCTCCAAAGGCAGGTTCAAGCATTGCAGGAGGAGCTTCGTAGAGCAACAAATGTTACTGTAGGTGACAAAAGTGAGGATGACAATAAAGAAGAAAATAGGACCAGAAGGGGAAGTTGAAGGGGAAGTTCTGAATCAAGTAGAGGAGAGGCTTTTTAGGGCCATTAAAAAGTTTAGGAAAAGACCTACAATTAATGTGGGTGTATTTTCAAGAAATTTGAAACTAGATGAGTTGATCGACTAGATTAATGAACTGGAAGAGTACTTTGAGTATGAGGATATCAAAGATCTAGATAGGGTTAAATTTGCAAAGGCCAAACTAAAAGGCCATGCCAAAATTTTCTGGCAAGAGGCTCAATTGGAGTCAAATAGAAGAGGAAAGGAGAAGATCACAAGGTGGGATCGCATGGTGGACAAACTAAAGAAGCAGTTCATTCATGTTGACTACTAGCTTGATTTTTTTAAGAAGATGCATGGGTTTAAGCAAGTAATAAAATTAGTCTAGGAATATATGGAGAATTTTTGTCGACTTCTGATTAGAGCAGGGCATGCATAAGAAAATAAGGAGAAGGTTTCTCGTTATATCAGTGGGTTATGACCTAGCATCTAGGAGGAATTAAGTGTGGTAAGAATGACCATCATTGAAGAGGCATACTAGTTTTCCCTATGAGTTGAAGAGAAGCTAAATAAAAAGTTTGAAAGGAGACAAAGAGGGTGAGGTAAAGGAGGAAGGGGTAGTGGTAGGTCATCTGGAGGTAGAAATGAGACCCAAAGGAAAAATGAAGATGTGGGTACTAGCAAGAACTATAGGAACAAAGATTTCAACCACTCCCGTGATCAAAACTTTGGAGATTAGAGAGGAAGAGGTAGAGGACGTGGACAAGGTTCAGGAAGAGGAGGTTTTTGTGGTTCCTGTTTCCATTGCAATGAACAAGGCCATCATGCCTTTGAATGCCCTCAACAACAAGTAAGAATAGACAGGAGAGCTGAGGACCAAGCTAGGGTTGCTGATTTGGATGAGGATGCACAGTCATCACATTCAAAGGATGTAGAAAGAGGAGAGACTTTAGTAAATGAAAGGGTTCTACTAAGTGGGAAGATTGGACTGGGACAAAGGAGGAGTATATTTCGTACCAGGTGTAAATGTATGAATAAATTTTGTGATGTGATCATTGATGGTGGTAGCACTGAAAACTTGGTGTTAGAAGAGATGGTCTCTAAGCTAAAGCTCAAGAGGGAGAAACACCCCCAGCCCTATCAGATCACTTGGGTGAAGGATGATCATAAGGTCCTAGTAAATGAACAATGTTTAGTGAAGTTCAAAATTGGGAGTTACCATGATGAAGTTCTCTGTGATATTATTCCAATGGATGTCTGCTATCTATTGTTGGGATGATCGTGGCAGTTTGATAGGCATGTTGTACATGATGGTCATGCAAACACATACACTCTAACAAAGGATGGAGTTTTCCAAAAACTAAAGCCCATGGTAAAGGAAGGTGAAAGGGTATGCAACAATGCTAGGATCTATCTTGTTAATGGAAGAAAGTTTTTAGATGGCATGAAACATCAGCATATTTGCTATGCTTTGATTTCTAGAAAAGATAAAGAAGGTAGTAGTGAAATACCACTTGAAGTTTCAAATTTATTAAGTGAGTTCAGAGATATCATTTCTAATAATGTTCTAGAAGGACTGCCACTAGTAAGGAAAATTAGTCATTAGATAGATTTAATCCCTAGAGCTAGTTTTCCTAAAAAGGTAGCTCATAGGATGACTCCTACTAAAATTGAGGACCTAAATAGATAGGTTTAGGAGCTATTAAAGAAGGGTTTGATTAGAGAGAGCCTGAGTCCATGTGCAATACTTGCAGTACTGGCACCAAAGAAGGATGGAGAGTGGAGAATGTGTATGGACTCTCAAGCTATAAATAGGATAACCATCAAGTATTGGCTTCCTTTTCCAAGAATGGATGATCTTATGGACTACTTGAATGGAGCTCAATACTTCGCAAAGATAGATCTCAAGAGTGGCTATCACCAAATACAAATTCAAGAAGGAGATGAATGGAAAACTGCCTTCAAAACAAAGGAGGGTCTTTATGAGTGGCTAGTCATGCCCTTTGGATTGAAAAATGCCCCAAGCACCTTCATGCGGCTTATGAATGAGGTACTTAAGAATTTCTTGAAGGTTTCAAAATGGATCCAGAGAAGGTAAAAGCCATCTTGGAATGGCCTAAGCCAAGGTCTGCTACTGAGGTGAGATCATTTCATGGTCTGGTTAGTTTTTGCAAGAAGTTCATTAAGAATTTTTGTAGCATATGTGCACCCCTAACTGACATAATAAGAGGGGATAGAAAAGAGTTCAAATGGACTATGGCAGCTATGAAAAGTTTTGAGTTGCTGAAGAAGAAGGTGACAAAACAACCTATGTTGGCACTGCTTGATTTTAGCATGGTGTTCCAGGTAGATTGTGATGCTAGTGGTAGTGCTATTGGGAATGTATTAAGACAAGAAGGTAAGCCTATTGCATATTTTAGTGAAAAATTGAATGATGAAAAAAAGACATATTCTATTTATGATCAAGAGTTCTATGCAATATTTCAAGCCTTAAAGAAATGGAGGCATTATTTATTGCCAAAGGAATTTGTTTTATATACTAATCACCAGGCATTATAGTATCTAAATAGCCAAGGTAAATTGAATCAGATGCATATGAAGTGGGTAGAGTTCTTGAAGAGCTATACATTTGTGTTGAAGCATTGAAGTGGAAAATCTAACAGGGTTGTAGGTGCATTAAGTAGGAGACAGTTGTTGGTTACAGTAATGTAGGTTGAAGTAGTTGGGTTTGCTAAACTCAAGAATCTATACCCTGAGGATCCTAATTTTTCTAAAGCATGGAAAGCTTGTAAAGAACCTGTTTCTGTAAACAAAACTAAGTGGTTAGACTATTTGATTCAAGATGGTCTGTTGTTCAAGGGAAGTCAATTATGTATTCCAAGGAGTTCCATGAGGGAAAATATGATTAAGGAGAAACACAATGGAGGGATGGAAAAAATTTTTGGTCAAGATAAGACCATTTCCATTCTTAGGAAACATTATTTCTGGCCTCAGATTTCATAGGATGTGAAGAAGTTTGTACAGAGTTGTTAGATTTGTCAAGTGGTCAAGGGATTTAGTCACAATACTGGATTTTATCAGCCATTGCCTATTCCATCAAAGCCATGGGAGGACATAAGTATGGATTTTGTTCTTGGATTGCCGAGGATAGAAAGGGGTAATGACTCAGTATTTATGGTGGTTGATAGGTTCTCCAAAATGGTACATTTCATTCCATGCCATTAAACTCATGATGATGTCCATATTGCAGACTTGTTTTTCAGAGAGGTGGTAAGACTACATGGCCTCCCAAAGAGTATAGTTTATGATAGAGACACTAAATCTGTGGGGTGCTTATGGAGAACATTGTGGAAGAAGTTGAGAATAGACTTGAAATTCAGTTCCACACATCATCCGCAGACTGACGGCTAGACACAAGTGGTAAACAAAAGTTTGGGCAATTTGCTAAGATGTTTAGTTGGGGATAAGCCCAAAGGATGGGATTTGATTCTAACACAAGTAAAATTTTCTTACAATAACTCTATAAATAGGAGTACTGGTAAATCACCATTCCAAATTGTATATGAAAGTAGCCCAAGGACTGCACCAGAATTGAGGAAGATGGAGCAAGGGGAGAGGACAAGTGTTGAAGTAGAAGAGTTCGCTGAACATATCAAGCATGAACACGAGGAGGTCTAGGCACACATTATCAATATGAATCAACAGTATAAAGCTAGGGCCAATAAAAGGAGAAGACATAAGGAGTTCCAAGTAGGGGATCTAGTCATGGTACACTTAAGAAAGGAGAGATTTCCAGTAGGTACTTACAACAAGTTGAAGATGAAGAAATTCAGCCCCTACAAAATTTTAAAGAAACGTGACTTAGGAAATGCATATGAGGTGGAGTTTCCAGATGGAATTCACATTTTTCCTACCTTCAACATTGAAAACTTGACAAAGTATCATGAAGATGGTGTAGATGAGGAGCTGATGTTAGAGCCATGTCCAATTCTTGCTTCTAAGAAGGAGGAAATAGAAAACATGTTGGATCATTGTGTGGGTAGGAGTACTAGAAATAGGTAGTATGAAGAGTATCTAGTTAAGTGGAAAGACCGACCGATCAAGGACTCAACTTGAATATCAATAGCTGAGGTTTCCCATTTGGGATTTCCTCTACCATCCATAAAGTGATAGGGTCCCTTTTCAATCTACCCTGGGTGTCTGATGCAAGAGCATCCAGAGGTATAAGGGCAATCCTGTGTCACCCAAAAAAAATTGTACTTAGGCTTAGTTTCTATTTCATGTGTTTTCATTTCTAAATACCCATTTGGATCAAATAAAGGTTCCAACTCTCACAGTTCCACTATCAGTGTTCTAGGTTAGAGTATTTGAGCACCTTGGGATATGTGTAAATGCTAGAAAAATAGGACTATGTAATTAAACCATAATTATGGTGGATTAGAAGGTTTAAATTTGTGGGAGGATTAAAATTTTAATTTATAATATTTCAAAAAAAGAATTAGGTCAAAAGGCTGCACGATTTGAAAGTTATCACAGTTTTTTGGTTTTTGGAGACCTCCTAAGAATGCTTCAAAGTCATGTTTAGGGCAGTAAATGACCTTGTATAGGGCCAAAAAATGGAGAAAAAGTGAAGCTGGTCCATAGGACTATATAGTTCTTTGAGAGCTTTCTTGAAATGTAAACGGTTTGTCAATCGGAGCTATGGCTCAAAAGTTATGCCTCCTGGAAGTTCGGTTACTATTTCTAGATTCTTCTAATTTTGTGCCAACTTCTAACGTGGCTTCTAGAGCCTTCTATTCAGTTGGTGGATGCTAACTAGAACTTTCTAGAATGTATTCCTAATCTTTAACCCTTTGGGGTCTATTTAAGGACATTTCTAGCATTGTAAAAGGTAGTTCAGAATGGAGTTTGAGAGAAGGTACTGGGAGAACAAATTATCTCCAGATTTATGCTATTGTAAGCCCATAGGGCATGTTTTGGAGTCTGTTTCTTTGCACTAAGTGTACTAGAATATTTTCATAGTTAATAAAATTTTCCCTTTCCTTTTGTGTCCATTCTGTGCTTGGGTAGTGTCCCCATCATATCTTGTTTGTTGAAGCTTAGCAAGTTGGCTAAAGAAGTTTTCTGTCACACTATTGCTATATTGTGCTTGGAGTTCTTTTGTAAAAATTGACCATGATACAATGAGACCCTTTTTCCTCCTATGAGTACAAAGCCAATGATACCAAATGAATTGATTTGGTTCTAGATATAAGGAAACCATTGTAACCTTTTGTCCATATGGGATTTGTTGTACTACAAGAAAAATCTCCATTTGATTTATCCATGTTAGAGGATCCTTGCCATCAAATTTGCACATATCCACCTTTGGAAAAAAATAACTAGATCCTATAGGATTAATAAAATTTGGTTCATTATTAGTCAACTTGAAGGTTTCACCTTGATTTCTTGAGAGCTCCTTCCTTGTTTCATTCATATAGGTGCTTAAAATGCTCTGTATATCTGATATATCTCCTCGTAGGTCACACATATCCTTCTTAACCCCTTGAACTTACTAAGTTCCTCATTAGAATTACTATCCTTTGTTGCTTCTCAATCTTGATCAGAGGATTTTCTTGGTGTGGTAGAATTCTTTTTGGCTCTTGTTGGAGGCCTTGTCATCATGGAAACCAATATTTTTGAAATAAATCACACAAATGAAATATAAATTCTTTAATTTATTTATTTTAAACTGTAATTTACTTGGGCCAAGAAATCCTTACTCGGAAAAAATCCCAAAATTTTTAACCAAATTTGTTGCCTTAAGAGAGAATTTTCCTAATTTTACAATATCTTAGTTATTTTTGTTTTTCAATTTCTCCAAGCTTTGAATTTAGGCTCCTCTACTATGTATTGAAAAAACTAATACATGTTATACTCCAATTCGACAGGATGTGAGAGATATGAAGACCTCAACAAATTGTGTAGAAATAGTAATTTAGCAATAATTTCCTCAAATTTTCTCCAATTTCTCTAAATTTTGGATTATAACTTCTTTAACATTGCCTTCAAAAAATTCTTTAAAAATCTTTGAAAAATTTGCTAAAATCTAAAAGTTATGCTCTTCCCAAATCGCCCCAATATTGAGAAAAAATAATGCCTCTATGGTGCCCAAATCATGCTCTAATACCACTTGTAATGAAATAACTTGCAAAATAGAAGAAATAATATGAAATATTATGTAAATACTTGATAATAGCTAAGATTAATAGGCCACTTTGAGCGGCAACCTCCAAATATCTCCAATGAGAACACACTTCAAAATACCATGATGAAATAAGACTCACAACCTCCTATATACCTAATTATGCTTAGGTTGAATAGACACAACCCTTCATAACACCTAATCTGACCTACATACCTAAATTATAATATAATAATGATAACATGACCTAGTTAAGGATTAAGATAGCCACAAGTTGACGATTCATAACCCTATATACAATAATAATAAGGGCATAGTAGTCAAGGACCTATCCTAGATCCTTGTCCTAAGTGTGCATTTCCTAATATTTCATATTATTTATGTTCTATGTTGTTCTTTACAGTCTTTGTTTTGTGCAATTCCATTGAACAAGGCATGTTATTTATATTTGTATAGTTTCTTGTGATGATGTAGCATAGTGCATAGTTGGGAGATAACTCCTAATGCCCATGTGGATTTATCTTTAAGTGCATGTGATCTTATGTTTTCCTTTTCTTAGATTTATGGTTTACTCTTCCAAGACTAGACCTATTATATAATTAAATGCTTGATTGGCTGACTTGTAGCTCAATTGGCTATATAAGTAGCATGATTACATGTAGAAAAGGTAGTACATAGAGAGATCCTAAAATGTGAAAGATTGAGGATGCAAATTTGAATTCTGATTCTATAATTTACTTATATATGGGCACAACTCAAAAGGCCTCACAACTAGGCATATTGCTCTCTTTATATGTGAAGTTAACTAATTTCACCTATTGAATGTTGAATATGGAATCTTGTTCCTTTTTGGGTATTTTATAAATCTTCCATGTGTAACTCTTAATAAGGGTAGCTTGGGGTACTTTTGCATTGGGATACCTCATTGTTTCTTTAGGTGGTATTAGAGCCTAGTTATTTCTTATGGTTGGATCATGGAGAATCTTGTTGAATTTGGTTGTAGGGTGGAAGATCTAGAATCTGACCTATAACTTGCAAAAGGTTATGATCTTGCATAAAGTATTGTGAAGATGGTTCATGGTACAAGAAATACTGATTATGCTATTATGGAAATGTTGAGGTAGATTACAACAAGACTTGAAGCTATTGAGACAATGTAGAGAGGAGGTGTACATCTGAGGATGTTAGTAATGATGAAGAGGCAGTTCCTAATCTAGATCCTAAACATGGGGTTGAAAAAATGAAGAAATAATTTTAAGTATTTTTTCTTGGGTGAATGCTAGACCTATTTGTTTACCCCACTTTTTTCCTCCACATGTTAAAGAAAATGAACCTTAGATGTTGAGTTAAAATTTGTATTCTTATTATTATCTTATAATGAGTCTAGGTCTAGCTTTCCTTAGGCTAGGAGGTCTTTATCAAGTTTCCTTCATTTGCCTTCTCTTTTGGTGAATTGGATGGGTTATCGTAAATTCATGTCTCTTAATGGGTAAGTTTTAGTACCAAACCCATTAAAGATCATATTTTACTCACTCACAACATAATGAATTTCTTTGAAGATGAAATTCAATTTCCCAGTCGTCATATTGTAGCTCCTATGGGAAATTCCAATTTTCCTTCGCCTCGACAAGTTTTGGCCCATACAAGTAGATTTTTTGACATAGATGAAAGAGTATCAAAGAATGATAGTGGAAGTTAGGTATTTGTAAGATAATGTTAAATAGATACATGAGGCATTTAAAATCATGAGAGTAGTAGATTCATTCTTATATAAGATATTTAGAATATACAATAGTGAGTAGCTATGGGTAAACATTGATCACAATTCAAAAATGTTGATAATGTGCTATGCTAATCAGTGATAAAGAAACTAAGATTGCTATATGTTATAGCAATAAGGTGAAACAAAACTAAAATTCATGATCATTATGTGATATAACAATTGACTACATTGGAGCATTCAATGGTTTTGATGGAAGGTGATGGTCTTTATTTGATGCTCCAATAGGGTGACATCGCGACATCACTATAGTTAGTGTGTGGTCAAGGTTGATGGTAAATAACTAACATGATTGGTTCTCACCACTTTGTGAAGGTTGGAAAGATTAGCTATTTTTAGGTTACAAAGCTACAATAATTTGAAGCACTTGATCACATGATCTCAGATGGTCAAGGTAACAATAGTTAAGGGTATTGTAGGAGCATAAAATAAATGTAGTTGGGAAGTAATTTAAAGTTCTATAGTGAATGAATGAATGTCATGTAAATTAGCTATTTTAACATTATAGTTTCCCACATCAAGGAATGTCCACTAAGCTACAAATATACATGGCTACTTTGGAAAGTGGTCAATCATGAATGGCCTTACAATTTTCTTCTCATTTCTATAGCTACAATGATAAAGCTTGATACTATGATATGTCCTATCATGATGAAAAGGAAGTTATTTTTGATGTGAAAGAAATATCACCATAGGTCATGGTGATCAGGTTTATCACTAAGCACTAGAGATGAAACTTGTTACATTGATGAGTGATGAACAAGCATCTAATGCCACAGGTCATAGCAACTTAAAAAGTATCCAAGTTAGTAACTACAACATCACACAGTTTAAAGGTAAGTTAAAATTTTAAGTTGTAAAGTTGTGAACAAGGTCAACTTAAAGTCAATGATCAAATGAGTTAGTTTTTTGAAGGAGTGAAAGTATGTATTTGTAGCTTCATCAAGTTAAAGTTAACCTAAGATTCCAAGTTACAAAGAGGCTATAGCCAATGATCACAACATTGTAGGCATTATCAAGCTTAAGGCATGTAGAGTTGTGAAGAAATGATTAAAATCCATCTAGTCAATTTTGGAACCATCACATGCTTGCAAGTGGTTAGATAAACTCTAGATTCTAAGTTACAAAGGTGCAAAAGAGAACAACAGTTAAGTCAAATAGTTATCACATGTTCATAGTGGTTAAAGGTAACTCATAGTTAAATGGAAACATAATGAAACACGTTGATTAAAGCTTGAGAGAGTTATTAAATGACATAATAATTTAGTTACAAGTTTGGGACGAAATTAAAATTTATCTTCAAACAATTATCGCAAGGTTATAGGATAGAAGGCATTCAAGATATTTCAAGTTTTGAAGTGGTGATAATGAGCCAAAATAGTAAAAGTTAATAGATCACCCTGTCGCACGATTAATCCATGAGTGAATATTTCAAGTTACAAAGATGCAAAATGAAATAATAGTTAGTGATCACAACATCGTAGATAGTAATATAGTTAAAGGATTTTAAGTTCTAAACCATTGCATTATTGCAATATTTTTAGTAATCCAAGATAATCATCGCATCATTACATGAGTCAAAAGTTTTATATGATAGACAATTGTGAAACAAGGTAAACATGAAAGGATTTCCATGTTTAAATCATGATCATTAATATGAGATCAATTCTAAAGATTGAAATTTGTTGTGACTATTAGGATATGAAATACAAGTTTTGGTGCCAAAGTGACTATTATAGATCAGAGAGGAATATGAACCATTTTGAGGGTTTTTAATGACTTCTACTTTATTTCTTTGATGTATTGGATTGTAACTAATGACTATTGGATTTTTAAGTGATTCAAGTGCTCTATTAATGTAATTGATAATCTATAATTAGCCAAGACTCCTAAGAGGGGACATATATATGTAATTTTCTAAGTTAATTGAAAGGTCAACAAATTTTGATGTGAACTAGTCTTTGTTGCAATGACAAAAATAGAAGTGCTTGACACCATTGATTTACTATTCCATGCATATATTAGCATATGTATTTCTTTTAGGTTAGATTAGAAATCTAAAGGAAAATAGAGTTTTGTTTATATTTTTAATTTAACAAACTAACAAGAAATAAGAGAATTACTAAGGTTAAAATAAATACAATTTTTGTGATGTGCAAATCATAGTCTTACATCTTAGATTCATATCATTTCATCCTAAATTTTATTCATATTACAAATCTTCATAGTTACATTATCAATTATGAAGATTCATAAGTTGTGTGAAATTCTAGAATTAATCTCATCCTAAGGTCAATCCATTGCTTGAGTTAGTCCTACCTAGGCCTAACTTGGTTTTCCTCTTCTATTCTCGATTAAGAACATATCATAGTAGAATTATAAATAAATAAATTCTTTGAAAATCATATACAAGGGAGTTATACCTATAATTCAAAGGGAAATTAGACATCGAATGACATTTTCCAAGCTATTGTATTCAATTTTTCTTTAAACATTTGGGCACTTTGAGAGTTACTATAGGAAAGAACAATATGTTTACCAATAGATTTTTGGTGACTCTACTAGGGAATTTGAAAAATCACTAGACCAAAAGAAATATATCATTTGGAAAGATGGTGCTACCTCATGCAATTGTATTCCTAGTGCTTCAACCTAACCTGGGTCTCTTGGAAGACAAAGAAGATATTATTTCTTCCTTAAATAAATTTGTCTCAAGATATAGAAGGAATATTGAACACTATAGACACACTAGCCAATTTCTTGAAGAAGGAGAAGCTACAACAAAAGCGCTAGAAAGAGAAATCCAAAGAGGGGAACTTTGTAGAGGATAGAGAAGAGATGAGTGTGTTCCTTAAGAAGAACACTAATCTAACACTCTAGAGAAACAAAAGGTTTCTCAAAAGTGTTAAGAACCAAGGTGGACAAGATCCTACATTTTACAAACTTATAGAACTTGGTTTTCCTCTGCTCGGAGTACCTCACCAAAAGAGTGATAAGAAGAGTAAAAGAAGACCTTCATCACCTCCTAAAATGTAGATTTTATTGTCCACCACTTGCTAGGTAATAAATTTTCATAGAGTAGTAGCTCTACCTATTATTAGTTTTCCATAGTATATTGGAAAAATAGTCATGGAAACTCCTCGAGTCACTTCAACTTGTCTGCTACAACTTGTAGCTTATCACTCACTCCCCTCAGGTTCTAGAAAGAAATTTCAAAAATTCTCAAGGGATGGAAGAGTTCCAATAGATGAATACATCAAAGAATTCTTTGTAACAATACATATGTTGGAATGTTCAAAATGGGAAGAATACTTCTAAGAGGGGCGGTGAATCAGAAGTACCACACTTTTAAACTTATTCAATCTTTTAATCATATAACTAAAAAATGAATTGCATGCATGTAAACATATAAAGTATCATAAATTAAATCACATGCAAAGACACATAACACTAGAATTGATAACCTAGAAACCCTCTAGGAATAAGAAGGTAAAAATGGGGTGGGGATAATACCTGCAAAAATCACTGCAGCAATATATACTCAACCACTTTTGATGGTTTTCCCTATGAAAGGCCTGCCCTATTAAAGGCTTTACACTGTATCAATAGTGACCTTGTTAGAGGATTTAGAAAAAACTTTACATGAAGTGTCACCTTCTTAAAGGATTTACAATAGGTTGTTAAACCCACCTAATACATAGGATTTTCAATCACCTTCTCGAAAGGTTCTCCTACTTAGTTGTTAAGCTAACCTATCAATATAGGATTTTAGTATCTAATACAATGGTAAAAAAGTATTAGAACATTTGACGTAATAGTATGTAGTCTATAACTACTAGATTTAGGCACTTGATCTACTCTCTTCTGATCTTGATCCTGTAAGATCTGATATCTGATCTTGTCCCTTTTCCCTTGTTCTATTCTGACCAATTGGATATGAAACTCCTGCTCTGTTCCTCTAAGTCTTTCCTTCTTAACACTAAAATTTTGCTATAATCTCCATACACTATTCTCTTCCACATTCCTAATGGGTTATTCAACCTCCTTTTAAATAATGCAAAGACTTAGGGTTAGGTATGGATCTACAATCCACATTGAATCTCAAGTTCTTGCTCATGCTTTGCATTTTTCTCATTGGCTGCATGCCTTTTCTATTTTTCTGATTGGTTGAATATAGCTCACATAGGGAATGTAACTGATTCATTCTTATCCTTTTTCCTTTTTGAAATCCCTCTATGTCAGCTCCAAAAATGGTTTATGTTTGATTTTGTGAGGGCACAAATTCATATGCTAAGTCTGTGTTACTCATCAAATATTGAACTATTTATGCTCGACACACACTATCCTAGATTTCTCGGTACTTGTTACAATTCTATCTCACTCGACACATATATGATTCTAGCTCACTCAGCATATGAATCATTTTGGCTTGCTTAGCATCAACTATGACTCGACACCTATATGTCACTCGACACTTATATACTACTTAGCACTTGAAGTCACTCGACATCTGTTGAAATGCTAGCTTAGCACACACACTGTGACTTGACATACACAATGTACTTGGCTTGTATACAAAAAAGTGATTAAGTGTGTTGACACTCAAATGTCAAATATATCTAAGAACTAACAATCTTCCCCTTTGACATGAGTGTTAAAAACACTTAACTAATCATTGCTATTCTATCCTTATGAGTGCCTTATCTACAATATTTCAAAAAAAATTCAAAATACCTTAACTCCCCTAAGTTGATTTGTGCCTTGTCATTCTTCGTAATCAAAATTTTGTGTTGAATTTTCCTGATACTCTTTATCTTCTATCCTATACCTGTGCCTCTATATCTACTTATGGAATTTCTACATTTGCATCAGAGCTATTTTCCATATAAGTGCCAAAATTTCAAAAAAAATTGTCTCCCCCTCTTGGCTATCAAAATTTATAGGTATTCTCCCCTATCTTATATCTTCATCAAAATACTATATCTTTCTTAAACATATATCTCCCCCTTTATTAATTCTCCCCCTTTTTTGACACTAATGTCAAAGGGTGCTAAGGAGTAATACCATATTTAGCCAAAAAAAATCTATTTACCTCTATTATTTTTAGAGTTGCATCCCAATTCTCCAAAGCAATGTCCAATGAATTGTGCTAGATGGCAGTCTCTGCAGCAAGGTGTACAAGTCCATCAAGGGTAGAAAGATTTGGATCTTTCTTTAATACTATCTCTGCATAAACTTGTTCCTTGTAGAGGACTTCTAAATGAGGGGTTATAGAGGACTGGATCTGCATTAATTTTTCCTTAATATTTGCTTCCTCTTTTGTTTGTACAACTAATTCCCTTTTTGTGTGAAGCAATTATGCAAAATTCTTCTCACTATGAGCTATATCTCTAGGTAATTGTATGGTAGAGTTTTTCAAGTTCCTTTCCAAGCTCATTATTCTTTGATTAGTTTCTTGTGTGAAATTTGAAAAGTCACACAACTTCCTATACAACAAAAAAATGTTTTCAAGAACAATTTTGGCCTTATCTATTGTCTTGGCCAACTCTACCTATTCAAGTGAAATTCCACTTGATATCTTCTCATTAACCTTTCCTTGAAACTTTCTTTTTGACCATTCCATGAGTTTGACATTAGTGTCCTAGTTCTCATTTGTCACCTGGTCAACTATGTCTGGTAGTTGCTCAATGATTGGCTTTCCTTCATCTGGTGACTATAAGCTAAAAAAATCCATGAAGATGTCCTTGATGCCATGAAGTGCTTTTTTATGTTTAAAATATTTCCTCATTATTTCTTTCCTCATCCTTCTATCCAATGTATTTTTCATTTTAGTCATTTGTGCTATTGTGATAGATTTGCAATCATAGGAAGGTATCATAACTTCTTCATCTAATTCAAGGTCTCCATAGTGAAGTACCTTGGTCACTCTTGTTGAACTCAAGCCTAGAGTTGAAAATTGCAAGGGAATAGCATCAATTCTCAACTTTTGAATGCTCTTAGTAGGAGTGACAATCTTTGGTAATTCTACCAATGTTTGAATGGCAGCTTGCTCCTTTTCTTTTGTTGCATCTTCCTTTTCTTCTGATTTCCTCTCCTTTGCACTCAACTTCTGATCATTGTCATTTACTGTACTTGGTGGAGGTGGTGGTGGTAGCATCAAAATTTTAGTCCTAGTGGCTCTATACATGAAAGGTGGTTCTTGTGTTTTCACCTTTTCCCTTTGTAGTGTTGCTACTACTTTTTGTAGTTCATCTACGCTCACCAATACAAGGCTTGTGCATAATTGTGCCTATAAAGTAGATTGGTGAAGGATCTTTGAGAGATCCTCTATAGTGTGTGAATTGATGTTTTGAGTTGTTTTGTTAGTGACATCATTTATAATTACTATTTTTTCAAGTGTAGTGATTGTGTGAGAAGGGCTGGGATGTGGCAATTGTGTGTCTTGCATACTTTGCTCATCTTCTTGCTTTTGGTCAGCTATTTCCATATTTTCTTCTCCCTTAGCTAGTTCTTCCTCTTCTTTCTCCTTATTATCCTCTTCTTCTTTCTCTTCTTCACCTTTCTTTTCTTCTTCCTTCTTTTATTCTTCTTTTCTTCTACTCTCTTTACTTCTACCTTTTCTTTGGCACTAGATTCTGCCTTATTTGTTTCTTCCACCTTGTCATCAATTATCTTGTATATTATTTTAAATATCTATGTGAATTTAGTTACAATATCTTCAACTTTGTTTTGAAGAATACATAAGACTCGATATTTGAGTGCAAATTTCCCACTATGCTTCTTATTTGCCTTAGTTATTTGAGCCTTTTTCATGTTAGGCTTCACTTGATCTAGGGTAGATTCTTTGGTCTCCCTTTCCATCTTTAAACAATAATGCTACTTATTCTCCACTATCTCATATAGTCCCTTTGGCATAGTGTTATCACGCTCTAGAGCTGTGTTCTTGAATTTTTCCAGCATGGCATACATAGATTCCTCTATTTTACTCTACTCCCCTACTGAGCGTATTGAAATTTAAAGACTTCAAATCATTTAAATCTTCATTTTTAATTTTATTGCAAAGTTTATCAATTGCAAATTTTGGAGGATGGCTTACCACTTTAAATTGGCTTATGTCCTCAGATTCTATCCTTTCATCATTTGTATCTGGTTGAGCCACGTATCTTCTTCTTTTCTTGATCTCCTCAATTGGCTATGCAATAGCTTTATTCTTCTCCTATACTACCTCTTTGGCCTTTTGAGTTGATGCTCTTGTTCTGGCCCTTGTTGCTGCTGGCTTAGCTAGAGCTAGCTTGGTTCGAGCTGGTTTTGTTACCTTCTTGGGCTTTGGTTGAGCTATAGGATGAGTTTTTTCATTTCTCTTCTTTTTCTTGGTAGATGTAGGTGCTTCCTTGAATTCTTCTTCCTTAGCACCTTCCTCTTTATTTTCTCCTTGGCCTTGTGTTATCTCTTCTAGTTCTTTCCCTTGCTCTTCTTCTTCCTCACTATCTCCTTCCACTTCTTCTAATTCTTCTTCTCTTGCTTCACCTTCAATGCTGGTTCCAAATGTCTTCTTTATTTTTCTCACCATTTTATCCTTCTTTTTTGTAACTAAAATAGTTTTCAACTCAGTCTCTACTTTGGACTTAACAACATCATAATTTCCAAAGTGAGGAGCCTTCTTGTCAATTTCTTCTGCTAGCAATGCTATGATTGTTGTCGAGGATTCATCTATATCAAGCTCATAACCTTATGGCCTTAGCCATCTTACCATTAGTATTGCTGCTTGAATGTAGGTGAAATCAATATCAACCAAGAAACATATATCATTGGCATATTTTTCAAATAATGAGACTGGTATCCTCACCCTTTGTTTCATAGACTTTATAAAATCTTCAAAATAGCTGATTGTTTGTGTCTCAAAATTATCTCCCATTTGATCAATGAATTCATTAATTTGGGTGACTACTGACTTGTTAGAATTCTAGTTCACCTTCCCAATTAAAGGGAATTCTTCCATCACATAGAAGAATATGCACATGAGAACTAGGCCAAATTTGTATTGTGCACCTTTTGATCTCCTTATGGCTCCTAGATTCTCATTGATTTGCTACAACATGAGTTCTTCTAGATCATAGGTGTGATCTTTCTTCACCAACTTATAAGCCACATCAACTGCTATGTAGGGTATGTTGTTCAGTCTACTGGATTGATAGAATTTATGTGAGATTATCCTCATAGCAAAGTCAAGAAGGGGTTTAGTCACAGTATCAATAGTCATTCCCCTATTATTCCATTTTTCTCCAGTATTATTTTCAATTACTTCCTTTCTATCACTTCTTAATGTCTTTGGTTGATCTAGGGTTGGGAGACAAGTAACCCTATGCACAATCCTTTTTGTAATCTTGATTGATCCTATCTCTAGCCATATATATCCATTATGAATCCATTCTATTTTGAACATTGTAGGGAAAACTAGGGTTTTGGTCAAACCCTTCTTCTCAATAATTTGAAACTTGTCCTTCAGTATTTCATTGTCACACAGCTTATAGGCATCAATTTTACAATTGTAGCATTTTCTTACATCTTGAACCATAATAACTTTGGGTGGGATGATAGATAATGTACTGGCTAGGTCATTTTTATAAGTAACCTCAAGTATTGGTATGAATTAGGGCTATTTGACTTTATTGCTAGCAAGTTGAATTTCATGTTCTTCCTTTGCCTTAAGGTTTCTAGAGCTAGAGGCCAATTTACCAAACTAGGGCTTTAAAATGTATTTAAAACTATAACTTTGTGTAGCTTAACACTTGATAAATACCTTTGAATTGATGAGTTCATGTTGAATCTTTTTTGTAATCGATGCAAATGACTATAAGGTAGCCTGCTTGATCACCTCTTTTCTCTTCTCATCTTTGCTCTACGTTTTAATGGCGTGAAAGTGGATAAAAATCAACCTTATACCTATTAATGACCTAGCATTAAATGCTTTGTTCTTACAACTATAAAACTTGCCACTTGAAGGATTCAGTATGACTTGGCTCCCATTGTAATTCATTTACTCAGCGTCCACTAGACTTTACTTCACTCAGCTTCAACTATCAACTCGACAGCTATTGGAAACTTGAAATCCATTGAACCTTCACTCAACATATAAGGGTAACTTAGTAGCTACTTCAAAAAATTTCTTGGAATCTTCTCTATGCAAATTTCTTCTTTGTAGTGCTTTGTTTGTTCTTTGGAACCGATGTATGATATAGCTTTGTATATCAATTCCATATTTCTATCTTGTGCTTAATTAGATAAAGTGTGATCACTTGACCTCTTAGGTGAAGTGATCCCTCCATTATATGTGCTGCACTCACCTTTCTTCTTCCAAGTCTTGCTCAATTTTCCTATTATTTTTTCAACGTCAACCTTCTCTTTTCTTTTATTGACTTCTGTCTTAGGTGTTCTTGACTTTGTTGGGCAATTCCTGCTAATATGACTAGTTTTCAAGCAACTGAAACATGTGATTTGGCTTAGCCATCTACTGTAAATTCCTCTAAAATGTGTTCTTATATAATTCTTAGGGATGTGTATACTCCTGACAATAATGATAGCTACACCTGGTGTTGTAATCCTAATTTTAGTGATGTGCATGATTGGTTCCTCTTGCAGGCTTATTGGATGTCCACATAAGCTTTGATCTGCACTCAAATCCTCTATGTCCATATTTTTGACAATTATAGCAGTGACCTTCAAATCTTGGTGTCCTCATAATTTTTTTTTTGCATTCATGTGCTTGATGTCTCTACTTTTTGCACTTATGACAAAAGCTTGCATTTGTGAGCTTGTTATGTTGATGACTATTCTTGCTCCAGCACACATCAGAGGTATGTCTCTTTTTACCACAGAAATGACAAGTAGGTTTAGTATTCTTATCTTTTTTATTCCTTTCTTCTACAGTCTTGGATGATTGTCTATGTTTAGTGATTGTGTAGCCAAGTCCTAAAGTGGCATTACTGGCCATTGGTGATTTCAGTAATTGCTTAAAATACTTGATAGCCTCATTGGGTTTGTTATAGCTTTCTGCTATTTCTTTCTCTCTTTTCAATTCATTCTAAAATTGTTCATTTTACAACGTAAAAGTGGAAATCTCAATGTCCTTCATGTTTAGCTCATGATGAGCATTCATCATTTGGCTAAAGGTGTCTAGTTGAATGTTTGAGATCTTTTCAAATTTAAGTATCTTCTCCTCCAGTCTATTGATGAGATTTCTCTTTTCATCTTCTATCATGGCCTTATCTTCAATGGCTCTTTTCTTTTGTTTAGTCACTTCACAAAGCATTATGACTTGTGATTCTTGTTCCATTTTAAGAGATCTTATCTCTTCTACTTGAGCTCTATTTTTCTCCATCGATTTTGCTATTGTTGCATCAAATTCCTTGGAATCTCTATTGGAAAACACCTATATGGTATCAATCTCCTTGTAGTGTATGTCATTTTTAGCTATGTCTATCTCCTTTCTTCTTTTTAAGGATTTTCTCAATTATTCTCTAGCTTCTTCCACTTTGTGTAGAGCTAGTTGTACATCAATCACCTGATTGTCTATGATCTTCCCAAGTTTGAAGACTTCCATTCTCTAGACCTTTTCTCTAAGCTGTTAGGCTTCTCCTTGTGAGAACCTTACCTCTGATACCAATTGTTGGAATGTTCAAAATGGGAAGAGTACTTTTGAGAGGGGGGGGGTGTGAATTAGAAGTACCACTCTTTTAACCTTATTCAATCCTTTAAACATATAACCAAAAAATAATCTGCATGTATGTAAACATATAAAGTATCATAAAGTAAATCACATGTAATAAAACATAACACCAAAATTGATAACCTAGAAACCCTCCAAGAATAAGATGGTAAAATAGGGGTGGGGATAATACCCACAAAAATCATTTCAACAATATATACTCGACCACTTCTCATGGTTTTCCCTATGAAAGGCCTACCCTATTAAAGGCTTTATACTATGTCAATAGTGACCTTGTTAGAGGATTTAGAAAACACTTTAGATGAAGTGGCACCCTATTAAAGGATTTACAATAGGTTGTTAAACCCACCTAATACATAAGATTTTCAATCACCTTCTCCAAAGGTTCTCCTACCTAGCTGTTAAGCTAACCTATCAATATAGGATTTCAACATCTAATACAATGGTAAGAAAGTATTAGAACATTTGACCTGATAGTATGCAATCTCTAACTACTAGATTCAGGCACTTGATCTACTCTCTTCTAATCTTGATCCTCATAAAATCTGATATCTAATCTTGTCCCTTGTCCCTTGTTCTATTCTAGTCAACTAGATATGAAACTGATACTTTGTTCCTCTAAGTCTTTCCTTATTCACACTAAAATTTTGCTATCATCTCCCCATACACTATTCTCTCCACACTCCTGATGGGGTATTTGACCTCATTTTAAAGAATTCAAAGACTTAGGGTTAGGTATGGATCTACAATCCACATTGAATCTCAAGTTCTCGCTCATGCCTTGCATTTTTCTCATTGGTTGCATGCCTTCTCCATTTTTCTAATTGGTTGCATGTAGGTCACATAGGGGATGTAAATGATTCATTCTTATCCTTTTTCCTTTTCAAAATCCCATTATGTTAGCTCCAAAAATGGTTTACATTTGAGTTTGTGAGGGTACAAATTCATATGTTGATTCTATGTTACTTGGCACATATTGGACTACTAATTCTTGACACACACTATCCTAGATTTCTCATCACCTATTACACTTCTATCTCACTTGGCACATATATGATTTTGGCTCATGCAACATATGAATCATTTTGACTTGCTCGGCATCAACTATGACTCAACACATGTATGTCACTCGACACTTATATACTACTTGACACTTGAAGTCACTCAACATCTATTGAAATGCTAGCCTGGCACACACATTGTGACTTAGCATACATAGTGTACTTGGATTCAATACAAAAAAGTGATTAAGTGTGTTGACACTTAAATGTCAAAACTATCTAAGGACTAATAGGATATCCTAGGTATTTCACATGAAAACATAGTAGTCAAGTTGTTTGTTGCAGATTTGATTGAAGGTATGGCTGACTATTTTTATCACTTAGTTGATCCTTCAATCACAAGTTGGGACATCATGAAAATGAACTTTGAAGCAAGCTTGAAAATGGTTAAAGATAAACATGCATTGTTGGCACAACTAACATCCATCAAGAAGCAACCCTTTGTAAGCATGAGATATTTTTTACTAACTTTACCAAAATCACTAACAATATTCCTGTGGTAGATAGGCCTACTACATGAAACTTGAAAAACTTCTTCATAAGTGCCATTCCAATAGATATCAACTTTGATTTAAGAAGGTCCCATCCTACTAATTTAGAAGCAATATAGAGAACAACTACAAAATTAGAAGATTGTTGGAATTCTTTTAGAGTAAATGAGAGGGAGGGTGAATCAATTATTCAAGGTATAGATGTACAAATAAAACTTCTCACAATTTAGTGAACACATAAAACATTCTCAACCATGCTTGCATTCCTTGTGTGTTAACTAAAATTGATATGTTACTATTAAATCAACCTGTAGAAATGTAAAACATGAAACACAACACATCCATCAACAAATTTGACACAATGATTTAACTTGGAAACCCAATTTGAGAAAAACCACCAGTAACATGCGACTGCTTTTTCACTCTTTTGAAGTGATGCCCTATTAAAGACCAACCCTATTAAAGGTTACAATAGGCATTGTTAAATGTGACCTAATTAAGGGATTTTAGTCACCCTATCAAAAGTGAGCCTTGTTAGAGGACTTTAGGCTATTCACTTGGAATGCCACCCTATTAAAGGGTTTTTCAATTACTATTATGTCAATCTTTCTCCAAAGGATTTACCCTAGGCTGATACAATTGCTAGAGAGTAACAATAGAGCTTTGATCTGGTACAACTCACAACCTGACTTATAGATTATAGATCATTGTTTAGTCCTCAAATCTGCTTGGCTTTGAATCTTTGTAGCTCTAACAGCTTGTTCACCCTTCAAGCATTCATCCTCTTTAAGCCTTCTAGCTCAGTATGCCATTACAGACTTCTTCACTTGGGTCACATAATGAAGCAAAGAAAACAATCCTTTCTCTCCTTATCAAATTTTTGCATAAAACTCTCTAACTCTTTTCTTTATGACCAAAAATTTCTACATATAGGAAATTAGAACATTTATCCACTCATTATCCATCTTCAAAATTAGGGTTTTCGATGGATTAGGTAGGATACAATGTATCTACCCCACATCTTGTCTTTTCTAGAAAATTATGTTGGAATACATTTGAATTCACCTCCAAAATAGTTTACATAAGATTCTCTACCACTAGCTCATCAATCTTATCTTTCTCCTAATTCAAAAGTTCCAAGAAAAAAAACTTGTTGGCTTTTATTTAGTAAATCTTTGATCTTTGTCATAATGCAATAGCTCAACATTATCAACCTTCTAATGCTCAACACATATTGCTTTACTTGAAATCAACTGTAAAATCATGCAACATCAACTAGATTTTATTCGTGCTTGGCATCAACTAAAAATTACTTAGCATCTACTAACTTGCTTGACATCCACTAGAGTTTTCTTTCACTGAGCTCCAACTAACTTTTTTCTTGGCTTGAACTAACTTTGCTTGGCACCTACTATTCACTTGGTCAAACTTGGCAAATGAACTTTGTTTAACTTTATTCCTCTGAACTTTCTAAGCATAGCCAATCATTTTGTAACCTCAAGTAGACCATAAATACATTATGTTATCATATTCTTAATTGATTGTTGCACTTAATTACATAATCATAACCCAACCTTTCATCTAGGTACTATTGTTACATCTTATTGATCAAATCCTCCTCATCAGTCAACTAAGTGATAGTACTTGAAACATATAAGTAATTGCCTTACTAGCATGTAGCAAGTTTGACATCAGTGACAAAACAATGATTGAAACATAGTCTTCTTTAGCAATATTTCTAATCAAATGATTTTTTCAATCAAATATCAATAATCTCCCTCTTTGGCATTGATGGAAAACCAAATTGATCAACTAGTGAAACAAATGATGAACATCTTGTTGCATCAAACTAACTAGATTAAAACAATAAACCAATACCAAAAAGAAAATTGGTGGTTGAAATTTGTCCCTCTATCAATAGCTCCCTCTTCTAATTAGGTTACAAAATATAACTCCTTCTAAGTTCCTTCTATATCTTTTTCTCTTTTTTCATGTTGAATTGATCAATAGAATATCAGAGTATCTCCCTCTTTTTGATCTAATCCTTCCTTTGATTGCTTTCTTCTTTCTCCCTCTTTCTTTCATTTAATGTACTCTCTTATTATCCCTCTTGCCCTTGATTAGTTTAATGTACTTTCTCCCTCTTTGAAAATAATGCCAAAGACATATACTCAACATTTGGAATCTTTGATATATGCAGATATAGGCTTTTACAAGTTCTTCAATTTTGTCCCTTTGTCACCTTTCTTGTGACTAATTTGTAATTCTAGTCCTGCAATTACTTAAGGAAATTCCTAAAGTATGATCCACTGCATCAATTTGTATGAAATGAATGTCATCTTGTTTGATGCAGGGTACTCCCTCTATCTTTTACATAGCCTTTGATAGGGGTATCACCCCTAGTTTACCTCTTAAATAATCATAACCATCCTTAGGTAATGCTTTTGTGAAGATAGTAGTAGTTTTCTCCTTTGTGTTAATATATTCCATCTTCACTTTTTTATTTAGAACCAATTTGCTTACATAATGATACTTGATTGCAATGTGCTTTGTCTTTGTATGCATTACAAGATTCTTTGATATATTGATAGCACTTGTATTATCGAAATAAAGTGTCACTTGTTCTATGATTTCTTCCTTCATTCCCTTAATTATTTTTTTGATCCATATAATGTTTGTGTAGTTAATAGCAGCAACAACATAATTTTCTTTACTAGTAGATTGGGAAGTACAAATCTTCTTCTTGCTAGTCCATGTAACAAGTCCTTTTCCTAAGAAGAATGCTCCTCCACTGGTGCCCTTTCTATCATCAATATTTTCAGTCCAATCAACATCAGTGTAGGCTTTCAGTTCAAACTTTTCATTCTTCTTATAGTATAAACCAAACTCTTCTATTCCTTTCAAGTATCTCATTATCCTTTTCACAACCATCAAGTGATTCTCTCTAGGATTAGCAGAGAATCTTGCAACTATCCCCACATCTAATGCAATATCAAGTCTACTATGTACTAGATATTGCAATTTACCAATCATCAATCTATATAATATTTTATTTACCTTATCTGAATCATCATTCTTTGATATCTTGAGTGTTGTCACCATAGGAGTGTACTTGCTAGTTCTAAATCCTCTATTACAAATTTCTTTAATATCTCTTTGACGTATTTTGACTAAGTGATATATACACCATATTCATTCGATATATTTGTAATCTCACAAAGAATTTGATCTCACCAAACATTGATATTTCAAATTCTTGCTTCATCTAATCTACAAAATCCTTACACAAAGCATCTTGTCCTCCAAATATGATATCATCAACAAATACTTCATATAATAGTATACCCTTTTCTTTATCTATCTTTATGTACAAATTGTTGTTATGATTTGTCCTTTCAAATCCAATTTTGACAAGATAAGTATGAAGTCTCTCATAACATGCTCTTGGTGCTTGTTTCAATCCATATAGGGCTTTTTATAGTCTACCTACCATGTTCTTATTATTTTAATCAAAAAAATGTTCTAGCTGTTCTATGTAGACTTCTTCTTCTAATATGCCATTCAAAGGTGCAGACTTGACATCCATTTGATAAACTTTGAAACATTTATATACAGCATAAGTAAGAAAAATTCTCACTCCTTCCATTCTTGCAACAGGGTCAAATTTTTCACCATAGTCAATTCCTTCTTCTTGTTTATACCCTTTGCAGACTAGTCTTGCTTTGTTTCTTGTCACTTCATCATTCTCATCTAAATTGTTTCTAAATTTACCATTTTGTGCCAATGATATTCTTGTCTTCTGGTCTAGGAACTAGACTCCAAGTCTTGTTCTTTTCTATCTATAGAATTTCTTCTTCCATAGCCTTGTACTAGACATCATCTTCCAATACATCTTTCATAGTCTTGGGTTCCTTCATGCTTAACAAACATGTTTCACTTCTCAGTCTATTTCTTGTCATTGGCCTTGCATCTTTGTTTCCAATGGTTTGACCTATAGGGTGATTTCTTTTGACATATTTGGGTAGTCTAGGCTCAGTTCTTGTAACTACATTCTATCTCTTAGCTTCAACATCACTATGTACATCTCTATTATTTATTTAAACACCTCTTTCATGTGTGCTAATATCATAGTTAGATTGTGCATTTTCCTCATTTTGCAACTCAACATCTAAATGCAACTCGATATTCACATGTTATGACTTGGTAGTTGTTGAGACTTGTTGTTGGTTTGCAGCATGATTTGTAGCATCTTCTTTGGTAGGCATTCCTTTATAATAGTATACAAATGATTTGTATTCTTCTAGTTCTATTGTAGGTTCAACCTCATGTACTTCTGTAAACTCATCAAAACTCACATTTGCACTTTCCACAATTTTGTCAATGCTAGTATTTAAACACTTATAATCTTTACTTCTTATGGAGTAACCAAGGAATATACCTTCTTCACTTTTTGCATCAAACTTTCCACTCCTAGCATCTTTAAGAATATAGCATTTGCTTCCAAATACCTTAAAGTATTTCACATTAGGTGGATATCCATACCATAGTTCAAAAGATGTTGAATGAGTACCTTTCTTGACTTGCATATGGTCAAGGTGTATATAGTAGTACTTAAAGCTTCTCACCTATATTTCATAGTAGCATTCTTCTCCATCATGAGTGTTCTAACATAGTCCATTATATACCTATTTCTTCTTTCAACAATTCCATTTTGTGGAGGGGTCCTAGGTGTAGATGTCTATCTTTTGATTCCTCTATCATTACAGAACATCTCAAATTAATTTGAAGTAAATTCTCCTCCTCTATCTGATCTCAAGCATTTCAAACTCTCACCTATTTCTTTTTCCACTCTTTCCAAGGACCACTTAAACATTTGAAAAGCATCTAATATTTTTTTAGAAACACATGACTATCATCATCCTAGAGTAATCACCAAAAAATAGCATTATATACTTATCTTCTTTGTAGCTTTGCACTTAAATAGGTCCGCACAAGTTAGTATGAACAATTTCAAGTATTTTCTTAGAGGTATAAGATTTAGTTTTAAAGCTTGACTTTGTTATCTTGCCTAGCTAACCTTGTTTGCACATTATATTTTCTGGTTTCTTAAACCTAGGAAAACCTCTAATTATTTTCATGTTACTAATACTAATAAGATTATCAAAATTAACATCACATAATCTTTTGTGCCAAAGCGATACATCATCAAATTTTGCAATAAGACAAGTAGCATCTTCTATATCTAGATAGAATAAATTACTTCTAGTTTGATCACCTTTTCCAATCAAATTTTCATTTGTATCATATATCTTGGTTGGTTTATTTTAAACTCAACTTTGCATCCCAAATTATTCAATTGTGACACACTTAACAAGTTATAATTCAATCCTTCAACATAATAAGCATTTTCACATGAAATCTTTTCTTTGAGTTTGATGGACCCTTTTCCTTTTATCAAACATGGTGCATCATTACCAAATTATACACTATTTCCATCATAACAAGTTAAGGTAATGAACTTACTTTTGTCTCCAATCATATGATGTGAACATCCACTATCAATGATCCATTTATCATTTTTGTTCACACAAGTCATAAGTGTAGTTGCCTCATCCTCATTGGATTCGTCCTTCATTGCAACATATACCACTTCATTGTCATTTTCATCAAAGTCATGTTCATACAAAATGTAGCATGACTTCTTGCCTTTGTCTTTGTAATCTCTTCCATCATCTTCTCTTCTATTTTTGTGCTTGCTTCCTTCTCTATAGTTCTTCTTTTGTGTACATCTTGTAGCAATATGACCAACTTCATTGCAATTAAAACAAATGATAGGTAGCTTACCTTTGAACTTTCCTTTTCCTTTGTGAAATCTTCTTGCCAACAATGCTTGCAATTGTTCAATGTCTTCCTCATCTATGTTACTATCACTAGATGCATACTTTATCTTTCTTTTCTTCTTCTTCTTCTTCTGCTTTACCTCCTCGGAATCCTTCAATAACTATTTTTCTTTGAAACCTGATTCAATACTCTTTGGTTTTTAGTTGTCAAAATTAGATAGATCAAAAGTAGTGAGTCTTCCTACCAAACCTTCAAGGGGTAGATTAATTCCTAGTATACATCTTAACTCTTGGATTGCAAATACTCTAATGGCATACATAGGAAAGAATGTTCCCAAGACTTTACTTAGCATAGTATCATCATCTATTTTACTAGTGGAACCTTTTATTGCACTAAAAACCTCTTTCATTCTAGCAACATATTGAGCAATATTTTCACCTTCTTCCATTCTCTTATCATCAAACTTACCTTTGAGGTTCTCTGACTTGGCTCTTTGAACTTTTTTTCTCCTCCATGGATGATGTCTAGGGAATCCCACATCTTCTTTGCACTATTAAGGCCTTTGATATCATCAAATTCAACATAGCTTAGGGTAGAGGCAATCTCCAACATCACCTAATTGTGTTCTTTCTTTTTCTTCAAATCTTTAGTAGTTAGGGCTCCTACTGGATTAGCATACTCTACTACAATGCAAGATTGTGCATAATCTCCAAGTCCTCCAAGGTGCAGCTTCATCAAAAATTTTCATGTAGGAAATTTATCTTTGTTGATCTTGGGTACCTCTCTTTTTGGCATTTTGATCTTTGTGCTTCTAGTGTCTTAAAACTAATCCTCTTAAGTAGTTGGCTTTGATACAATTGTTGGAATTCTTTTAGAATAATTGAGAAGAGGGGATGAATCAATTATTCAAGGTCCAAATGTACAAATAAAACTTCTCACAATTTAGTGAACCTATAAAAAATTCTCAACCATGCATTCATTCATTGTGTGTGAACTAAAACTGATATGTTACTATTAAATCAACTTGCAGAAATGTAAAGCATGAAACACAACACATCCATCATCACATTTGATTAAATGATTTAACTTGAAAAACCAATTTGGGAAAAACCACCAGTAACATGCTACTCCTTTTTCACTCTTATAAAGTAATGCCCTATTAAAGGCCAACCCTATCAAAGGTTACAATACACACTATTAAATGTGACTCGGTTAAGGGATTTCAGTCACCCTATCAAAAGTGAGCCTTGTTAGAGGATTTTAGGCCATTCACTTGGAATTCCACTATATTAAAGGTTTTTCAATGACTATTAAGTCAACATTTCTCCAAAGGATTTACCCTAGGCTAATAAAATTGTTAGAGAGTAATAGTAGAGCTTTGATCTGATACAACTTACAACCTTACTTGTAGATTATAGATCACTATTCAGTCCTCAACTATGCTTTCCTTTGAATCTTCGTAGCTCTAACAACTTTTCACCCTTCAAGAATTCATCCTCTTTAAGCCTTCAAGTTTAGTATGCCATTGCAGACTTCTTCACTTGAGTCACTTGATGAAGCAAAAAAAAAAACCCTTTTCTTCTCCTTATTAGATTTTCACATAAAACTCTCTAACTCTTTTCTTCATGACCAGACATTCCTACATATAGGAAATTATAACATTTTCTTGCTCATTATCCATCATCAAAATTAGGGCTTTCGATGGATTAGGTAGGATACAATGTATCTACCCCATATCTTGTCTTTTCTAGAAACTTCTCTTGGAATCCATTTGAATTTACCTCCAAAATGGATTACATAAGATTCTATGCCACCAGCTCATCAATCATATCTTCCTCCTAATTAAAAAGTTCCAAGAAGACAAACTTATTGGATTTTATTTGGCAAATCTTTGATCTTTTTCATATTGTAGCAGCTCTGCATTATCAACCTTCTGATGCTTGACACATACTGCGTTACTCAACATCAATAGGATTTTCTTGGTGCTCGGCATCAACTAAAAATTACTTAGCATCTACTAACTTGCTCAACATCCACTAGAGTTTTCTTTCACTTGGCTCCAACTGAAATTTTGCTTAGCTTGAACTAAGTTTTCTTGACACCTACTATCCACTTGGTCAAGCTTGGAAAATGAACTTTGTTTAACTTTATTCTTCTAAAATTTCTAAATATAGCCAGTCATTTTGTAACCTCAAGTAGATGATCAATAAATTATTTTATCATTGTCTTAACTAATTTTTGCACTCTAATACATAATCATAACTCAACCTTTCCTCTAGGTACTTTTGTTACATCTTGTTGATCAAATCCTCCTCATCAATCAATTAAGTGATAGTACTTGAAACATATAAGCAATTGTCTTACCAATGTGTAGCAAGTTTGACATCAGTGAAAAAACAATGATTGAAAGACACAGTCTTCTTTAGCAATCTTTCTAATCAATGATCTTTTTAATCAGATATCAATAGAAGATGATATGATCTCGATGAGAAGATGGAAACATGAGATACAAATCAATACCAGTACCTATGGTACTACCTCTTCAAAGGAGATAATTCAAAAGTTGTCAAATGAGCTTATTTCCATGAAGAGATAGTTTCCCAAATTTAATAACCCTTATTAGCAAAATTTCTAGGACTAGACTAGAAGGAATAATGATGGAAGAAATAGTGAAGGTAGAACCCAACAACATTTCATCTGACAATAGACCATGATGGAGAAAGTTTCGCAGAAATAGTCTGCATGATGTAGTTGCTAACGGCTAATGAATTGAGTACCTCAATGATAGGGGTAGAAATTGATTCATGCTGAAATGGTGACTCTATAAATTTCTTTTTAGAGTATGAGGTTGACTCAAAAAGGTATGGAGAATGCTATGCTACTAAAGATGGTATTGCATATACCATGCTTACTAGAAGTTAAAAAAAAAACAACAGTTCCTGATTCTCCTTTAGGAACCCATAATCCATCTACTTCAAGTACTAAAGATGCCAATCAAGGAATGAAGATTCTTCAATAAATTAAGGAACAAGGTCCCTTTGATTTCATTCAATTCTACAAAGATTCCAAAATTCAAATTTCTCCCATAGATTATATGAAATCTAATCTCACTGAATTCAAGAGATTTATAAACTACTGTAAAGGTGATAATATAAATATGAATCATAATTGTTGAAAATTTTATCACTATTTATCCCATCATAGATAATCAATGACATCTTCTATGGCATAAGTTATGTAGTTTTTGGGTACTCAATGGTGTAATTTTTGTAGTTTTGGCCAAAACAATGTGTGGTTTTGAAAAAAATTAGGTGCACAAAGAACAATGCAATTTCATGCATCAGAAGAGTCATATAAGATGAGTTGGCTATCAAATAAATAGTTTTTGCTCACTCAACAGTTCACAAGTTGAAGCTGTGTGCAATTTCCAAATGACTATAGGCTACAAAGGTCTCAGTTATCACTATGTGCAGACGGTAGAAAATGATATAGTGATGAGTGATGCCAAGACTTATTGCTAATGCCATAGTGATCATTGGATGACAATAATAAAAAAAATAGATATATTGATAAGTAGTTTTGGGCATCAAATAGAGTAGTCTTCGCAGCATCACATGCCAACATGGTCAATGGAGATTTAAAGTTATGAAGGTGTGAAAGTTGGCTTTTGCATCCTCACACATTATCAAGGTTTACCTATAATTAAGTTGGCAATGATGTGAAATGCTTTGTTCACACCATTGTAGGGTCAATTTATGAGTTAATTATTTAAGTTGTAAAGGTGTGAGGGGCATCAAATAGTTAGTGTGATGGTCTTGATGTCATCACAAGAGTTTGAGCTGTAGTGAAATACTACATTGTGAAGGTGTGAATAGCGACTAAGATAGTTACAGTGAATACAATCATAGATTTTCATGGTTGCAAAGTTGCAATAAATTAGAACAAATATTGAAGTTAAGTGATCATCACAACATCACATGATTAAGTCATGGATGGAGGTTTCAAGTTGCAAAGGAATGCAAGGGTAATGCTGATATTTAAGGTTCAAGGTTATCATAGCTTCACACAATTTCATCTTGAGTTGGAAAGTTGCAAAATCAGCCAACAATCATCGAGGAGAATGTTTGCAGCATCACATGGTCAAGGAATATTTTGTGTGGTGGTTGTGAAGGGCTAAAAAAGGTAAAAATGGATGGTCTTGCAACATTGCATGGAAATAAAATGTTAAGTCACCAGGTATTGTGAAGATGTGAAGTAGTTAGTTTAGTGGTTATCACAAGGTCACTATAGTTAGTGAATTATAGTGATAGATAGTTATGAAGTAGTGATAAGGGATGAAATGAAGATGTCACAATTTTGCAAGGCCAAATAGTCAATGAAGAAAAAGAGTTAGGGAGTAGCGAATAAGAGAAAGGCACAACATCACAGGCCAAGATGGTGAGGTGGTAGAACATTTGGAGTATATGAGCCCACATAAAAAAGTTGAATATTGAATGATGACATGGCTGACCTTGCAATTTTGTGAACATGAAATCAAGCAACTCTATGATGGAAAGAAGGTCCTTTGATCATCTACAACCAACTTTTGGTTATCTCCATGCCTAATAAATGCAAATTTCTTCATACCACCACCATGGTTATCCATTAGTTATGGCCTCCATTTCTATTTCTTCAAGGCTTAATTTTTATACAAGATCTGAGTTTCTATGTGGACATGTACATCTAATTAGATCTCCATTCTACTTCTTAGTTATTGCTCTTGTATAGCTTGAGCTTAGTGGTTGAGTTTAGATTTTCAATGTAAACATCAGTGTTATGCTTGAACTCTATAAAAGATAGTTATAAATATATTGTAGGGGTTCTTCTCTATTTTTTTATGTCTACTTGTAGTAGCCTTGTTCTCTACAACTATTTTCCTTTCCTTCCATTAGTGAAATATCTCTCTTCTTTACCTTTTCTTTCCATTCATTATTTGTGTATATATCTTGTCTGGTTTTGAATGTTTTCTTTCTTAGTTTCTAAAGGTTGTATGTCGGTTCACACTGTTGATGATTGATGTACTACAAAGCTATATTTCCTTTTAGCACTTGATCAACTCCAAACCTACCATGTGATTCTTTGGGAGTAGAATAGAGTGAAGATCTATGTACTTGGGCTTTTCATTGAATTGTTGTGCATATAAGGGAAGAGTTGTAACTATTTCAATTAGGTGCATCACACACCTTTCCCTTTTAGCAATTTTCTTTCTTGCATCTCCTTCTCCATTTTCCTTTCAAGCAATAGTTAGTTGCATTTGGATTGTAAGGAAGCTGACCTTCTTTGGAGACTCAATCTCATAGTTCAAGTCCCACAAATTGGAGATTGTTTCCATGTTACACAAGGTTTCCTTTAGGTCAAACTTCAGGAAATGACACAAACTTTTATGTCAACAATAATGGTTCCTCAACCTTAGAAGATTAATCCTTGACATCCAATCATTTTGAACAAGGGGAACCTACTATTCTAGCTACCTTTCATGGGAAAAATCTTAAGCCTTTCTATGTATCACTTTATATAAATTGTTGTAAGTTGAACAACTATATTATAGACTTTGGAGCTTTTGATAATATTATGCCCTACCTTGTAGCTAAAGCCCTAGGTCTTACTCTCACCAAGGCTCATGGTAGATGCTACTCTAAGGATGGCAAGCAAGTCCCATTGCTGGGAAAAATCAAAGATTCTTATGTAGTCCTAGCTACTCATCGAGAGAAAAAACTATTGTTGACTATCTTAATTGATGATATTAATGCCAATTATAGGTTATTACTAAGTAGAATTTTTGACAAAGATTTAGGTGGAAAAAAAAAATTAGAATGGTCTTAGGCCATAATTTTGGTGGGTAACAACAAAGTTAAGTTGGAACCTAAAGAGAAAGCTAAATTCACCATTCTAAAATCAGATGATCCCAAAGCTTAGATCCTATATCAAGACTTGGAATTTGAAAATTATATGATATTTACTAATGATTTGATGAACATGAAGGTTAAGAAGTAGAAATTTAGAACTACACTAAGGAAGAAACATCATAGATCTAGATACTAAAATTTGATAGAAGTTTCTCTTCCTCTAGATCAGACGTGGGAATTATATTAATACCTCTGGATGGTGATCTAGAGCCTACATATTTCAAGTTAGAATTTAGGAACATGAATAATACAACCAAGTATGAGGCCCTATTCCTTAGAATAATTTTCATGAAAGTAAAGGGAGTGAAAATTCTAAAAGTTCAAGGGGATGGTGAATTGATTTTCTACCAAGAAAAGGGTCAGTATTTTGTGAAAAATCATAAATTGAAAAACTACCACAATAGAGTGTGGGATTAGATTGAAGGATTGGATGCCTTATCAATATAGTCTATGACAAGAGATTTGAATTCAAAGGAAAACTCATTAGCAGAATCTTCATCCATACTACTACCCCACCTAGAATTTTAAGATAAAAGGTATCATGTGGAAGTCATATATAGACCATCGGTGCTTGATAATGTAGAAGATTGGTAGGTATTCAATTATGATAAGAGAATAAAAATATTTCTATAGAATACTAAGAGTTTTAATGAAAATGATTCAAGTTCTTGTCAAGAGGATCACCCCAAAAAATGTAAGAAAGAGGAATCTGGTGTCACCCAGTTACAATGTAATACTATTCCCCCTACTTCATATCATTAGAAAAACTGTTCAATCTCCATGATACTTATGTCAAGAAGAAAAGAGTGGAGAAAGGACCTACTACTAGTGAATATGAAGGAGTGAACATTGAATGTAAATAGAGCCCTAAAATGATTAATGTCAAAAAATGCTACACACAACAAGAAAGGGAAGAAACTGAGAAATTTTTTCTTGAATACCAAGATGTCTTAACATGGAGTTACAAAGATATAAAAAGTTTCATGAACGAAAATAGAGAAGTTACAATTCAAATGTTTTTGATGCCATATTTAGAGAAGTGGATAAAATTCTTAAGGCAAGGATCATATACTCGATCCATCATTCAAGCCGAATAGTTAATATAGTGCCTATTAGGAAGAAAATGGAGAGATAAGGATATGCATAGATTTCCAAAACTTGAATTAGGCATCACAAAAAGATAATTATGTACTCCCTCATATGGATCACCTATTACAGATGGTGGCATGTGTGGAAATGATGTCTATGTTTGATGGCTTCTTGGGGTACAATCAATTTGAAGTGGAAAAGAAAGATCAACATAAAACCACTTTCACCACCCCATGGGGGACTTTCTCATATCATAGACTTCCCTTCAGCCTCATTAATGGTAGTGCCACTTTCCAATGAGGTATGGAACTCTCTTTTGTAGATATGAAAAATAATAATATTTTTTATATATTTAGATGACTTGATAGTGTTTTCAAAGAAGAGGAAGGATCGTATAGGAAAGTTCTGCAATGATGTCGAGAGCATGGGATTTCCTTAAATCCTAAAAAAATAGTTTTTTGTTTGACCAAAGGGAAGCTACTAGGTCACATAGTGTTCGAAGAAGTTATAAGGATTGATCTATAATGGGTTGAAGCTATTCAAAGAATGAGCTTTCCATCTAATAAGATTGTGGGTCAAATATTTCTTAATTCAAGTAAACTTTCTTAAGAGAATTTTTCTAGACTTTTCTAAGATCACCAAATGTATCATGGATATGATGAAAGTAAATTCAATTTTCAAATGGAGTGATCCTTGAAAAAATGCTTTTGATGATATTAAAGAATCTATAGTTAACACTACTTTTCTATGTCACCCAAACTATAAGAAGGACTTCATGATCTACTACTATGCTTCTGAGCATACATTATCAGCCATTCTTATGTAGGAAAATAGAGAAGGGATCCAAGATCCTATTTCATTCGTTAGTATACCCCTAAAAGATCATGAGTTGAGGTATTCCCAAGTAGAAAACCATGCATTTGCTATGGTAAAGGCCTTGAAGAATTTTATATTCTATGTCTTGCATTCTCATTATGTAGTGTATGTTCCTAATATAGTGGTGAAAAGCATATTGACCCAACAAGATATAGAATATAATAATAGAAGGACATGGATAGAAAAACTTAGGTACATGACATAGAGATCAAGCCCACAAAGCTAGTAAGGGGGGAATGCATTGTGCAAAGCTATGGTGGAAAATCAAGTGGAAGAAGAACTTGAAGAAAATTAGTTACTCTTGATAGTGAGTGTGTAGGATACATTGTTTGAAAATATTACATACTTCTTAACTTATGGAGAATGTCCTAAAGGGCTAATAGGGAAAAAAAGAAGAAATCTCAAGTTGAAGGTAGCTAAGTATGTTATCTAGGAGGACAAATTATACAAGAAGTCCATAGATGGAGCCTTCCTTAGATGTGCAGATAAGAAACAAGAGAGGTTGTTGAAGATATTCCATGATTATTGTTTAGTTTGGAGTCTGATCATTCCCCATGTGAGAGATTGTTAGATTGTGGTGACTGATCAAGGAAGTACTATGCATACATCATAAATTCTTTGGAGTTTGGGGCATCAGCCCAATCTTTTTTTGGCTACTATTCACCAATTGGCTATTATTTATTCATCAATTTATGGCCAACATGTTGTAACAAATTTTAACTCTAAAGTGACTAAAATACTTGTATAAAAGGGCTTAGGGTTAGGGATTGTTTGATAAGGTGTGATGTGAAAATTGCTTCTTGCAACAATATTGAGTTGTAAGGGATTATAGATTGTAATCAGGTTGTAATCATTGGATTGTTATAATATTGGACTTGCTCTTTTGTGGACGTAGCCTAGGAATTGGGTGAACCATGTTAAATCTGTTGGATACAATTTTTCAATTGTGTGTTGTCTTTAATGTTACACAAATGTCATATCAATTATCAAATAGAGTCTACCAAGTTCAGAAGGTCAGAAAAGTGAATTACAAAGTCTACCGAGCATTCCTAAATATTACACAGTGAAGACAGTCTCTACCAAGCTCACTTGAGTATCAAAGGATTTTGTGACAGAAGTTAGTGTTAACTAAGCTCACAAGGTTAACAAAGGAAAGTTAGTTTCTACCAAGCTTACAAGGTCATTGAAGGAAATTTCGGATTTATCAAGTTCACTCAGTCTCCAAAGGATTTTGTAAAATTCATAGTGTTTATCGAGCTTCACTTGGTTAACATTGGAAATCATTTCTAGAGTAGTGTTTATCGAGCAGGGTTGGCCAATGAAGGATTTCATTATTTTGTGAAATAAAGTTTAATTGTTTCATGTAATGTCTATAGCCAACTAATGTATTAGTTATTGGTAAATGTAACTTGTAAATGACCTGACTTGATAATTTGTAATGTATAAATAAAAGGTCAAGTTGAGAATTCTAAAGTATGAATGAATGAATGGATTTATGAATGAGTGAGCAAGAAAATGAGTTGAATGTGTGACTAAATTTTGAAGAAGGGTCAGATATCCTTGAGGAGTAGCAAAGGTTTCTTCAATTAGAGAGGATCTAGTGAACTAGAACAGAGATATGTAACAAAAAATTTTAGTTGCATCTCATTAAGGTCAATCATTGTTACTTTCTCACAATTGTAGTAGTGAATTCTAAATCTCTTAACAGAGTTCATTTAGCAGCCATTTTTGTAAATCCTCTAAAAAGGTGGATAGTGCTACTAAATTGTTCTAAAGTCCTCTAGCAAGGCCACTCCTAGTAGGGTGTTTTAAATCCTCTAACAAGGTCACACCTAATAGTGTGTTTTGTAACCTTTAATAAGGTTGGCTCCTAACAGGGCCCACTTCAAAAGAGTGAAAATTGGTAGCTAGTTACTTGGTGGTTTTTCCCATATTGGGTTTCCATGTTAAATCTAGTGTCTCTTATGTTGATGTTATTTTTTTAATGCTTGCATGTTAAATTTATGTGAATGATTAAGATCAGTAATAAGTTAACATCTACCGAGTTACAACATCCTTTCTATGTGGCTATTGAGTAATAGTAGTAACTAAGTTTTTAATACATCTAAGGGATCTGTGGATTTGTTTTTGTGGTAATTGATTCACCCCACCCTTCTCAGTTACTCCATCTTTATTTCCAACAATTAGTATTACAGCTTTTGGTGCTTGCAAGAAGGATTTCAAGGATCTAAGCTAAAGATTAGGATGTCTTACAAGAGGGAAATTACAAGGCTTATCAGAAATAACTTTTCAGCATAGCAAGGTCTCATTAGACTCCATCTGGCTTCCATCAAAGATACATGATTGAAATATCTTGATCAAGAATATGTGACACCTTTTGGCACATTATTTGCTAATGAAATCACTGAGAAGAAGACTCATAACACCATGATGATAGACATTGCATCTGCCCTAAGCTATGAAGAATTTGATGATGTCAAAGACTGCACAACTACCTTTGAAATGTGGAACAAGTTGAAAGATATCTATGGAGGTGATGATAATGTGAGCAGAGCCAAAGTAGAAAGTTTAAGAGGACAATTTGATCAGATGAGGATGCAAGAGGATGAAAACATTGCTAAATATGTTGAAAGACTCAAAGTAGTTGTTAGTGCAATCAAGGCTTTTGGAAGAGACATTACTTCCCATTTATGAAATTAGTGTTTTTGCAATTCAATAAAGAAGATGTGCAACAAATCATAAGATAAATTTAGAGGCCATAGTAGGAAGATTGACTACATTTGAGCTAAATAACTATGAAAACTATGTTCCAACTTCCAAGAACATTCAGTTAGCATTTGAGACCAAGCTTTCACTCAAAGATAAAGGCAAGAAGATAAAGGATTCTTAGTTAGAAAGTGAAGAAGAATTAGAATAGAGTTTAGATAGTGATCTTGAGGTGCTTAAAGCTCTACTAGCAAGGAAATATTCTAGAGGCAAAGGGAAATACAAAGGTAAGGTTCCTCTAATATGTTTTTCATGTGAGGAAATTGGTCATATTGCTGCTAGGTGCCCAAACAAGAAAAAAAAGGATGAGAAGAAAGGTCACAAGTGCATTGGCAATAAAGAATTCAAATAATTCAAGGACAAAGGTAAGAAAACATGTTCCATGGCTAAGGATTCTAATGATTCTGATGAAGAAGAATATGAAATTGTTTACAATGCTATGAAAGATGAATCTAATAATGATAAGGAAGATAAAATGGCACTTATATTTCATGTGAGAAAAAATGATACATGGATCATAGATAGTGGCTGTTCTCATCATATGAATGGTGATAAAACTAAGTTTGAACATTTTGAAGACTATGATGGTGGTAGTGTAAAGTTTGGTAATAATGAAACCTATTGCATAAAAGGAAGAGGAAGAATATCACTAACCAAAGAGCTTGTATGTGATAATGTATATTGGGTAGAAGGATTAAAAGACAATCTATTGAGTATAGCACAATTACTCAATAATGGATTCAAAGTGGAATTTATGCATGGAAAAGTAAGACTACTGGATGAAAAAGGAAAGTTGATTAGATTAGGCATACAAAGAAAAGGTAACTTGTTCTATCTTGAACTTGGTGAATGTTCATGCTTTATTGCTCAATTTGAAGAAAGTTGGTTATGGCATAGAAGGTTGTGTCATGTGAACTTTGATAACCTGGTGAAAATAAGAAAATTCAAAAAAGTAAGAGGCATTCCCAGTATAAAAAAACCTAAGGTTGGTCTATGCAAGAATTGTTAGATCGGTAAGATGGGAAAAACTAGCTTTAAAAGTAAGAACTATCAGTTTGAAGAAGTTTTAGAAATTGTGCATACTGATTTGTGTGGACCTATTGGAATTGAAAGTTATACTAGAGAAAAGTTCTTTATTCTTTTTGTTGATGATTACTCAAGAATGATGATTGTCATGTATCTAAGAGAGAAATTAGAAGCTTTTGAGAAGTTCAAATAGTATTTGGCTAGAGTATAAAATGAAATAGGAAAAAGACTAAAATTATTGAGGTTAAATAGAGGTGGTGAATTCATCTCCCATGAGTTCAATAACTTTTGCATTGAAAGAGGAATCAAAAGATAAGTATCAACCCCTACCACTCTCGAGAAAAATGGAATAACTAAAAGGAGGAATAGATGTATCATGGACAATGCAAGAGCTTTAATGATTGAAAAGAACATTGCTATCAAATACTAGAAGAAAGCTATCAACACTCCAATTCATACCTTGAACTGAGTATAGCTGAAGAAGGACTCATTCAAAACCCCTTATGAGTTATGGTATGGCTATAAACCCAATGTAGGTTACCTAAAAGTATTTGGAAACAAATGTTACATTTTGAAAGAATCTAGAAAAGGTAAATTTGACGTGAAAGGTGATGAAGGCATATTTTTGGGATAATCTTGCAAAAGAAAAGCATGTAGATTATTGAACTTGTCTACTCACAAAGTCAAATAAAGTGCACATGTGAAAGTTGATGAGTTTGCAGAAAGGACTAAAGAAGAAAGAAAAAAGGAACCAAAAGATTATAGGAGATTTTTTTCATTGAACCTAATACAGTGCCAGATACATCTGTCAATCAAGAATCTTCTATTCCCCAGTCTTCAGTAACTGAGTTGCAGGAAGTTCAAACTGAGCTGTAAGAACTTGAGTCACATTCAGATGCTACTGAGCCAATGTCTATCAAGTCTAAAGGACCTGAGAAATAGTCAAATTAGCCAGAATATCTAAAACCTAAAGTTGAAGTGCAAGAGGATGACAATACAATTCATTCAAAAGGCAAGGAACTTATATTAGCCAAGTATGTTAGGAGACATCATGCACCAGATCAGATCACTGGAGACAAATTTGAAGGTACCATGACAAGAAGTAAGCTAAAAGGTACTTGTTTACTTGCTGATTTTGAATCTAGAAGTGTCAAAGATGCATTAGCAAATGAAAGTTGGATTGAGGCTATGAATGAAGAGATAGAGCAAATAGAGAAGAACACAACATGGACTCTTGTACCCATGCCTAAAGATAAAAATGTGATTGGAACTAAGTGGTTATTCAAAAATAAGTTGAACAAAGATGGAAAGGTATCAAGGAACAAAGCTAGGGTAGTATGTAAAGGATACTCTCAAGAAGAAGGAATAGACTATGGAGGTACTTTTTCTCCTGTTGCAAGATTGGAAGGAGTCAGGACCCTACTTGCATATGCTACACATAAAGGATTTAAAGTTTATCAGATGGATGTCAAATCTACATTTCTCAATGGTATACTAGAAGAAGAAGGCTACATTAAGTAGCCTAAAGGTTTTGTTGATCTAGACAAGAAGGACATGGTCTACAAATTACACAAAGCATTGTATGGTTTGAAAGAAGCCTCTAGAGCATGGTATGAAAGATTTCATAACTATCTTATTCAGATTGGTTTTCAAAGAACTAATGATAATAATAGCCTGTATATCAAGGAAGGACTAGACAACAATATTGTCTTGGTAGAAATATTTGTAAATGATACTTTATTTACAGGAAATGATGATATTTGGAAAGATTTTTTAGAGAAAATGAACAAGGAATTTGAGATGTCAATGTTTGGAGAGATCAAATTCTTTGTTGGTCTTCAAATTCAGAAAAGTAAGGATGACATCTACATCACTTAGTCTAAATACATCAAGGAGATACTAAAAAAGTTTGGTATGAAGGATTGCAAACTAGTTGGAATTCCTATGTGCACTAGTCTAAAGCTTACCAAGGATGATGAATCAAAGGAGGTAGATTAGACATTGTATAGATCTATGATTGGAAAGTTGCAATATGTAGTTCATACAAGGCCAAATATTGGCCTTGTATTTGGTATTGTAGCAAGATTTTCAACAAAACCAAGAGAAAATCACATGATGGCAATCAAAAGGATCATGAGACACTTGAAAGGCACTAAAGATTATGGATTGTGGTACAAATTTGGAGGTAATCTGGATTTGAAAGTATTTATAGATGTAGATTGGGCAAGAAATATTTATGACATAAAAAGTACAAGTGGAGGTGCTTTATTTTTTGGAAAGAGGTTGGTTTCTTGGACAAGCAAAAAGTAGAATTGCACATCCCAATCCACAACTAAAGCAGAGTATGTTGCAGCAATAGTAAACTGTTCTAATATTGTTTGGTTCAAGAAATTATTAGAAAACATGAAGGTGGGAATCAAAGAACCTATTTTTATGTTTTGTGAAAATACAAGTACAATTAACATATCTAAAAATCCAATGATGCATTCAAAAACCAAGCACATTGCAATAAAGTATCACTTTGTCAGAGAATTGATGTAGGATAAGGAGATTAGATTGGAATTTGTCCATACAAAGGAACAAATTGCTGACATATTTACCAAGCCTTTACCTAATGATGCATTCTTGTATCTAAGAGGTAAGTTAGGGGTCATTCCCCTATCTGGGGCTCACTAAAATGAAATTTTAGTGATGCATTAATAGGTAACAACTTGAATATCTATCAGTTGATGTAGCATAGTCATAGAAACATTACATATGAATCAGTACATAAGGTACATTGCTACTCATTTTGTTTGTGTTGTCTTTGGCATGTGTTGTCAAAGAGGGAGAGTATATTGTCATATCTTTCTGAAATTTGAATTTTTTTGTGGAGAGTTTGCTATTTATGTAATTCCTTCATAGAGGGTGATTATTGTATTTGAGAAGTTTGTGGAATATAATTGAAGAGGGAGAAATGTTTTGAAAAAGACTTGTTTTCAAATTTCATTCTGCTATGATATGTTGTGTTGCCATCAATGCCAAAGAGGGAGATTGTTGGATACAGTTGTTCAATTGTGTGTTGTCTTTGATGTTACACAAATGTCATATCAGTTATCAGATACAGTCTACCAAGTTTAGAAGGTCAACAAAGTGAATTACAGAGTCTACCAAGTGTTCCTAAATATTACACTGTAAAGATAGTTTCTACCGAGCTCACTCAAACATCAAAGGATTCTGTGACAAAAGTTAGTGTTAACTGAGCTCACAAGGTTAACAAAGGAAAGTTAGTTTCTACCGAGCGCACAAGGTTAGTGAAGGAAAGTTAGTATTTACTGAGATCACTTGGTCTCCAAAGGATTTTGTAGAATTCATGTTGTTTACTAAGCTTCACTTGGTCAACACTAGAAATCATTTTTTGAGAAGTGTTTACCGAGCAGGGTCAGCTAATGAAGGATTTCATTATTTTGGGAAATAAGGTTTAATTGTTTCATGTAATGTCTATAGCCAAATAATGTATTTTTTATTGGTAAATGTAACTTGTAAATGAGTCAACTTGACAATTTGTAATGTATAAATAAAAGGTCAATTTGAGAATTCTAAAGTATGAATGAATGAATGGATGTATGAATGAGTGAGCAAGAAAATGAGTTGAATGTGTGACTAAATTTTGAAGAAGGATTAGATATCCTTGAGGAGAAGCAAAGGTGTATTCGATTAGAGAGGATCTAGTAAAGTAGAATAGAGATCTGTAGTAGAAAAGTTCAGTTGCATCTCATTTAGGTCAATGATTGTTACTTTCTCACAATTATGGTAGTGAATTTTGAATCTCTTAACAGAGTTGGTTTAGCAGCCATTTTTGTAAATCCTTTAACAAGGTGGACAGTTCTACTAAATTGTTCTAAAGTCCTCTAGCAAGGCCACTCCTAGCAGGGTGTTTGAAATACTCTAATAGGGTTACACCTAATAGTGTGTTTTATAACCTTTAACAAGGTTGGATCCTAATAGGGCTCACTTTAGAAGAGTGAAAATTGGTAGCTAGTTGCTTGGTGGTTTTTCCCATATTGGATTTTCACATTAAATCTAGTGTCTCTTGTGTTGATGTTATTTCTTTTATGCTTGCATGTTAAATTTCTATGAATGATTAAGATCAGTAATAAGTTAACATCTATTGAGTTACATCATCCTTTCTATGTGGCTACCAAGTGACAATAGTAACTAAGTTTTTAAGAAATCTAAGGGATCTATGGATTTTTTTTTGTTGTAACTAATTCACCCCTCCCACCTCTTAGTTATTCGATCTATATTTCAAAAAAAATCTTGGTTAAAAGAAATACTTCTGTTGTGATGTGCAAATCATAGTCTTGCATCTTAGCTTCATATAATTTCATCCTAGATTTTATTCACATTAAAAATCTTCACAATTGCATTATCAATTAGGCGACTTCATAAGATGTGTGAAATTCTAAAATTGATCTCATCCCAAGACCAAGACATTGCCTAAGTTAGTCCTACCTAGGCCTAACTTGGTTTGCTTCTTCTGTTCTCTGGTAAAGAATATATCATAGTAGAATTAGAAAGAAAAAAAATTATTGAAAATTATAAAGGGAGCTAAACCTATAATTCAAATAGAAATTAGTCATCAAATGGCATTTTCTCAACTATTTTTTTCAATTTTTCTTTACAAATTTGAGTACTTTGAGAGTTATTATAAGAAAGAACAATCTATATACCAACATTTTTGTTGAGGTTTCTTGCTATTATGGAATACTTGATACTAATGAAATATTGGATTAGATCTCTAGGATGGAAAAATATTGAGTATGAAGATACTCCTCCTAATAAGAAGGTGAAGATAGTAGTAACAAAGCTAAATGGTCATGCCTCACTTCGGTGGGATCATTTGCAAATTGAAAGATAGAAGAGAGGAAATGAAAAGACTAAGACAAGAATGAAATGATTCTAAAGTTGAAGGAGAAGTTTCTCCTTGCAGATTATCATGTTAATTTTTTGAGGAAAATGTAAAATTTGAGGTTAACGGGCACAACTATGAAGGAATATGCCAAGGAATTCTACAATACGTATATCAAATCTGGACATGTGGATGATGAAATCAAGAAAGTGGCTAGACACTTAAAATATTTGAGGAAATCAATTCAAGATGGGATCATCTATGTTAAGATGGATAGTATGGAAGTGTACCATTATGCATTGAGGGATGAAAAAATATTTGAAAAGAAAAATGATCAAAGACAAAAAGGTAGAGGTTGAAGATTTGAAAGAAGCAGAGGCATTACTCATGGAGAATGTAGTAGATCTAAAAATGCAATATAAGATAAGGGAAATACAAAATGGAAATAACAACCTACTAGAAAAAGAGGCAACTACACTAGATTTAGCTATACTAGTTACTCTAGGAATAATAATGGTGAAAATATAAGAAATAGAAAGCTAATAAGGTTTCCTCTCTTAACCCTATTTTCTAAAAGGAATGATCCAAATTGATTAAGCACAAGAAAGTGATAAATGTAGAAATGGATCATGTGATGGAGAATAGGGATAAAGGAGTTTCTATAGTCTTTCTATGATGAGGAGTATGTGTTTAAATCCTAAAATAGATAAAAGACAAATACTAACCTTAAATCTAGAAAGTATTTTTTTCTAATGTCTATGTATAGTTTTGGGGAATTTTGCAACCTACTTTGGACTAGAAATGCTGAGATAGAGAAAACTCAAGAAATATTTTGTTGTTTTGAAGGGAGGTCGACCTTGACCTTGATAGTGGGGCATAATATTACCCCAAGACATAATTCTACCCTAAAAAGTTGACCTTGACCTACATTGCTCCAACAATTTTTTTGTGTGTGGATACAACAAGTTCAATGAAAAGATTATTTATATCTACTCTTCAATTTGTTGTTCCTCACCTATATCTACAATAAAAATGATTTTCTTGTTTGGATGTGAGGTTTGGCATAATCAAACCCTAGTTTGGAATTAACCTTGAAATATAATTGAAATTAAAATACATGTAAACAAAGTAAATGAAACAATTTACCTTTCTTATATTGAAATCCTTGTGGAGGATTCAAATCCTTGAATTCACAAGTATGGATTATCCAAATGTATGGAGGATGTCTCAAATCAATGGCATTAGATCTTCAGCACCAATCTTGAATGTATCTTTCCATAGGAAAAGGCTTGGATAAATATGGATGGAGAAATCTTCAACAAGAGGGCTCCATAGAGATTAAACCCTTCAATGGATATTAATGAATCTCCTTGATGAATCTTGAATGCTTGAATGATAGTAGATCTTCACTTAATGTAGGTGGATCAATTGTAGATTGTAGATAGTGGATGCACTCATGAAATTTTGGATGTCAAAATGAGGGAAGAAGGCTTCCTTATATAGAGATCTAGGGTACTCAATCTTAGAGAAGGTTGACATAGGAGCATTAAATACCATTTAACCTTAACCCATAGGAATAGACTTAGATCAAATTTAATTTAAGAGTCTACCATTAGGAAACCTAAAAAACCCATCCCAGAAGCAAAAAAAGAAACTTTCTAAAGATTGAGATCCAAAAACTTCTAGAAATAAAAAAAATGACTTGGGGTCAAGGATGAGATCGACCCCACCCTAGCTTAGGGTTAAGGTCATCCATGACCTAGGTTATAGTCAAAATTGACCTTGATCCACCAAGTCATCCTCAGTTTCATAGAACAAGTTGTCAAAAATAGGCTCGAAATAGAGAGAAGCAAAATAGGGGGAAAACTATCAGATCCATGCAAAGACCCATTCAAGGTACTTGACATGACCCTAGACCACTTACTTAGATGGCTAAACACTCTTAACACAAAAGTGTTTCCATTTAAAGATGATATATTTAGCCCCCACATTAGCAAGAGTATGGACTCGATGCAAAATCTTGGTGAAGTATATCATAATGAAAAGATAATCTTTTTAAATTCAAAGAGACAAAGAGATCCTCAAGCCCCTAAAGACTTAAGTCTTTGTCAATTCTAAGATCACATTAAGAAAGACATCTATAGGAAAAGAGAAAAAAGACAAAGAGTGTGATTATCTCACCCAATGAGAACTTATGTCCCATTATGAACCACACAAGGAAATTGTGCAACTAGAAAGCTGGAATTGAACTGCCCAGTGAATGTGGCTACTAACTAGTCAACCCAACAATGATTCACACTTAATAATATTATATTATATAAGAGTAAAACCAAAAACTAAAAAAAGATCCAATCTGAAGGACACCTTCAACCTTAAGGGATAAAAAATATTTAAATCTGGAGGGATCAAGTGATTCTAAAATACAAATCTATGCTTTAAGAATTATTCACTAATCCAAAAAGGGAGAAAAAATTATCATGAAAACTATCTATGTATTGAAAAATGTGTGTGTGCAATAGGTGAGCAGAGCATATGCCCCCATGTTAAAGTCATTGCTAACACTTTAACATGATAAATGACTTTGACAAAAGAATAAATAACTCCACTAATTACATTTCCACTATGAGATGCCCCTAGATGAAGTCAAATCAAGGGAAATAGTATAGAAACATACAGAGAACATAGAAGGGATCTACCTATTGTGGGGTCGATATGATCATAAGATTATATATATATATATATATATATATATATATATATATATATATATATATATATATATATATATATATATATATATATATATATATATATATATATATATAAACATTATTCCCCCCAAAAAAGTATAACTAAAATCACAAAGGAGGAAAAATCACATGCGAGATACAAGGAAGAATTTTTTCAGACCATGTTCTAGAGAAAAAAAAGAATTAGTGTTACCAAGTTGCAAATCTAAGAAGATTACACAAGGAAACATGTATAAACAATAGCATAGGTACAACATAACATGAGACAACATATGAAAGAATAGAGATACATATAGAGGAATAATACAATAGGTTCAATTCTTTTATCACCTTGTACTAATGAAGAAACAAAGATCACATAAAAGAATTCATCAACATTTAGCAAACACATTACAAGAGAAATAAAGTACAATTAAAAAACACACAACAAAGACTACCATGAAGGACTAGTCAATCAAGTGCACCACCTACTATCCCTATCTCATTGTATAACATATAGGGAAGGTGGGTAACTTGCAAGAGGGACTATATCCAACATAATAGGAATGATAGCTAGTTCCAAACAAGGATTTTCTTGAGAATCACAATGTTTGATACTAGGTGTAAGTGTCAATTATGAGGAAAGAATATTAGGTAAATCAATGTCAATGTCAATAATTTCATATTCATCATTAACATCATAAAGAGTATCTTCTTCATCTAAATTAATCAAAATAGAATCTAAGATACAAATAGAATCATAAAAATCATGCATCTTAACATCATTATTAGCAACAAATTCTTCTAGCACATCACACATAGTTGTATCCAAAGAAGATAAAGATAGGCTTTAGCTTGAGAATGACACATTTTATGGCATTCTTTAGTAGATTGATTATGTTTTGCCTTGAAATTTGTTGAGAACTAGGACAAAAAATTAGAAGATTCTTTATAGGTTCTATAGGAGGATTAATAGAAGACTGGCAAGCAACAAGAAGAGCTTGATTAATAGTTGTAGAAGCCATAAATAAAGGAGGTAAGGAAAGTGTAGGAAAAATACCATGGTTAAGATTAGGATGTAAACTTAACTCAAGAATCCATGAATCTTAGATTGGTTTTGACAAGTGAGTGCCTATACACTTAAGTCATTTACTTAGTTCATGTTGAACAAACATATGTCAAGCACAACATGTAAGTTAGAGCATGCCAAGTAAACAATGAGTGTTGAGTCATTCAAGTGCCAAGCAGATAGTATGAGTTGAGCGATTCAATTGCTGAGAAAGTAGTGCATGCCAAGTTATTTAGTTGTCGAGTGACAACATTGAAGTCATAGTTAGTGCCAAGCACTGAGATCTTTAGATGTTGAGTAAGATAGTTTTGACTTAGTTGTTTGTATTGCCACAATCTACTCTATAAACCATTTTTTATCCAAATTAAGGATTTATTTATGATCTTTTGTTTATAAGGATGAATCTTAAGTGGAAATCCCTATGTATTACATGCATCCAATTAGGAAAAGGGAAGGTTTAAGCGGAAATATGGGTGAAGCATAGTCATTGATTCATACCTAATCCTAAGTCCTCTAAGTATTCTTAAGGAGGAAAAACCCTAACTTTTTAATAAGTGATTGGAGAGTGAGAAGGAGAGTGAGAAGGAGAGTTTGGAGAAATTTTATTAGAAAGGATCAAGTACACATCAATATAGAGGTGATCTGACATCAAGAAATAAAGTGTTAATCATAGGATCATTGCTAAGACATTCTAATAGGTGAATTTGTTAAATCTCTTAATAGAGTAGTTCTAATGGGCTATATTGAAATACTTTAACAAGGTGCTTACTTAATTGTGAGTTGGAATCCTTTAATTAGGCACACTTCTAATAGGGTGTTGAAATCCTTTAAGAGAGTAAGACCTAATAGTCTTTGTAATCTCTTAACATGGAAAACCTTTCAAAGTGTAGATCATGTTTCTTGATCAAACATTGTAATCTTCATTGGATACCCTTTATTACTATAGTGGTGAAGATTTATGGGTATCACCCCCACCCCAATTTTACCTTCTTATTGGAGGGTTTTTGGGTAATCATATATTGTGTCATACATGTGTGAATGCTTACTTGTTTACATACGTTAGATATATATGATTATTATTGTATTTTAGTTTAATTGTTAAATAGTGAGATGGATGTGATGACACGAAGAAATAGAAGTATTATTGGCCCCTTTTGTGAACATTTGTCTATAACATATTGAACTTTATCATCTTTTAATATAAATATTTTGAACTTTTGATGTATAAAGTATGGACATAGGGCATAAAAATGACAATCAAAATTATATCTAAAAAGGGGATCATTTTGTGGTAAAAATCTTTCTTCATGAATGTTTGATATGGGTAGATCTTCCTACAACTGAAGAGATTGCAAAAACTATTAGTTGAATAATTAATGCCTTTTCTTTATAAACTAATACATTAAAATAAATGTTTGTGAGAAGTCTTGTGTGTATTAAATGTTGACCATAGGAATACAAGCTGAGTAGGAGTTAATAAAAAACAAACTGCAAAGGAATAGTGCTAAGGCATTGATGGTATTAAAGAGAAGTGTTATGTCACCGTTGTAGTTAGAAGACTTGGTGGCAAAGTCAAAAGGGACCTATTTTAATGAATAAGAAAGTGGGACCTGATAAAGTAGCTGAGAAAAAAAGCAACCATCAAAGAATTCAGTTAAAAATGCAACACACGATACCTGGATTCTTGGAAGCTGTTTAAAGTTAGATAAAAGAGCAGATCTAGCATTTTCTATGATCTATATTTGTGGGGAATTTAAGGGATAATTAATGTCTTTACAATTGCATGCTTTTAATCTTAAGTTGTAACTAACTTTCCTTCATGAGGAAGTCATAGTTATAGGAGTTTTGTGTTCTTCCTTCCTTTTAAATAAGACCTCATCTGTATCTATGAGGTTAAGAAGTGAGTAGACAGACAGAGTCGAGAGACATCTTGTTGTTTTTCCTGAGTTATTGTAATACTGCATATTTGAATGAATACATGCCTTTGCTAAGTTTCTACACTTTTATCTGAGCTTATCTTTCCTTCAATCTTCCATGGGGGCCCACACGAAAGGTGAATTTTTCTTTAGTCAGTAGGAGTTAGACTCAATTTTTTAAGTTAAGATTAAAAGTACTATTCCTATAGCCACTGGAAATAGAACTAGTCATTGTTCCTACAGAAGTAGGTGCATAGATGTATGGTTAAATAATTAGAATTTCCTTCCAAGTATTTGATAGTTGCCTTTCCTTTAGATAAGCTAGACTTCCTTAATGGTTATTGCATTCAAGGTAATAGTGACTTTTAGTGAAAACTAGAGCATATACTTTGCAACCATCATCTCAAGTTCACTTTCTTGGATTGACATTTAATGAAAATTCACATAGTACTTTGGTAGTAAGGGATGTCCAATCTTGCAACTAGAAAGGTGTTATATTGATTAGACATATTTTTGGTGCCATTTTTGGGAATGGTGTCAGTCTAGTATTCACTATTAAGTCATTTAGTTTCATTTTTAGCATTCTTGCATGCATAGGAGAAGAGACAACCTTGGAAGATTTCTTCCCAACTTCAATCAGGAAGATCTTTTTTATCCTAACCCTAAAGAAAGAGAAGAGAGAGAAGAAATAGAAGAAGAACTATTTGAGAATATATTTGTAGAAGTACCAAAACAAGTACAATCATCAACCACATCTGAAGAATCCTTCCATTTGAATAATCTTTTTGCTAAGCTAGAATATCAAGATAATCCATTAGCTCTAATCATTTATCAGTCACCACTAGGACATCCACAAATGGTAGCAGCTCAAGCTACCTTTCCCTTTCCAATTCCTCCTTAGTAGGGTAATCAAAATCTGAAAAATATACCTTCAGCTACCCTACCAAAATTCTATGGCCTTATTACTAAAGATATAAAAACTTTTCTCTTTGAATTCAACATCCTTTGTCGAAGTTATGACTACACAACTGATGCCCATAAGCTGAAATTGTTTCCATCAACTCTCAAAGAAGCCACTTTGAGATGGTTCATGAGTCTAGGTACCAATGTTGTGATAGATTGGCCAACTATGAGTAACCTGTGCCTTAATAAATATAAGGAATATTACAGAGGCCATGATTTGAAAGTTGATGACATTTTTAAAATGTCACAAAAGGAGGATGAGACTTTGGAGGACTATGTTGCTCAGTTCATGTTTAACCTTCAGTGCAACACGCAACATCAGCTAAACAAGGAGTCCCAAAAGCATCTTTTTCTGAAAGGAGTGCATGACAAGAGTATGGAAGCTTTAGACTTAATGTCTAGAGGTGACATTACATAGAAGACATGGGCTAAAAATTTTAATATTTGTTTGAACTATTCTAGAGCAACAACAAAAAAAGGAAGAGATTTGAGGGACTTACTCCAAAAAACTCCTGGGGCGGGAGTATCTAAGATAGAACTGTCAAACCTCTTGTCAAATTTCAAGCAAGACATCATTAATGATGTTGCTACACAATTGGATACCATGCAAGCATGAAGGAAGGAGGATGCTGATAGTATGTTGGTAGAATATTGCCCCTAATGCAGGGAAAAGAAATGCAACTATCGATGTAAACCTATTGCTAGCTTGGAATTATAGCATGTGCCTACTGATTTCAAGGTAATTGATGAAGATGGGGAAGTCCTCTATGTTTCTCAATGAAGGTCGTGGGCTCCAAGATTAGGTATTTCTCAAGACCCACTCCATAATTATGGTGGTAATAATCAATGGTAACAACAACATGGTAATTATAATAATTGGCAACAACCTAACCAAGGATGGGAGCACCCTAACCAAGGTTGGCAATAGTCTAACCAAGGATGGTAGTAGCCTAACCAAGGGTGGGACCAACCTTAGCAGGGTTGGCAACAACCTCAGAATTGGCAGCAACACTAGCATCAACCAGCCTTGACTCAACCTCCTCAACAACAAGCCTTAATGCCTCCTATAGCCAATACAGCCCCTCCAAAACAGCCATAGTTACCTACACAACCTCCACCTAATCCTAATAGTGCAAAACCTTCAACCCAACAAAAAAGTCATTCCATCACCCTAAATGATATCCATCTAAGATCTGGAACAATGCTTGCCTCACCTCAACAGCCCATTATAATAGAAATAGATGATACAAATGTTGAGGTAGTTAAAGAACCTACCACCATTGTTTCTCTTGTAGCCAAGACACCACCATTTCCTAGTAGGTTAGTAGAGCAAGTCCCGTCAAGTGAAAATCAAGATGCACTAGATTTTCTTGAGAAACTCAAGCAAATGATGGTAAAAATTCACTTGCTTGATGCATTAAAGGAAGTACCTATATATTCAAAAGCCATCAGAGAAGCCTATGTTAAAAAGCCAGGAAGGAAAAAGAAAGACCCAAAGATTATCCATGTCCTTGGGAAAATTTATGATCTTATGCTTGATAACTGCAAAATTCCTAAGTATGCAGACCTTGGAAGCCCAATAGTGACCCTCACCATTCAAGGAGTGCAAGTGCAGAATGTCTTAATAGACCTAGGAGCATCCATTAATGTAATGACCAAGGAAGTAGTGTCCAAATTAAGCATCATTGGTCTTAGGCAAATGCCAACAATCTTACAACTAGCAAATAGTTCTACCATCATTCCTGATGGTATGCTAGAAGATGTCACTGTCACATTACATTGATGGGAATATCCAGTTGATTTTGTCATACTCTCTCCAAAAATAAGTATTGGGGGATACCCTATCATTTTAGGATGACCATGGTTAGCAATAGCAGATGTTTATATTGCATGCCAATCAGGGAAAATGACTATTTTAGATGGAATGAACACTAAAAATTTAACCTTGTATTCTCCTACTCAACCTTTGCTATAGGATGATCAAGTTGTCTGGCCAAATATGGAAGACTCTGATATGGACATAGATTCTATTCAAAAATTGATGATGATCTCACAAGAATCATTTTTAAACATTAAAGAAGAAGATGATGTCATTTCTTCTATCATACTGAATGATTATGGAACACAACTTGAGACATCTTCTAAACAAAAGTGTGTTTTAGAAAGCATTCTACCTTTATCTGCTAAACTTCCTTATTCTAAGTTTGCATAGCTTATGCATTCACTCCTACCACATGAGATAGATTCACAACCAATTGTACAAATTTCAATGACTGAAAAAGTAGTCAAAACAACAGTCATTCTAGGAAGAGAATTAAATATAGGTATGTCCTTATCTCAGGCACAACATCATAATATCCTACAGTTGTTACAAAAGCACCAGGATGCTTTTTCTTGGGAGTATATAGATATGAAAGGGTTGGATCCTACACTCTGTACCCATAGGATTTATATCAGTCCAGATTGTAGACTTGTGAGACAACCTCAGTGTAGGATAAACCCAACATTAAAGGATATTGTCAAAAATGAATTGTAGAAGCTACTCAATGCTGGCTTCATATATCCTATTTCAAATAGCCAATGGGTGTCACCATTGGTTATTGTTCCCAAAATGGGGGGGAAATGGTGAGTCTACATAGATTATAGAACTTAAATCATCTAGCAAGAAGGATCATTTTCCATTGCCTTTTGTCATTCAAGTTCTTGACAATCTTGAGAAAAAAATACTTTTCATTCTAGGATGGGTTCAATGGCTACAATCAAATCCAAATAGCACCAGAGGATTAGGACAAGACCAAATTCATGTTTCCATGGGGAACATTTGCTTATGATATCCTACCATTTGGTTTGTGCAATGCACCTGCAACTTTCCAAAGAGTTGTTATCACCATTTTTTATGACATATCTACAGATTGTTTGGAAGTGTATATGGATGAATTCACCACATATGGAAAAACATTTGAAGAAGCCAAGGAAAACTTGGACAAGGTTTTACAAAGATACAAAGACTAAAATTTATCTTTAAATAGTGAAAAGTTCTTTATGATGATGCAAGAAGGAGTGGTGTTGGGACATTTTATTTCCCCTAAAGGAATTGAAGTAGATCCAGCAAAAATAGAAGTCATACACACATTGGCTATACCAATTAAATTGAAAGAAGTCAGGATTTTTCTAGGACATGCGAGATGTTATTGACATTTTATCAAAGATTTTAGTCAAATTGTAGCACCTTTATATAAATTGCTTTGAAAAGATATAGAGTTTGTATGAGATTCAGAGTGTACAAAAGCTTTCCTGCAGCTTAAGGAAGTCCTCTCAATAGCATCAATACTTCGACTATGAAATTGGGAGTTACCTTTTCACATACACATAGATGCTTTAGATCATGCCATTGGAGTGGTACTTGGCCAAAAGATAGATTCAATAGAACATGCAATTTACTATATCAGAAAAAATCTTCAAAGAGCTGAGTATAACTACACTATGATAGAGAAAGAACTGCTTGTTGTAATTTATGCTCTGAATAAATTCAGACATTAAATTACAAGATACCAAATATTTGTACATACAGATCACTTTGCTATCAAATATCTAATGAACAAGCTAGCAATCTCTAGACGATTGGCTCGATGGTTTTTACTAATGCAAGAATTTGACATCACCATTATTGACAAGCCAGGTAAAGAAAATATTGTAGTTGATTTCTTGTCTCATCTTCAAACACTTGATGATCTTGCAGCCATAGAAGATAGCCTGCTTGATGAACATCTCTTCCTTTTTTCAACACAAAACCCTTGGTATGATGACATTTCCAACTATCTAACTACTCGCAAAACTTCCCCACATTTCTCTGCAAAAGAAAAATGATTGCTGGTAGAAAAGAGTTTTAATTTCCCATGGATTTTAGGATTCATGTTTTATACTGGACCAAATTAGGTAACATGAAGATGTCTTAGAGAGGATGAAACATATGATGTTCTTTGTGCTTATCATGATGAGCCCTATGGTGGTCACTTTGCTAACAAATGAACTACATTAAAGATTCTGAATATAGGTTATTATTGGCCTACACTTCACAAGGATGCGGCTTAGTATACAAAAGAAATGTGGTAAATGTCAAAGAATGGGTCAATTGACAAAAATGGGTGAAATGCCCTTGTAGCCACAGATAGTAGTAGAACCATTTGATAAATGGGGAATTGATTTTTTTGGCCCTATTGAACCACCATCAGAAGGGAAAATGTACATACTGGTTTGCACTGATTATCTCACTAAGTGGGCCGAAGCAAAACCCATTAAGCATCCTCATGACAATAATGTTGCAAAGTTTCTGTATGAATGTATCTTTACTAGATTTGGTGTTAAAAGAGAATTACAATTAGATCAAGGGCCTTAGTTCACATCTAATCTGATAGCAGCACTCATGGAGGAGTATAAAATTTGGCATGGAAAATCATCTCTCTATCATCCACAGGCCAATGGCTAGGTAGAAGTGACAAATAGAGAGCTGGAACATATTCTCACTAAAATAGTGTCTTTGCATTGAAAAGATTGGGTAGCTAGACTTCTTGAAGCCTTATGGGTGTACAAAACAACCTAGAAATCCACTACTAGGTTTACACCTTTCCAACTCCTATATGGGAAAATAACTGTTATGTCCATTAAATTTTAACATAAAACTTTACGAATAGCTTTGGAACTTGATATTACCCTTCCTGAGGCACAACAAGATTGCATTTTGCATCTCAATGAGTTGGATGAATGGAAAAAATCAGCTCTTCATAACACATAATTAATTTAGAGTCAAAGAAAGCAATAGCATGACAAATTCATTAAAGACAAAGAATTCTCTGTTGGTGATTGGACACTCCTGTATGATTCATGATATCAACATCACCAAGGAAAATTGTAGACTTGATGGCTTGGTCCCTATGAAATCATTACAATTTCTAAGAATGGAGTAGTTCAATTATCAACAATTGATCTGGTCAAATTCAAACTACTGGTTAATGGGCATCACCTGAAGTTATATCATAAACCAGCAACCCAAGAATAATTTCTTCAATAGTTCACCACAATAGAAACATCTCTTCCTACAGCCACTTCGTCTGAGTCTCCCACTCAAATTCTTGTAGCACCTTGAATTTATTTTCAAGGCCTTCATAATAAGAATTTTGTACTCTTGTGAAAATTCATTCCTTTTCCACCTCATTCTATCCCACCTTCTTGTCTTTCCATCATCTTGCCATCTCACTTTCTCTCTTACAGCACTACTCGGACCATCCTTCCTATCGCACCTCAAGTCAGTCACACTCAACCCCTTTGCATTTATTTAATTTATTATTTATTTAGAAAATCATGTTATTTCAATTTTTAAAATTTACAATCTTTACGGTCTGGTGGGACCCAGTCTCTGTTAGGTTGTAGGGTGGGAAAATTGAAATCATGAATGCAAATCAAGGAAATATTAAGTTGGCATGTAGGATGTATGGGGAAGGGTCATTTTAGTAATGAGCTAGCACTCCTTTGTACTTCCAAAATGTGTGAAATAATGTAAAGAAGGCTAACCATTAAATCATGATTTCACATAATGCCTCATTAATATGGCATATGTTTTTGAGCATGATCTTTATCCTCATTATGGTTTGGTAATTAAAATGCCATCATGAAGTACTAAAGGATGTGATGTTTCTAAAGTATTGAAGTATTTCAATTTTCCTTTGTTGAGACCCCTATAGCTATCACCAACCATACTCTCAAAATCACTTGTAGTGAATTTTCCTATACTAGCATTTTTTTTTCAAAAAATATAGGTGGAGAACTTCAGCGGCATGAACCAGCAGACCATAGAGTCTTACTAGAAAACCCAACAACATGTAGTTTGTTTCAACAACAAGGTTGGTTGGCTTACTATCTCAATTTGAAGTAGTTTGATTAGGAAATTGTGCTCTAATTTCATAATACATTGAGGGACAGATATGCAACTATTAAGGGCATTTAGATAGAATTCACCGAAGAAGTGGAGGCAGAAGTTTTTGGTTTGCCCAAAAATGGAGAGTGTTGGAAAGAGGACATGGATGCATGACAAGAAAAAGAGCAATTCTTAGTACTTGGAGATCCTCAGCTAGAGGAAAACAAAAATAGAGCTACATTATGATTATCTCTGCCTTTGTAATTCATCCACCCTACTGAATTTATCATAAGATAGTTTACCTGTGAAGGAAGGTATTCCTATTTGCATGTTGTTCATTTCAAAATTTTGAGTGTTTTGTGGCATGGTGATTGTCCTATAAATCTTTTGAGTTTCCTTTATAATATTATCAAAAGGCAAGCTACCTATGTACATCAAGGCAAAACCCAATCAATATCCCACCATTACTTGATTAGGGCTATAATTGAAAGAGAGTTGACTAGGCAGCACTTGGGAACATTGGAGGATTTTTTAAAACTAAGGACAAAAGGACCTAAAAGGGGTGGACCTAAAGGGCAAGAAATGTGAACAAGAGAGAAAACTATTGTAGGAGTCAGGAAAGTAGTATATAGAATGGCTCAAGAAGCTTCGAATTCTACCTCTGTACCTAAAACTGCAAAAAGGAAAGTTTTGCCTACAGAAGCCTCAACTTCTAGGAAGAGAAAATCATGCATAGTTGCCATAGAGGAAGGTTCAGAAGAAGTATCTCCAGTATCAGAAGAACTTGCACTTAACCTGAATAAAGGGAAATTTGTCGATAAGGGCAAGATATTGATTTCTACTGCATGACAAGTCACCAGAATATTTGGGGAAAATTTGAGAACTGAACCTTCTATGCCACTTGCCGAGCCTCCTATACCACCTATTGATGTCGAAACTCCAGTACCTACACTTGCACAGTCACTAGAGCACACATCACCTACTCCTGAACATGAAAATGTTCTTGAGGAAATTCTCGCAAATCCAAATGGCCCTATTAATGTTGACAGTGACATGGAGTCCTCAGAGGAAATAGTGTCCAAGTTTAAACAGCCAGCGAAGAAAACTGATAATCTACCACTAGAGGAATATCCATCTGTTGCACAAGAAATAGTTCAAGAAATTGTTGAAACATTTCAAGATAAAATGACTATTGCACCCCATCCTGCAACCATTGCCCCTTCAAAAAAATTTGATAACACTGTTCCTTCTCAAAATAATAGCTTTGTTGAACATCAACATTCTTAGGACAACAACACTGCCGACCACCATCATCCTATGCACCACCTTGAAGATTGTAGACCTTTTGTCTGTTGTCATACACCACCAAACATTTCTACTCTATTAATAGCCAACTTTAGTTTGTACCAATAGTTTCAATGGGAAAAAGCAAACTGGGACCTAGAAAGGAAGCAATTGCTTAGAACTATTAGAGAAAAAGCACAACAAATTGAAGAGAAGGATAGTGAAATTATGGTCCTATAGAAATGTGTCATGAATATTATAGATCTGATTTTAGAGCTTATAAATTACAAGTCACCATCTCTAGTTTACACACTGTTCCTAAAGGAGCAAATGATTAATTTTCAACTGTCTCAAATTACTTAGGGGTTGAACCCTTCCTTGCACACTCCCCAAGAATTTTATGTAGCATTCAAATTAGTTTTGATGACTCTGCAAAATCTCCTCTGTGAGTTATATGTTCATATTCTTGTTGTTCCAGATGATAAGGAATGGAATTCATTGTTATATGTGGGAGATGTATAGTTTAGGGCCGTTATGTCATGGATGCAGAATGAGATTAGTCGAGAGAACCAGGCTGCTCCTTATAGGGAAAGGGAAATGTTTGAACTTTTGTACATTCTACCAGAAGTACAAAATGCTCACAGAGTATTCTTTGATTGGCTTTCTGTTAACAATAATCAAAGTGTTGCTGCCAAAATTCACCCTATCCTCAAATAGGCATTTCTGGATTGGAAGCAACATTGTTCTACAAATGCCTTAGATGCTATACAAGCCTCCCTTCAAAGATGGATCCGATTGCCATAAGATCTAAAAACAAGGGAGTTACACTCTCCCCAAAATCTAGAGTTGGCCATTAGCAAGATTCCTAAGTATATGATGTTAGGTAGAAGTCAAAAAAATTATTGGGTACCTCTTCATTTCCAACCAGAAATGCTCTTGCATCCTATTCTTTGAAAGTATGATTCATTTGCTAAATATAACATGATTTTTGAAGAATAGAAATGGGAAAGGTTGAAAAAAAACCATGGATATTTTAATTAAAGAGCTCATGAATTACGGGAGAAAATTGCCAATGATCTCAGGCTGTGGATGAGGATCAGAAACTTACAGATGCTGAAGGGACCAGCCTTAGGATGGTTGGGGGGAAACAATGATGACATGAAGAAATAGAAGTCTTATTGCCCCCTTTTGTGAACATTTGTCTATAACATACTAAACTTTATCATCTTTTAGTATAAATATTTTGAACTTTTGATGTATAAAGTATGGACATAGGGCATAAAAATGACAATCAAAATTATATCTAAAAAGGGGATTATTTTGTGGTACAAATCTTTCTTCCTGAATTTTTGATATGCGTAGATCTTCCTATAGCTGAAGAGATTGCAAAAACTATTAGTTGAATAATTAATGTCTTTTCTTTATAAACTAATAAATGAAAATAAATGTTTGCGGGAAGTCTTGTGTGTATTAAATGTTGATCGCAAGAATACAAGCTGAGTGGGAGTTAATAAAAAATAAACTATGAAAGAATAGTGCTAAGGCATTGATGGTATTAAACAAATGCATTATTTCACCATTGCAGTTGGAAGACTTGGCGGCAAAGTTAGAAGGGACCTATTTTAATGAATAACAAAGCAGGACCTGGTAAAGAGACTCAGTAAAGAAGCAAGAATCAAAGCAATCAGTTAAACATGCAACACATGATACTTGGATTCCTAGAAGCTATTTAAAGTTAGATAAAAGAGTAGATCTAGCATTTTCTATTATCTATATTTGTGGGAAATTCAGGGGATAATTAATGTCTTTACAATTACATGCTTGTAGTCTAAAGTTGTAACTGACTTTTCTTCATGAGAGAGTCGTAGTTATAGGAGTTTTTTGTTCTTCCTTACTTTTAAATAAGACCTCATATGTATCTATTAGGTTAAGGAGTGAGTAGACAAACAGAGTCGAGAGACATCTTGTTGTTTTTCTTGAGTTATTGTAATACTACATATTTGAATGAATACATGCCTTTGTTGAGTTTCTACACTTTTATCCGAGCTTATCTTTCCTTCAATATTCTATGGGGTCCCATGTGGAAGGTGAAGTTTTCTTTAGTAAGTAGGAGTTAGACTCAGTTTTCTAAGTTAAGATTAGAACTATTGTTCCTGTAGCCACTGGAAACAGAACCAGTCATTGTTTCTACAACAGTAGGTGCATAGATGTATGGTTAAATAATTAGAATTTCCTTCCAAGTATTTGATAGTTTTCTTTCCTTTAGATAATCTAGATTTCCTTAATGGTTATTGCATTCAAGGTAATGGTGACTTTTAGCAAAAACTAGAGCATATACTTTGTACACGTCATCTCAAGTTCACGCTCGCGAATTGATTAGACAGGATGTATGGTGAATTCTTTTATGGGTAAAAGTTTTAAGCACTAATTCAATCCCACCACACCTCCCCCCCATAGATTTCATCTTTCCTATTGTAATTCCAACAATTAGTATTAGATATTCTTCATCTAAAAGTGAAGGTTTTCAACTTTGAGGAAAGATCTTGGAAATGAAAGTCTACAAGTTGGGAAAAATTATTGAGAACTAGGAGATTGAAATACAAATCATTCTACATTAGTTGAATGAAGAAGGAGAAGATCTAAAGAAATCATCAAGAAGAAGGAAGGAAATTTCTATTGAGGAGAATGACACACAATACCATGAGATGGACACTACTAAACCATATGCAAATGGAAACTCCAATGAATTTGATGCAGCAATTATAGATCTAATGGAAAAGAATAGAACCCTAGCTGAATAGATCAAAAATCTTAAGATTGAGCAAGAATCACAAGCCATAACACTATGTGAGGTGATCAAATAGAAAAAGAAAGCTACGGAAGACAAAGTCATGATTGAAGATGACAAAAGAGTTTTGACCAACAGACTAGAAGAAAAATCATCAGAGATAAATAGGATTTCTCACATGCAATTAGAAACAATGAATCAAGTCATGATTGTTAATCATGAAGTAAAAAATAAAGACATTGAGATCACAATGTTGAAGTTGTAGAATGAATAGTTGAGTAATGATTTGAAAAGGGAAAAGGAATTTGCTGAAAGTTTTAGTAAACCTAGTGAAGCCATTATTGATCTCTTATTGGTTTTGACAAGTGAGTGTCAACACTCTTAAGCCATTTACTTAGTTCATGCCAAACTAGTGATGTAGGAGCATCCTAGGTGTAAGGTTAATCTTACATCACACAAAAACATTTAATTTTTGGTCTTTTCTATTTTAATAAGGACTAGTAGACAGGGTGGTTACTATTTATGGGAACTTTTTATTTTTAGTAACTTTTCCATATGAGCTCAGAATGTCCTCATTTTCTATGGGAAGGCTCATTTTAGAGATATAAGCTTATGATAAAAATATCATTTCTCTAGCTTAAGTATCAGAGAAGTTATTGCAAATTTTTGGTGGAATAATTTGCAAAAAAATCTCTAGGCTCACCATTGGAGGCTTTAGAGTGCCTAGATGAGGTCCAAAACCTGAATGGAAGGGCACTAGCATAGTTCCAAGCTTGTAGATTAGGAGCTAGAATTTCTATAAAGTGGTTATAATAGCCAATCAGAGCAATGGTTCATGAGTTATGGCCTTCCTTCCAAAGATGGGCTAGCCAAAACTTCTAAAATAATTGTCAGAGATGTATTTGGTCGACTATATGTTTTTTTAAGGTCTATCAATCCTAGGTATTAAGTTTGGGCATCTAGAACCTTCCTAGGTGGCATAAAACTACATATTTAAGAAAGGCCCAAACATTTTCTAAGATGACTCTGGGTGATAGTTCACAGCTTGTCTTGCAAATTATTGTACTGAGGGCACCCATGTGGGTTAGCATATTGTACTTATGAATTTTGTAATTCCACATTTACGGTGCAAATAAAAAGTCCATATTTTGTTCTTGCATTTGCTTATGATTTTTTGATATTAAGGGGAGCACCCCACATCAAGTGGAATCAAAGCTAGAGTTCTTGAGTGTGTAGAAAGATCACCTATTGTGAGGTAGTTTGCATTAGGATTTCAGTGAAAGTGCAAAAATGCCTCCATGATGAGAGCATGGTAGAACAGCTATAGGTGTCACACCTAAGGGTTTCTAAGCCCTCCAAGGGCAAATGCAGGCATTGGAAGAACAAATTTGAAGAGAAAAATGTTGAAGGAGAGGTGGTTCTAAATCTAGAGGAAGCGAGGCTTTTTAGGGCCATCTCCAAGATTAGAAAAAGACCTAAGTTTGAGGTTTCAACATTTTTGAGAAATCTTAATCTAGAGGAGTTAATTGATTGGATCAATGAACTAGAGGAGTACTTTGAGTATGAGGATATTGATTATCCTGATAGGGTCAAGTTTGCAAAGGCAAAATTGAAGAGACGTGCAATGATCTCATGGTAGGAGGTTTAGTTGGAGCAAAATAGAAAGGGAAAGGTCAAAATAACTAGATGGGATTAGATGAAAGATATACTAAAGTGATAATTCATTCTCATGGATTATGAGCTTGATCTATTGAAAAAGATGCAAGGGTTGAAGTAAGTGTGAAAATATATTCAAGAGTATACCAAAGAGTTCTACCAATTTCTCATTAGAACTAGCCATGCGGAAGCTGATAAGGAGAAAGTCATTTGTTATCTTAATGGGTTAAAGCATAGAATTTAGGATGAGTTAAGTCTAGTTCAAATGAGCAATACCAAGGAGGCATACCAGTTTTCTCTAAGAATCAAGGAGAAACTGAGCAAGAAGTTTGACAATAAGAATAGTGGAAGAGGTCATGGTGGAAGATTTGGTGGATGATCTTATGGTGGTCATAATGATGATCAAAAGAACAAGGATCAGGCTACAAGTAGCAATCAAAACTAGAGGGGAAACAATTCCAATAGTTTCCATTATTATAACAATAGATATTATAGGAAGAGGTAGAGGACAAGGATCTGGAAGAGGAGTCTTCTATGGGAAATGTTTTCATTGTGGTGGAGAAGGGCATAGAGCATTCAAATGTACCCAGTATGAATGAAGGATAGATGAAAGAAAAGAAGGCCAAGCTAGAGTTGTACATGTTGACAAAGATGTCAAATCTTCATATTGTGAAGATGTTGAAAGAGGAGATGTCCTAGTTAACCGAAGAGTCCTATTGAAAGGTGAGAATGAACCTGAGACAAGGTGCAAATGTGAAGATAAGTGTTGTGATGTGATCAGTGATGGTGGAAGTACTAACAATCTAGTCTCAAAAAAATTGGTCACCAAGTTGAAGCTGAAGAGGCAAAAACACCTGCGTCCATATTGTATTACTTGGGTGCAAGATGACCACAAGGTCATGGTCAATGAGAAGTGCTCAGTGAAGTTCAAGATTGGAAGCTACCAGGATAAGGTACTATGTGATATCATAACTATGGACATATGTCATATGTTGTTGGATAGGCTATGGTAGTTTGACTAGCATGCTGTACATGATGGGCAAGCAAATACCTACACTCTAACTAAGGATTGAGTGAAATATATGTTGAAGCTATTGGAGGATAAAGAAGAAAAGGTATGTAGAGCTACCAGAACATGTTTTATTGATGGAAAATAGTTTCTTAAAGGTATGAAGCATGAGCATATGTGTTTTTCCATAATTCCTATAGATAGTAAAGAAGAAGTAGAAGAGGTGCCTACAGAAGTTGTAGATATGTTGGGAGAATTTTTTGATATTGTATCAGATAATGTACTTGATGGATTGCCCCCAATGAGGAAGATTAGACACTAGATGGATTTGGTTCCAGGAGCCAATTTTCCAAACAAGGCAGCACATAGAATGACACTAGCAAAAAGTGAAGAGTTGAACAGGCAAGTTAATGAGTTGTTGCAGAAGGGGTTGATTTGAGAGAGTTTGAGTCCATGTGTTGTACCAATAGTGTTAGCACCAAAGAAGAATGGAGAATGGAGGATGTGCATAGATTCTCATACTATCAACAATATCACCATCAAGTATAGATTTCCTTTATTAAGGATGGATGATATTATGGACGATTTGAGTGGAGCTCAATATTTTAAAGATAGATCCAAAGAGTGGATACCATTAGATTCATATCAGAGAAGGTGATGAGTGGAAGACTACTTTTAAGATAAGGGAAGGACTATATGAGTGGTTACTCATGTCTTTTGGGCTAACCAATTTACTGAGCACTTTCATGAGGCTCATGAATGAAGTACTAGAGGAGTTTATAGGTAAGTTTTTCATTGTTTACCTAGATGATATATTGATCTTTAGTAAGACATTGGAGGAACATTTGATTCATATTTGCAAGCTATTTGATAAGTTGAGGGGAAAAAAATTGTTGATAAAAATGAAGAAGTGTAGTTTTGTAAAGAAAGAGTTGGTATATCTAGGATTTATAGTCTCAGAAGAAGGTCTGAAAATGGACCTAAAGAAAGTGAAGGCTATCCTTGAGTGGCTTGCTCCAAGGAGTGACAGAGGTAAGATCTTTTCATGGACTGGCTACATTTTATAGAAAGTTCATAAGACGTTTTAGCAATATTTGTGGACCCTTGACTATAACAATGAGAGGGGATAGGAAATAATTTAAGTGGAATGTAGGAGCATATAAGAGTTTTAATCTATTGAAATAGAAAGTTACTGAGAAACCTATTTTAGCACTTCCTAATTTTAATAAGGTGTTTCAAGTAGATTGTGATGCTAGTGGTATTGCAATAGGAGCTATTTTGAGTCAAGAAGGTAGACTTGTTGCTTATTTCAATGAGAAGTTGAATGATGCAAAAAGAAAATATTATGTTTATGATCAAGAATTTTATGCTATAGTTCAAGCATTGAAGTAGAGACACTATCTTCTTCCCAAGGAGTTTATTTTGTATACTGATCATCAAGCTTTGCAATATTTGAATAGTCAAGGAAAATTAAACCAAAGGCATTTAAAGTGGGTTGAGTTTTTGCAGAGTTATACATTTGTTTTGAAACAAAGGAGTGGGAAGTCTAACAAAGTTGTAGATTTTGGTAGTAGAAGACAAATTCTGCTAACGAAAATGCAAATAGAGGTGGTTGGGTTCAAGGAACTCAGTACTTTGTATTCGAATGATCTTAATTTTGGTGAAGCATGGAAGGTTTGTAAAAAATCTGTTACACTTGATAGGAAAAAGTGGTTGGATTTTATGATCCAGGATAGTATGTTGTTCAAAGGAAGCCAATTGTGCATTCCAAAAAGTTCAATGAGAGAGAACCTCATCAAGGAGAAGCATAGTAGAGGAATGGCTGGACATTTTGGTAGAGGTAAAACTATATCTTTGGTTGCTGAAAATTATTAGTGGCCACAATTATAGCAAGATGTGAAATTTTTTTTACAAATTTGTTGACTATGTTAGATGAAGAAAGGAGTGAAGTAAAATATAGGGTTGTATCAGGCATTACCTATACTATAGAAGTTGTAGGAGGATGTTAGCATGGATTTTGTTCCTAGATTACTAGGACACAATGTGGGTATGATTCTATTTTTGTGTTGGTTGATAGGTTTTCAAAGATGGCACATTTTATTTGTTGCAAGAAGACTAGTGATGTTGTTAATGTAGTGGAGTTTTTTTTTAGAGAAGTGGTGAGATTACATGGTCTTCCAAAGAGTATAGTTTTAGATCAAGATACCAAATTTCTTGGGTATTTCTGGTGTACATTATGGAAGAAGTTGAAGATAGATTTGAGGTTCAATTCATCACATCATCCATAGACTAATGGATGGAAAAAAGGCCATGAATTGCAGTTTGGGAAACTTGTCAAGATGCTCAATTGGAGATAAATCAAAAGAATGGGATATGATTTTACCATAAAAAAAAAATTTATATAATAATTCTATCAATAGGAGTATTGGTAAATCACCATTCTAGATTGTATATGGGAGTAGTCCCAAAAATGCTTCTAAATTAAGGCAGTTGGATAAAGGAGAGATAAGTAGTGTTGAAGCAAAAGATTTTGCTAAACATTTGAAGAAAATCCATGAGGAGGTAAGGAAGCAAATCATAGAGATGAATACATAGTATAAGGCTAAGGTAAATGTGAAAAGGAGATGTAAGGAATTTCAAATTGGAGATGAAGTCATGGTTCATTTGAAAAATGAGCATTTTCTAGTGGGTACATATAATAAGATGAAGATGAAGAAGTTCTGATTATGCAAGATAGTGAAAAGGCATGATTCTGGAAATGTGTATGAAGTGGAGTTGCCTGCTAAATTGAATATTTCACTAGTATTTACTATTTTAGATTTAATAGAGTATTGTGAAGGAGCTGATGGAGATGAAGTTGTAGAAGCACAATGGATTATTCTAGTAACTAGTTTGGCTACATAGGAGATTGAGGAGATACTTGATAGTCATCTTGAAAAAAGTACTAGAAACAAAACTTATGAGGAATATCTAGTCAAATGGAAAGGGAGGCTAGTTAAGGATTCATCATGGCTAGTAAAGAAGGAAGTTAACCATCTTGGTTTTCCTCTAAACACCTGAGATATAACACAGTCACTTCTAAAATTACCCTGGTGTCTGATGCAAGAGCATCCTGGGTGTAAGGGAAATCTTGCATCACCTAAAAATATTTATTTTCAGTCTTTTCTATTTTAATAAGGATTAGTAGACATGGTGGTTACTATTTATGGAAAATTGCTATTTTTAGTAAGTTTTTCATATTATCTTGGAATGTTCTCATTTTCTACAGGAAGGTTCATTTTAGAGATATAACCCCACCATAAAAATCTCATTGGTCTAGCTCAAGTATCAGAGAAGTTAGTGCAGATTTTTGGTGGAACAATTTGTAGAAAAATCATTAGGATCATTGTCGGAGGCCTTAGAGTGCCTGGATGAGGTCTGAAAACTTGACAAAAGGGCACTAGTACAATTCCTAGCTTGTAGATTAGGAGCTGGCATTTTTGAAAAGTGGTTATAATAGCCAATTAGAGCAATAGTTCATGAGTTATGGCCGACTCTATATGTTTTTTTAGGGTTTGTGAGCCCTAGGTATTAAGTTTGAGCATCTAGAACCTTCGTAGGTAGCATAAAACTATCTATTTAAGAAAGGCTCAAACATTCTTTAGGACAGCTCTAGGTGATAGTTCACAACATGCCTTGAAAATTATTATACTGAAGGCACCCATGTGGGTTAGCATATTATACTTATGAATTCTATAATTTTGCATTTGTGGCATAAATAAGAAGTCCATATTTTGTTGTCACATTTGTTGTTGTTTCTTTGTTTCTATTATGATTTTATGATATTAAGGGGAGCACCCTGCATCAACTAGTAATACATTTTGAGCACAACATGTATATATTAGACTGTTCTAAGTTGAAATGAGTGTTTAGTCACTCATGTGCTAAGTCACTCAAGTGTCGAGAAGATAGACCATGCTGAGTGACATATTTTTTGTAATGGCACAAACAACTATGTAAACCATTTTTTAGCTGACTTAAGATTATATTTTGATAGTATGGAGATAAGGAAAAATCTATATTTGGATTTCCTATGCAATTACATGCAACCAATTATAAAAATAGAAGGTTTAAGTGGAAAAATGGATGAATGTTAGTCGTAGATTCATACCTAACCCAAAGTCACCTAAGTCTTCTTAAGGAGGATGAAAACCCTAAACTATCAATGGTTGGAGAATAGATAAAAGAGAAAACAAGATAGTTTGTAGAACATTCAAGGTGACTTAGAAGAAAGAGTGAATTGTAGAATCAATTAGAGAAGAAAAAATGATAGAGAAAAGGATACAACATTGAGACATTTTATTGTGAAGGATCAGTAAGATATTGTGTAGAGGTGATTTTTTATTAGGCAAGCAAGTGCCAATTAGAGGATCTATGTTGAGACATTTTAACAGGTGATTTCAATCAAATCTCTTAATAGAGTAGTCCTAACAGGCTATATGAAATACTTTAATAGGGTGCTTACTTAGTTGTAAGTTGAAGTCCTCTAACTAGGCATACTTCTAATAGGGTGTTGAAATCCTCTAACAAGGTAAGACCTAATATCTTTGTAAGCCTTTAGCAAGGTAGACCTTTCATAGGTCAGATCATGTTTCATGGTCAAATCATTGTAACCTTCATTAGATACACTTTATTATTGTAGTAGTGAGGATTTGTGCATGTCATCCCCACCCCAGTTTTACCTTCTCACTTGGAGGGTTTCTGGGTAATCATATCTAGTGTTATGTGTGTGAATGCTTACATAGTTATATGTTTTAGATGCATATGCTTTACATGTTATTTCAGCTTACTTGTTAATCCATGTTATGAATGAATGGTGAAAGTTTTATGGGTCCAAGTTTAAACTACTAATTCACCCTCCCCCCCCCCTCAAAAGTTTACTCTTTCCCCCTCGTAATTCCAACAATTAGTATCAAAGCCTTGTTCTCTAAAAAGGAAGCTTTGCAGCTTTGAGGAAAGATCTTGAAATGGAAGTCTACATGTTGGGAAAGACTATTGAAAATGAGGATATTGAAATACATCTCATACTACATTTGTTGAATGAGGCAATAGAGGAACTAAAAAAAATCCTTGAAGAGAAGGAAAGAGATTGCTATTGTAGAGAATGACACACTATATAGATGGTGACTACAATGAATTTGATGCAGTAGTTGCAGATCTAATGGAAAAGAATAGATTCCAAGCTAAGAAAATAAAAAATCTCAAGCTAGAGCAAGAATCACAAGCTATACTAATATTTGAGGTGCCTGAACAAAAGAAGAAAGCTATGGAAGACAAGGCCATGATTGAAGAAGACAAAATAAATTTGGCAAATAGATTGGAAGAGAAGTCAATAGACTAAACCAAGATTTTCAACATGCAATTGGATACCCTAAGTCAAATGATGAATACCAACTATGAACTAAACGTCAAAGACATTGAGATAACCACATTGAAGTTGCAGAATGAACAATTGTAGAGTGACCTAAAGAGAGAAAAGGAATTTTTTGAAATTTTCAACAAGCAAAATGAAGCCATCAAATACTTTGAGAAACTATTGAGATCCCCTAGATCCTACAATGATACACCAGGAATGGGCTACACAAGCACTGAAGAAGGAGAATCATCCAAAGTTGTAGAAGAAAGGAACACCAAAGGTAAGAACTCCAAACCTACTTGTCATAATTGTGGTAAGAAAGAACATACTACTAACATGTGTAGGAGAAAAACTACCAATTAGAATGTCAAGCCTAAGAACTTGACTCATTGTCATAAGTGCAACAACCAAGTTCATCAACCACATGAATGCAAAACTAGGACTATCCATACACAAAGATTTGAAGGATATTGCTACAATTGTCAGAAGTATGGACATAGAGCTTTTGAATGTAGATACAAGTCCATGTGGTCATCAAACAAGCCAACAAAGCTAAGAAACATTGGCAACTCTTACAATTGGGATTATAACACAAGATATAGCTATCACTATTGTCAAGAACATGGGCATGCTCTTGATAAATATATTAGGACACACTTCAGTGGCAACTACAAAGGATGGTTGAATCAAACTACATGTTTTAGCTCTTTGAGGGCTGGTCACATCAATAAATACTATCCAACTAGTTCAAATGCACCAAATTATGAATTTGATCAAGGTAAAGGCAAGGTAGATGTTGAACACATCAAAGGTGAGATGAAAAAAACATGGAAGAAGAAAGATGTTTGCAACACATCAAATGGAGAAGGGGTCACTTCACCCACTGGTTCAGGTGATCACACCTCATCAAACTAGGAAAGCAAGAGGTATGTGGGACTGATATTTAAAGGTTATATCATGCATCAATTAAAAAAGGAGATAGTACTAAAAATAATACATTAGCATGAATGAAGATGCAAGATGTTATTAAAAATTTACGAAAAATCTTTAAAGTTTTTCATGTTGTTGTCGAGTATGAAAAGTTTCATATATGTGCCGAGTGGAATGTTAGTTGATGTTGAGATTGTAGTAGCTACCAAGTGATTGAAATGTCAATGGATGTTGAATGAACTTGAAATTGGTTATTGTTGAGCTTATAGTTGTGTAAGCACTTAGCATTAAATGCAAGGTTTTGAAAGGTTATATGATCAATTTGAGCTCATTTTTCATCATTTTAAAATTGATAAAGAGTGAGAAGAGCTAAAAGTGAATTGAAATTTGTTAGAAGTGATTTCAAAAGATTTGTGCAAATATTCATCACTTGTTAGTTAGATTTCCAAGGTATTTATCAAGAGCCAATCTACACAATTTCAATTTTCATAAACCCTAGCTTGTTACAATGTCATTGAATTCAAAAAATGTTGAAGGAATGAAGTTTTAAACGTTCAAATAGTTAGTAATGAAGTTAAGTAGCTTGTATTTAGAGCCATTCCCAACATTGCCTACAAACAAAACCCTTCTGGTGCATTGTCCATGATCCTACCAAATGTGATAATGGTGCAAGATGTGACGAAATGCTACAATTGCAAGATAGGAACAATTGGTGATATGGAGATAAGAGGTGCATATAAAAAATTGTGTGAATATAGTGTTTTCAAGGAGGAATTCAAAATTATTGGGAAAAAGGGCTTAACATGAGGCCTAGATTTTTCAAATGTATCCAAAACTGAGTGGATACGTATTGTGCTAAGCCAAATTAATAATGGTTCCTTGTGGTTGGAAGGATGAGAAATCAAAATAATTAAGAGAATAAATCACAAGGTTATTGGCTATCCAATCCTAGATTAGCCAAAGACACTTAAGAGTGATTCCAAGGAAGTAGTTGAAAAGAATACTAGAGTAGTCTGGAATAATAGAGTTATGACTATAGATACCATCACTGATCCATTGTTAAAATTTGTTGTGAGGGTAATCTAACATAAATTCTATCAATCCAGTAGATTGAATTGTGTATGTTGCATACCTATGGATGTTGGCTATAAGATTGTTAAGAAAGATCATACATGTGATTTAGCAGAACTTCAGCTACAACAAGTTATGTAGAATCTTGGAGCAATAAGGAAACCAAGAGTGCACAATGCAAGTTTGGTTCTATACTAGTTTTCATATTCTTTTATGTACATAACACATTTCCCTCATTTGGAATAGTAGGATGGAAGACCAATAGGTCAGTTGCAGTACAGATAGGTGAATACATTGAGCAACTAAGAGAAAATTTTGAATCCATAATGACTAGTTACTTTGAAGATTTTAAGAAGTCAATAAAATAGAGACTCAAGATTCCAGTTTTCTTAGTTGAGAAACACTATAATGATGTATGTTTTCTTGTTGATGATGATTACACATTTGTACAAGCTGCTACACCAAGGGTAAGCTAGTTAAGACCCTTAGGTTATGAAGTAAATGTAGATGAAGCCTCATTAGCCATAACAACACTATTTGTAGAGGAATTAGATAAGCTACTAAAGTTTTTGGAAATTATGAGATGGTGAAATCAAAGATTTCCATGGAACTAAAAATTGCATCCACAATCAAGAAGAAGGATAAATAAGTAAAGAAGTTAAAAGAAAAAATTGGAGATGCTATAGAGGAGGAAGAGAAAGAAGATAAAGAAGATGAAGAGGAGTAACAAAAAAAGGGTCAAAAACCTCTAGCTTTAACTCAAGGCATGGGAGAATATAAAGAAGAGGAGGAGACTATAGGTGTCGAGGGAGAAGAAGCTAAGGAAGTATCTACTATTGTAGAGTTAAAGAAGAGGAAGGGAAAGGTAGAACCAATGCCAAAGGAAAAGAAAATTGTAAAACCTAGTAAACCAAAGCCTACTATACCCACTACAAGGGCCACTACATGAGAAACTACCCAAAAGGCCAAGGAAAAGTCAAAGCAAATAGAGCAAGGTGGGTAGCAATAGAAAAGATAGAGAAGGAAGTATGTGGCTCAACCAAATTTTGATGAAGAGAAGACAAAATCAAATGATAACAACTATTTCAAGGTGGTAAGTCACAATCCTCTCTCTGATCTTGAAAACTTATGTGAAAATGTCAAGAGTAATGTTGATTTATCTAGTTTTAGACATGTTAATTTTGATAAACTGGGAAATGAAGAGAAAAACCAAGTGGAAGAGGCATTATATGCCATGATGTCAAAGTTTAAGAACACACCACGAGAATTTTCCAACTCAATATCTAAAAGTCTATATGATATTGTTGAGCAAAAATGACATCATTATCTAAATGTGGAAAGACAAATAAGGGAAACAACATTAGCATAAGTACTGCTAGAATTGACAAAGGGAAAAATTGCTAAGGCTTTCAAGAAATATGTAGTTAGGTTAACACCTAAATACAAAGCCTTCAACATTCTTCAAAATAGTATTGAAGATGTTGTCAAGAAATCAACTTAAATATGGAAACTCATTTATGGGTTGACTACTATTAAGAAAGGAGAAGCTGACCCTTTTGAGGGTAAAGATGATGATAAGGATGATGACAAGGAAGATGATGATAAAGAAGATGATGACAAAGACAATACAGTTGGTGGAGAGATAGAGAAGTAAGATGACAAGGCAACAATTAAGGAGCAACAAGAAGAATGGAGTGTACAGGACACACAAGTGCTGAGTGTAGTCCTCCCCATGACACAACCAAAACCATTGAAACCATAACTATTAAGGATGTCTCTGATCCATTAGCTTAGAACATCAATCCTCTTACTACAAAATACTTAAAGAAGATTTTAGATCAATATACTTTCCAAGAAAAATTATGTGGTAATCCTATTTTGGTCAGTGTAGAAGAATTGCAAAATGTAGTAACTAATATCACAAGGGAAAAGGTGAATTTACAAGAACTACCTTCCATCATCCCTTTAGTTACTCTTGTACAACCTATAATCCAAATGACAATAGATACATCTACTAAGGTTGATACAACTGAGAAGAAAGAAGAAAAGCGGGATCCAACTATAGAACAACAAAAGGAAATAAGACAAATAGATTCATCTATACCTATAACACATGCACAAGGTTCCATTCAAGTCATAGTAATAGATCAAAGCAAGCCTAAAGAGATAGAACTAAAGGTGAAGGAACAAGTGGCCATCCAAGAACTGGTAGCTTTACCAACATTTTCCACTCCTTCTACTCAAACTCTTTAGAGGCTGAGCATAGATGCTACCCCATTACATATCTTAGTGCAAAGCCCAAGCTCATCAAGGGTGGCAAAGGTAATAGATTATGGAGACATAATACTTGGTGAAGACATTGTTATTCCAAAGTATGATTATGATACTATGACACTTGAGTAAATAGGCATTTTACAAAAAGCCCTAGAAAGGAAAAAGCTTCAAGAAATGCTTAGGAGAGAACATAAGTAGAAGCAAGCACTCCAATATATAAAGGACATAATTTTAGATGCATTAAGCCTACCAACTCCTAAAAAGACCAAGCCACTAATAGAACAATTGACAAATATAGTGGAGAAGGTTAGTAATGAAGACATTGATACAAATGCAAATGTATTGGAATGGTCTTAAAAGAAGTTTCAAGGCAAAGTAAATGAGAAAATATCTAGTGAGATAGCACTACAACAAGTTGCATTAGCAACCAAGGTTGAGGATGTAAAGAAGTTACTTGAGAATATATTCTCATTAAACACAAAGCTATGTAATTGTACACTCTTCACCCAAGATACTAGAAGTCACATTCTGAGTCTAGAGAGAAAAATGTATACATCAAGTGCAAGTTTACCTACAAACCTAGCTCAACGTGAGAAGCATTTTAGAACATTGATTTAGACACAAAGTTAGTTATCTATCTTAACAATAGATGAGGCTAATATTAGAGCCAAACTAACAAGTATTCAGGCTACCCTAACCCCATATATGGAGATAATACATAAGGAGCTAGGCTATGCTAAAACACTATTGAAGAAAGACCCCAATCTTTCTAATTTAGATTGTCTAGTACACCTTGCTTCTGAGCTTACAATCCAAATTAAGTCATTGGATGTTGCATGTAATAAATGGGATGCAACTCTAAGGATAGTAATGGATGTCCACAAATCCTTTCTGGATAGGTACACCATACATGTATAACCCATTTGACATAAGTGTCCAAAAGGGGGAGATATAATAAAGGGGAGATATAATATGAGAGACATAAAATATGGGGGACTATGAAAAAAAGGGAGAAAAATAAGAAAGGGCAAGCATATTAGTAGAGATAGAGATATATCATTGAGGTGATATACATTTTTGAGAGAAAAGTAGCAAATAGATATAGATATTAGCTAAGAGAGAGCATATTAGATGAAAGAGTATCAATATCATAGTGTATTGAAGTCAAGAGGAGTACAAATTTTGGATACAAATCAGAAACATTAACTTAGGGGAAGTTATCAAATTTTGAGGTATACAAGTTAGTGTAAAATTTTGAAATATTTAAACTTTCTATATAAGCTGAGTCATGGATATGTTATGCTCGAGAGATTAAGGATAATATTGTATACTCAAGTTTTTTTGAAACTCATTTAAAAAGGGGAGATTTTTAATCTCGTATTGGTTTTGATAAGTGAGTGTCAACACACTTAAGCCATTTACTTAGTTCATGCCTAACTAGTAATACATGTCAAGCACGACAGGTAAATATTAGACCATGCTGAGTTGCAATGAGTGCCAAGTCACTCAAGTGCCAAGTAGATAGACCATTTCGAGTGATTTAGGAGTCAAGAAAATAGTGGGTGTTGAGTAATGCAGGTGTTAAGTCACAATATACATAATAATGCATGTCGAGCATTAGAGACTTCATATGCTGAGTGACACAATTTTGACATATTTTTTGTAATGGCACAAACAACTATTTAAACCATTTTTGAGCCAACTTTAGATTATATTTTGATATTATGGAGATAAGGATGAATCTATATTTAGATTTCCTATGCAATTACATGCAAACAATCAGAAAAAGGGAAGGTTTAAGTGGTAAAATGAATGAATCTCAATCATAGATTTATACCTAACCCTAAGCCGCCTAAGTATTCTTAAGGAGGACAAAATCCCTATACTATCAATGGTTAGAGAATGGATAGAGGAGTAAACAAGATATGTTGTAGAGCATTCAAGGTGATCTAGAAGAAAGAGTGAATTGCATAATCAATTAGACATTTGATTGTGAAGGATGAATAAGATATTGTGTAGAGGTGATCTGTTATCAAGAAAGAAGTGCCAATCACAAGATCTATGCTAAGACATTTTAACAGGTGATTCTAGTTAAACCTCTTAACTGAGTAGTCCTAACAAGCTGTATGAAATCCTTTAATAGGGTGCTTACTTAGTTGCAATTTGAATTCTTTTAACCATGCACACTTCTAACAAGGTGTTGAAATCCTCTAACAATGTGAGACCTAACAACTTTGTAAGCCTTTAACAAGGTAGAACTTTCACAAGGTAGATCATGTTTCATGGTCAAATCATTGTAACCTTCATTGTATACACTTTAGTACTACAGTAGTGAAGATTTGTGGGTGTCATTCCTACCCTAGTTTTACGTTCTCACTTGGAGGGTTTCTGGCTAATCATATCTAGTGTTATGTGTGTGAATTCTTACATGGTTATATGTTTTACATGTTATTTTAGCTTACTTATTAATGCATGTGATGAATGAATGGTGAAAGTTTTAGGGTTCTAAGTTTAAACTACTAATTCACAACCCTCTCCCCCCCCCCAAAAGTTTACTCTTTTCCCCTTGTAATTCCAACAACCATCAAGTACTTTGAAAAATTGATGATATCCCTTACCTCTAACAATGATACATTTGTACTAGGATACACTAGTACTAAAGAAGGAGAATCATCTAAAGGTACTAATGAAAGAAGTAACAAAGGTAAGAACTTCAAACCTATTTGTCACAATTTTGGTAAGAAAGGACATACTGCTAATGTTTGCAAGAGCAAGACTTTAAATCATAATGTTAATAAGAAGAACATGGGTCACTACCTTAACTACAACAAACAAATTCATCAAACATATGATAGTATTATAACTATCATAAGTATAGACATAGAGCTCTTGAATGCAGATTCAAACCTAAGTGGTCATCAAACAAGAAAACAAATGTAAAGAACAATGGAAACTCTTATAATTGGGATTATAATAAAAGATATAGTTGTCACTATTGTTAAGAGCATGGACATGTTCCTGAGAACTATATTAGAGCACATTTCAGAAGTCATTACAAAAGGTGGTTGAGTCAAATCACTTGTTTTAGCTATTTGAAGACTGGTCACATGAGTAGATATTGTCCAACAAGGTCAAAGTCACCAAGTTGTGATTTCAACAAAGGTAAAGGAAAGGTAGATGTTGAGAATGTCAGAGATAAGATAAACAAGACATGGAAGATAAAGGAAGATTGCAACACATAAGTATAGATGGGTTCACTTCACCTAATGGGTTAGTTGATCACACCTCATCAAATTAAGAAATCAAGAGGCATTTGGAAATGATATTTAAAAAGATACACCATACATTAGTTCCAAGGATTTAGTTTTGAAAATATTACATATGCATGAACAAAGATGCAAAGTGTTGTTAGGAATCAAGAATAAATCTTTAAGTTTTGTTAGTTTTCATGTTAATGTCGAGCGTGAAAAGTTTCATATGGTTGTCAAGTGAAATGTTAGTTGATGCCAAGCTAACAAGGCTATTAGTTAAGGCTGAGCTCATAATGGTTGCTAAAGATATGGAAAAAACATGGATGTTGAGTGATCCAAAAATTAAATTGAAGCTAAAGGAGATCTAGAGAATTTGATCTAAGTGTTTTTAGGAAATTTAAAACATTGTTTGACATCATTTTGGTAGGATTCATAAGGTATTTATCATGTGCTAAGCTATATCATTTTAAATTTTGCAAACCCTAGTTTCATTTAATGTCATCTAGTTGATCAATAGTTAAATATGTAGAGGAAAAATAGGTTTTAAACATTCAATTGATAACTAAAGAAATCAAACAACCTACTTTTAGGTTTATCCTAGATATAGCTTATAAATAGGATCCCTCTTGTGCATTATCCATGATACCACTGCAAGTTTTAATGATTTAGGATGTTAGGAATTGTTACGCATGCAAAGTTGGAAGCATAGGTGATATGGAAATTAGAGAAAATTTTGAAAAACTATGTAAAAATGGAGCATTGAAGGAAGAATTAAAGTTGTTGAGAAGAAAGGGTTAACTCATGCCCTAGGTTTCCCCAATGTATTCAAGACAAAGTGGATGAAAATTGTGTTGAGTAGAATTTGTGATAACTCTGTATGGTTAGAAATTGGGCCAATAAAAATCACTAAGAAGATTGTTCACAGAGCAATAGGGTATCCAACCCTAGATTGGCCAAAGACCATGACAAGTGAAACAAAAGAAATAATTGAATAGAGAATAGGGGTCATGTATAATAAAAGAGGTATGACAATTGATACTATCATAGATCCTCTAATGGATTTTGTAGTAAGGGTCATATCACACAATTTTTATCAATATAGAAGATTAAATAGTGTAACCTACATTGTAGTTGATATGGGTTACAAAATTGTGAAGAAGGATCATTCTTGATCTTGCCAAGTTTACAATTGTAACAATTAATTGAGAATTTGGGAGCTATAAGGATTACCAAGAGTACACAATGTAAATTTAGATCTATTCTTATGTTTATTTTTCTTTTATGTGTAGAATACATTCCCTACATTTGGCAAGGTTGCAAGGAAGGTGAAAAAACCTATTGTAGTTCAAATAGGTGAATTCATTGAGAAATTAAGTGAAAATTTTGAATTTTTCACGAGATGTTACTTTGAAGATTTCAAACAAACAATGAAGAAAAGACTAAGGATACGAATCTCGCTAGTGGAGAATTTCTTTAATGATGTTTTCTTCCTAGTTGATACTGATTTCACATATGTACAAGTAGCAATTCCTAGGTTGAGATGGCTAAGGCCATTAGGAAATGAAATAAATGTTGATGAGGCCTCTTTAGCAATCCAAACATTACTTGTAGAAGAATTGGATAAGGAATACAAAACATTTGGAAATTATGACTTGGCCAAATCAAAGATCACTATGGAATTAAAGACTACTTCAATGATGAGGAAGAAGAAAAAATTGGTAAAGAAATTGAAAGAAAGATTTGGTGAAGGGTCCAAGGAAGAAGAAGAGGAAGATAATGAGGAAGAAGAGGATATTCAAGCTCAAGCACCACTAGCATTGACACAAGGTTACGGAGAAGACCAGCAAGAAGAGGAAGTAGAAATTACAAAAGGTGTAAAGGAAGAAGAAGCCAATGAAGCACCTACAACTACTAACAAGAAAAAGAGGAATGAAAAGACTCTAGTAGTGAATAAACCAAAGAAGGTGGCTAAATATAATCAGCCCAAACCTATAGCACCTACCAGAAGAGCTAGTACTAGACTCACTACACAAAAGGCTAAAGAATTAACCAAACCTAAGTAGAATAGATATGAAACAAAGAAGAGACCAAGGAGGAAGTATATGGTATAAGTTGAGTCTAATGAAGAGAATGGCGTATATGGCATAAGTTGAAGAGGCAGTATATGCCATGATATCTACATTTAAAAAGGCTCCTCTAGAACTTGCCAACTCCATACAAAAAAGTTTATATGATAGAGTTGTACAACATTGGCATTATTGTTTAGACACTACAAAAACAAAACTAGGGAGACAACCCTTGCTCTAGTTATGTCAAAACTTAGTAAGGCTGAAATTTCTAAATCCATTAAGAAGTATGCTATAACACTTGTGTCAAAATATACAGCATTCATCATATTACAAAAAAAAAGTCCAAACAAATGTGAAAGTTAACATACAAACTGTCAACATCAAGAGAAGCTAACTAGACACCTATTGAGGTAGGAGAGAATGAAAAAGATGATATTGAACAAGGCACAATAGAGGGAGGCACAAATATGAATATTGACAAATAGGAACCAGCTAAAGAAGAGTAGCAAATGGAACAAAGTATACACAAATGTTGAGTGCTAGCCCTCTATAGGAGATAAGTGTAAACACTAAAATTGTCAAAGTAAAGGATGCTTCTGAGACTACTTCTTAGAACATCAATTCCCTTATAGAGGATGATTTGAAAAAGATACCTGTCTAGTCCACTCTCTAGGCTAAACTATGTGACAACCCTATTCTGGTGAGTGCAAATGAAATTCAAAAGACAAAAAAAATATTTGTAGGGGAGGAAGTGAAAACAAAAGAAACTTCTTTAATCATTCCTCAAGTCAAAAGTGTACAACCTTCACAATCTTTAGTGGTATATCAAAGGAAGGAGACAACAAGTTTCATTGTTGGTACACTTATGCAAGACACTTCAATCTTAGTGAATGACCGAGAAACTAAAAAAGATAAGGATGAGATAGTTGGAGAGGTCAACATAGAAAACCATAAAATGATGGGACTCAAGAACAAATAGGTCAAGTAGATGCACCTGCACCTCCAACACAATATCAAGGTGCAATTGGAACTATAGAGATAGAAAAGGACAAGATTGAAGAGACAAGATTAACACTCAAGCCAAAGGAGCTACTAGATATTCAAGCATTGGTGACATTATCAAAATCCAGTACACCTTCTAGTTAAACTCTTCATAGGTTGAGCATAGATGCTACACCATTACAATTCTCAAGGTCAAGTCCTAGCTCATCTAAGGCAAAAGAGATAACTACTTATGGAGATGTTAGCCTAGATGAAGAGAATGTATCACAATTGAGCATATGGGTATATTAAAAGAGGCCCTAGAAAAGAAGAAAAATCAAGAAACATCAAAGAGATTTTCCAAGATGCATTTAGTTTGCCAACTCTAGATGAAACCAAGCCCATCATTGAATAATAAACCAATACAGTAGAAAGGGTTAGTGACATAGACCTGGATACTAAAGTAAAATTACTAGAATGGTCTGAAAGGAAGTTTCAAAGCAAGGTAAATAAGAGGATGTCAAGTGATATTGCACTAACATAGGTTGAGATAGCAACCAAGATAGATAGCGTGAAGAAGGTACTAGAGAATATTTTCTCTTTATACACCAAACTATGTAATCCTACACTCTTCACACAAGAACTAATGAATCACATCCTGAGTTTGGAGATCCATATATAGACATCCAATGCTAGTTTCAATTTTAGGTACCTATTACAATCCCAAAGTTAGTTAACATCATTACAAGAAGATGAAGACAACATAAGGGCTAGACTAATCAGCATACATTCAAAATTGACCCCTCACATGGAGATTTTATACAAGGAACTAGGCTATGCAGAAATAGTTATGAAGAAAGACCCCAATCTTTCTCCATTGGACATCTTAGTCCACCTTGTTGCTAAGCTAGCCAAACAAATGAAGTCTTTGGAGGTAGCTTGTGGTAATTGGGATTGAACTCTTAAAATTATACTTGAGGTCCATAAATATTTTTTGAAAAAATACACTATTAGTGCATAAACCCATTGACATTATTGTCAAAAAGGGGAGAACAATGTGGGAGCAAGCAAGTTGAGAAAAAATATATCTATAACCAAGGGGAAGTAAGAATAGAGAAAGAGTATTAGTTGATGAAAATATACTTAGCAAGAGAAAGATTTTGATACAGAATATAGAACAGGAATGAGCATTCAACTCAGGGGGAGTTATGAAAATTTTGAGGTATAAGTCATGTATTGCAAAATTTTGATATTTTCAAATTTTGTATAAAAGCTTAATAAATATCTATGTTATGCTTGTAAGGATAAAAAAATTAGCGCATTGCCAAGTGTTTTTAAAACTCATGTCAAAGGAGGAGATTGTTAATCTTAGATTGGTTTTGATAAGTGAGTGTCTCTACACTTAAATCATTTACTTAGTTCATGCCAAACAAGTAACATTTGCTGACCACAACATGTAAGTTAGAGCATTCTGAGTAAACAATGAGTGCCGAGTCACTCATGTTCTAACTCATTGAAGTGCCATGTAGATAGTATGTTTCTAGTGATTTAGTTGCCAAGAAAGTAGTACAAGCTTAGTTATTTAGTTGTTGAGTGACAACATTGAAGTCATAGTTAGTTCCAAGCACCAGGGACTTCAGATGTTGAGTAACATAGTTTTAACATAGTTTTTTGTATTGGCACAAACTACTATGTAAGCCATTTTTGAGTTGACTTAAGGATTTATTTATGATGTTTTGTTGATAAGAAAAAATATTAAGTGGGAATCCCTATGTATTACATGAATCTAATCAGTAAAAGGAAAGGTTTAAGTGGCAATAGGTGATGTAGGAGCATCCTATGTTGATGTGTTATCCTGCTCATTTTTTCCCATTTTGCCAATTGTTGCTGAGTTACAGTCATTTTTGAGTTGCAATAATTATTGAGTGCTAGCAATTTTTCATTTTAAGAAAAGTTCAAGTTATCCCACATCATGTTAACACTCAAGTTTGCATGTTATCCCATCTTTGCAATGAGTGCTAAGCTCCATAGTGTGTGTGTCGAGCTACTCTTCATGTGCTAAGTTATTGTTGCCAATTTTTTGTCTCCCACCAAAAATTCAAATTCATATGCCTAGCCTATTCAATGGTCACTTCCTGGTTTAATATTATTTTAAACATCCCAGGGATATTGGAAAAATTAAATGCCACCTTATAATTCTTCTTTCCTTGTGCATGTTAGTGTTTCAACAGGCTCGCAAGTCCTCAGCATCAGATCCTGGTAGATAGAAAATGGGTGTTATGTCCCTATGGAAAGATGCAAGGAGGTTACCCATAGTGACATAATGCCTTTTGGGCGTATGGCGGGTCAGTTTGCAATTTGTAAGTTAGAAGTGATACTGCAGCAAGGTGATAGTACTGGAGGGTGCTATGGTGCTATCAAAAATTGGTTCTTCTCACCATTAGCGACAAAGCGCCCAGCTGGTAAAAGAGTACAGTGGGTTCCTCTTACTTCCTTGATTATTTTTTGGCATTGATTTTTGGTAGTTCCTCTAGGGGTGCTATAGTGCTATCAAAAAATCCATGCTTCTCATCGTTAGTGACATAACGCCCAGTCAAAAAATGATATTGCGGCGACATTAGGTAGGTGTGGGTCCTACTTCCCTTGGCAGACCACAAACAAAGATTTGTTAGACAGTTGGCATGTGGCCAGTTCTTATTGGTTGATACATTGATAGGACAAACCCATCTTTCTCATTACCAGACTAAGGAACATCTACGATAGGTGTTATCGCGCTATGGGAAGTTGCACGATATATACCCATAGCGACATAACGCCTCAAAAACTTGTGGCACAGTTGACATCATGGGCCCACTTTCTTAGAAGATATCAATAGGTTTTCAATTCAGATTTTACCTCTGCTCCAGTGAGACTAGGCCGAAGATTCTTCAGGGATTTCTCATATATATCTTTTACCGCCTTGGTGGCTAACTCCCATCTTGACTGTACTCTCTCCAGTAGTTCTTTAGAGATATGAGGAGCAATCTGGTCTGAGGAGTATTTCCATTTTCCCATTTTGTTAAGTACCAGTTCCTCAATCTGTATTTTCTCTGCATAAGTCCTTGTCTCAAATTTCAATGCCTTGAAATTTGTGATGCCAGCTCCTTCTTCCAATGATTTGAGCCTTTGCTCGAATGTAGGTGCAGGCTTGACCAATACAGGTTCCTGAATACCTTTTCTTGTCCTTCGAGTAAATACTGCAGTAGGCTGCTTCTTGGGCTTGGTAATGATTACCTTGCCTTTCTTCTTTGCCGGTTGCTCTTCTTCTGATTCTTCTTCTCCTTCTTCTTCTTCTTCACTTTCTTTATCTTCACCTTTTCCCTTGGTGAGCATAAGAGGACCCATTGTAGTTTTCAGTTTGGCCACTTTCCTCTTACCTTTGTTGATGGCCTGTGGAATTTTGATTTCCAATTCAATTCTGGCCTTTGCTTCATCATTAGTACCAAAAATCCATTGCCTTAGGTCTACTGGCTCATTTACCAGTGCTTCAATGATATCCCTTGTTTCATCAATATTTACCTCATATGGAAGAGGTTTCACCCATGCAACTCAGGGTCTAACTGCCTGTATGTACACCTTGTCACAGTCAACCATAAAACATACGTCATCTTTATATTCTTCAACAAGCCTAGGAGGAATTCTGAATCGGTTATTCATCCTCTCCTTAAAGTCCTCAAAATAGTTATCCATGATACTATCAAAATTTTCTCCCACCTCTGCTATAAACTCATTAATCTGATACAAAATTGGGACATCTTTTCTCCATTCTACGGTTCCCTTTGTTGGAAAGAATTTTTGTACATAAAATAGTAAACATATTAACAGAGATCCAAATTTACAGGGGTTATTCTTCGATGTCCTTATACTGTCCATGTTCTTGTTTAACTGCTTCAACTTTACTTCTGATAGATCAAACTCAAGTTTCTTCTTTACAATTTTCAGGGCCAAATCCATAGCTTCACATGGTACACTATTTAACCTGCTGGAACTATATAACTTATATGTAATAATATGTATGCCAAATCTTAGTTCCAGATCTGTTACAGTGTTAACCTTCAAACCTCTACCATCCCACTCAGCTAGGGTTTGCCTCTGTAACTCATCCCATCCTAGGGTTTTGGTGGTTTTGGCTTTGCTGAGCATCGGGAGACCCGTGATTTTGTGAATCATCTTCTTGGTTATCAAAATGGGTTGTTCCAACCACAACTGACCATTATGCACTTGACTCAAGATATACCTAATCCATTTGGTTTGGAAGTTTCTAGGCATATGCGCGATGTGAGTCAAACCTTTAGTTTCCAAATGCTTGTGCTCGATTTTGAGAGAACCATTTACACATAACTCCGCTAGGGCATTATCCATGTCCAATGTCCCTATTTCTTGAATAGCACACTTAAAATGAGTGTGAATGTCATTCAAGAGGAGTACCTTGGGTGGAATCTGTGATTGAGCTCCATTGCGATCGAGCGATTCAGCGATGGCAGGAATGAGCTTGAACATAGGTGCCTTCCATTCTGTTCCCTTCACAAGCATTTCAGAACCCTTCTTCACCTTGCTACTGCTAGTGCTTGCGGATGCCATTGCTGCTCGGTGAGTGAAAAGGTTTCATAAGAATACTTTGCTAGAAAATCTCTTCAAATCGCTTGAACTCGCTTGAAAGCCTTTTTTTTTTGTGAAAATCTCGAATTCACGGTGAAAAATGAGGTCAAAATTTGCCCTTTTGATGAAAAATTTGCCATTAATGTTCAGTACGGAGGTAGCTGCGATCGACAGACTGTCATCCACTAGCTCGGCTTAAACTTCGCAACTCGGTGACCAAAAGAAAATAGGTTAAACCGACCTTAACTTGGTAAGAGAAGAACCAACCATGCTCGGTAAGTGCAACTTGGTGAAAGAAGCCTTATTGCACCCGACTGAGCTCGGTAAGGTCATGTACCGACCATGATCCTAATGTATCTAAAATACTGATTTGATCATATTTTCATTCTAGGACTGCTTAGGATATTGCTTTGTAGATATAGTCCTGGTCTTATCCTGATGAGTCTTAATTGGAAATGGTAGAGTCACTCACTTCTTGAGTGACCATTCCATCACTTGAATTATCTGGCTCGATAGACTTAGGAATCCATTGCTGCTTCATTTGTTTCTGAATATTGTCTACTTTGATTTTCTTCTCATCCTCGACTTTCTTTATGTTCATGCAATTTTTAGATATATGACCAAGTTCTGTACATGTATAACATCTTACAGTGGTATTCTTTTTTCTTAGGTGATGCCTTGCACAGTTTATGCCAGTATGACCATATTCTCCACAATAATGACATCTGCACCAAGTGTTGTAGTCCCAACCAAATATTGCTTTGACAAGTTGTTCAGCTGGATTAAATGATTTTGATTTGCATTGTGATGCCTTATGACCTTGCTTTTGGCATTTGTGACATTTACCTTCAAATTTCGGTTTCTCTTTGCATTCATTGGCTTTGTGTCCATGCTGATTGCAATTGTAGCACTTTCCATTAAATTTGCCTTTTCCATTACTCCAACATCTGTTAGATGTATGACCTAACTTACCACAGTGGCTGCAAGTAGGTCTTTGATTCTTTTGAGTACCCTGTTTGGAGGATTCACCTTCTTCCTTGTATCCAAGGCCTGCTTTACCATTTTGTTTATGAAAGTTTTCTTCATTTTGCAGATTCAATTGATCCATGTCCTTTTGAGATTTTACCATTCTCTCATTGACTTGTTTTTCAGAGATTAGATCACTTTGTAAGCTTGCATTGATTTACCTTTCAGTAATTAAGTCATTTCTCAAATTCTCATTCTCAGATCTTAGATTCATAATTTCTTCATTTGCATTAGATAATTGAGTTACAAGATTTTCAAGCTGAGAGGATTGATTATTCCTTACCTCTAAGTCTTCAGCTACCTTGTTCCTTTGCTCCAAGATTTCACATAGCCTGATGGACTGGATTTCTTGTTCCCTTTTGAGCTTTCTTACTTCTTCCTGCAGAGATCCATTCTTTTCTAAAAGTTCTTTGATTGCTTTGTCAGCTTCATCTGAACTACTTGATGGTGAGAGATCTTCAATCTTTTCTTCAACATACTGATGGTCATTCATTTGCCTTGCAAGTTCTTTTCTTCTTTTCAAGGATTGTAAAAGATGCTCTTTTGCTTCATTGAGTTGAGCCATGGCCATTTTCAGATCTAGCTTTTCATTCTCAATAGTTTTGTCAAGTCTGAATATCTCCATTGTCCTTGATCTTTGCTCAAGCTGTGAAACTTTTATCTTGAGAACCTTATTGCTCTGATACCAATTGTTGGAAATATTCAAGATATGACAAGTTACTGAGAGGGGAGGGGTGAATCAGTAACTTTTAAATTTCAAACAATAAAACTGCATACTGATATATTCACCATTCATCCAAGTAACCTACTGTAAGCATGAAACAAAATCATTTGCAACACTTGAACACACAGATTTGGTGACCCAGAAACCCTCCAAATAGAAAGTAAAACTGGGGTGGGGATGAAACCCACAAAGCTTCGTTACTGCAGTATGAAGTTGGCCGGTTAAGGCTTACAATGACCACTTCTGGTGATCTTCCCTGTTAGGAGCACAAAGGATTGCTAGATCCACCTTGTTAGAGGATTTACAAACAAACAATAAAGTATGCACTCTGTTAGGAGATTTACAAAAGACTGTTAAGTCTACCTTGTTAAAGGATTTACAAAAACTGATTCACCTGTTAGAATGAAATAGTGGATCTGATTACAACTGATTACTGATAAGATCCGCTATGCTCTGATTCACCTTGATGTGATAGATAAAACTTTTTTGCTCCAAAAATTGACCTTGCTGAATACCTTCACAACTCAGCACACATACTTTCGCACACATGTATTTCTTTCACACTTTCACATTTTCATTCATTACCATTATTATTACCATTATATTTGAATGATAAAATACATTTCATATATATACCATCCAAATAAACAATACATGCAAGGTCGGCCAAAACAACAAGTGCAAATCTCTATACAAAGTCGGCCCAAGGTAAAAACTCGGGTTCACTGAACTGACTCGGTGTCCTTCTGATACTCGGCGTCCACTGCATTACTCGGCATCATCATGCACTCGGTAGAAGTGAAGGAACGGTCCATACTAAACACTTTGAGTAGTTCTAAACTCGGTAACCACTAGAGACTCGGTAGAAGAGATGTCACTCGGTGAACACTTCTATCTGAACTGTAGCTCGGTGATCAAAGGAAACACTCGATAGAACCTTGTGACTCGGTGATAGTTAGTTTCCTTGATAATCATCTGAGCTCAGTAAAATTAATTTCCTTGATAACCTCAGGAGCTCGGTTATCACGAAGTTCTCGGTCAATACTAAGTACATCTTCACTCGGTCAAAACTGATTCCTTTCTTTACCTCGAACACTCGGTAAACACTGGCTGCTTTGTTCACCTCGATCACTTGGTAAACACTGACTTCTTTGTTCACCTCGATCACTTGGTAAACACTGACTTCTTTGTTCACCTCGATCACTCGGTAAACACTAACTTCTTTTTTCACCTTGATCACTCGGTAAACACTGAGAACTAGGTAAAGTTTGGCTTACAAAGGAATGTCCGGTGAGAGCTCGGTAAGCATTCAGAATCCAATAAGTGTTGTAACTAATGACAAAAATGTATCATAATGCCAACAAGATTTTGGTCTGAACACTCTATTTTGGTGCATCACCTCTTTAGATTAGAATAGGTAGATTTATTTTCATGCTCTCCTTCTCCCTTTTCCTTTCTAAGAGTAGTTAGGTGCATCCTAATAGTAAGAGGAAGCCGGCCTTCTCTAGAGACTCAACCTCATAGTTCAAGTCCCACAGCTTGGAGGTTGTTTCTATGTTTCACTAGGTTGTCCTCATGCATAGGCTTTGGACAAGGGTGCAAACCTAAGTGACAACAATTTTTGGCATGCCCGGTGGGACAACATCTTAGAAAACTTCAAGCCTACTGGTGTCAAAAGAGAAGACTTCAAGATCAATACCAAGGAGATAGTACTGGCTTTGGTGCTTAAGCCTTCAAGAGGCTCATTCTTTAAAGTACTTGGTGACTCTGAGCTTCAAATATGTATTTGGTTCCAGATCAAAGTTGCAGTGATTCATGCCCAGGATTGAAACAAGGGAATCTTCTAGAGGTAAGTTTCAGTATCAAGAGCTTTCATTTTTGAACCCTAGAAGACAGAGGACTAGAATATCTTTATCACTAGTTAGGAGTGCAATAGTAACAAATACATCTACAAGATCTCTCTCTACTCCTCTTGCTATTAGATCTTAGCCTAGACTGCCATCAATACACATTAATAGATCACTTGTCTATATGACATTTCCTAGAGCTTATACTTTTTCCACCTTTAATGGTGGAGGCCCTCTCTTATTAGCCCAAAGACATGACATACCAATAGCTGCCCTCAAAAGTATACTAGAGTTTACCGATGAAACTTCTATCTCTCCCTCAAAACACATTCAAGAGGTTGCAAATATGTGTAATATCCATGGTATTATAGAGGATGATGTTGTAGTTAAGCTCCTAGCCTCATCCTTGAAAGGAAAAGAACTACAATGGTATAGAGGTTTAGCTCATGGTTCTATAACAAATTGGGATGGATTAGGGGTAGGATTGTGCAATCATTTTGAGGATAAAAGTGACTATTTGTCACATTTGGAGCAGTTGACTACTATAAAAAGAGCCCCTTATGAATGTATGACTGATTTTAATTATAGATTTCAAAAGACATGGGATAGAATACCTACTTTAGTGAAGCCTAACCCTAGTAATGCCTTCTTGCACTACCTTAGAGCTTTTAATAGTGATATTGCCACTACAATCCAAACTATGGGAGGAGATACCTTGCCTAATGCTTATGACATAGAAATAAAATTAGAAAATATCCTAATAGAAGGAGATAAGCTAGCTCCAAGGCCTCTTATGCCTTTCTTCCCTAACGTTCCAAATCATCAACCAGCAATGGCTCCTCTTCCCACAACTTCTACATCACAATCCCTTGTCCTAGTCTCTCAAGTTTTCACATCTTCAAATGGGGTAGATGAAATCAAAGAGTTGATGCAATCTTTGATGCAAAACATGGATAAAAGAGAAAAGAACCTAGAGAAAAAGTTTCAAGATCATGGGAAGAAGTTATAAGATCAAGGAAAAAGGTTGGAGGATAATTCCTCTATGATGCAAAAAATGAGCAACAAGGTGGTGACTTTAGAAAGACAGCAAGCTCAAGGTAGTAAACCTCATCAATTGCAATATCAAACTTCAAGTAGTGGTAGGCCTCCAAACCCTAATCATTGGAACAATTTTTTTGATCAAAGTAGGTAGGGTGGCCATGCTTCAATCTCAAATGTAAACCAAAGTAGGGCCATAGTCCCTCAAAACAATATGGCTCAAGATCAAGATTTTTGTCCCTCTTGTAACTACTCTTATGCCTATTGTATGTGTCAAAAGGCTGAATCTTTTATGGCTTTGATAGTCCAAGAACCTAAAGAAAAGAAATCATCTAAGGAGGACCAATTTAAAGATGCCTCAAATATGCAAAGATAGGGTGATTGCTCTTTAATGAATCACCAAATGGAGGAGCATTGTAATGTAAACCAGGATTCCATTGCTCATAACACTAGAAGCAAAAGGAGAGCTATGGAAGATGTTTTCCCTCCTCCTCCCAATCATGCCTCAACTTCATGTGGAATACCTCATGAGCAAGTAGAAAATAATCAATCAAGTACCTTTCAGCAGCAAAGGAAAAATCATGGCAAAAAAGATAGAAGTGATCCATAGATTATTCCATCTCAAACTCATAAAAGTGCAGCTCCCAAGGGTTCTACCAAAATACCTGCTATGCCATTCAATGTGGTAGAGAAAATGAAGAAGAAAAATGTGAATATCTTCATGTGGGATGTTGTTGCTACTATACCCATGCAAAGGAGGTTGTTGCAACAAGAATTGGAAAGGATTGAACCAAAGGATCGGACACCTAGTATGGAAAGTGCCACAAGCCTAGTACAACCATCAGATAGAGAAGTAGAAATAAGTAAAAAGGTTAGACCTCCTCCATTCTATGTTTCTCTAATTATAGGTGAAAAAATAGTCCATAATTTCATGATTGATTCAGGGGCTAGCAATTCAGTGATGCCTAGGTGTGTTGCTGATACTTTGGGAATGAAATATGAGCCCATTGTTAGGGATGTATTGTAGTTGGATGGTAGCACTATCAAGATTGTAGGGATCCTTAGGAATGTGGAGATGGCCTTACATGCATGCCCTGGTTGTACTGTAACCTAAGATATCTCTGTTGCTAAGGTCAACCCATATTTTGCCATATGTCTGTCAAGAGACTTTACTGACCAAATAGGTGGTTACATATCTTTTGATTGGTCGTATATGTCTTTTAAGATGAGATATGGAGCCAATGCTTCAATTAGAGTAGAGCCTCAAGCCCTCCATCATACTTAACCCTACACCCCTAATTCCATCAACATGAATTTCCCTATCTTAGAGATGGATGAGAATGACATAGTGAATGAGCTCACCACTCCCCTACCAAAGATACCTAATTTTTTCTTGGATGAATGGGCTGAGGTCTCAATACATATTGTATATTGGAAAAATATGCTCTAGTTCCCAATCTTGTGGAGACTGAAGAAGATGTAAGTGGGATATGGAGTATGTACTTTGATGGCTCAAGGAATAAGAATGGATTAGGGGTTGGTGTGATGTTAATTTCTCCTACACAAGTAAGGTACTACTTCTCCTTTAGGCTCCAATTTAGTTGCACTAATAATGTAGCCAAGTATGAATCCTTGATTTAGGGTCTCTTACTTGCTCAAAAAAGAGGAATCCAAGCCTTAAGGGTGTATGGGGATAGTGAGTTGGTGGTTAATCAAGTGAGAAATCAGAATACCACCAAGAATGGTTTTCTCAAGTCTTATAAAAATAGGGTATGGGATTTTCTTGAGGGTTTTAATGCATTTAATATTCAAAGCATCCCTAGAAAAGAAAATAGACATGTTGATAGAATTGCAACAATAGGTGCATCTTATGATGTGCCAAGAAATCTTGAGGAGGATAGGAAGCAACAAATCAGAGTGGTAGTAAGGCCTGCCATCCCTGATAACAACATCCATTGTCAAGTGTTTGAGTCTGATGAACAAATTGTGAGCTTCTTGCAGAATGAGGCAGAGTTTTTAGATAGGAATCAGTCAAGACTGCAGGATTAGTATGGTGATCAGATCATTCATCTTAGCTCCAACAAGCTGCCTAAAAGTCTCATTACTCTAGAGAGTGTTTTTAATCTTGATGACCAAGTAAGAGGAAGGGACATGAACCTAGCTGCTAATGAAGATGATCATATTCCAGTCATAGTTGTTGATGGAAAGCCCTTGAACATGGGGAAGGTATGTTCTAAAATTGAACAAGAAAATTTAATTCATCTATGTCAAGAATTTAATGATATATTTGCTTGGACATATGACGACTTAAAGGGCTTTGACGCAAGGTTATTTCAGAATACTATAGATTTAGTTGATGATGTAAAACCAGTAAGACAAAAATAGAGACCAGTGAATCCCAAGATTGAACCCTTGATGAGAAAGGAGCTATCCAAATTGATTGAGGCCCACATAATTTTTCCCAATCAAACACTCATCATGGGTAGCAAACCTTGTCCCTGTTAGGAAGAAGAATGGATAAATTAGATTGTGTGTAGACTTTAGGGACCTTAACCAAGCTTCCCTTAAAAATCACCATCCTCTCCCTTCTATGAATCATATTTTGTCCAAGGTCAGTGGTTCAAAGAGATTTTCATTTCTTGATGGATTTTCTGGCTACAATCAATTGCTGGTTAAAGAGTCTGATAGATACAAGACTGCATTTACTACTAAATGGTCGGGTACCTATGCTTATTGAAAGATGCCATTTGGGCTAACCAATGTAGTTGCTACATTTTAGAAAGAAATGAAGATGGCCTTGAAAAGATTGATTGACAAGTTTGTCTTAGTTTACCTTGATGATATCATTGTGTATTCTAAGAATGCAAAAGATCATTTTGATCATCTAAGATAGGTATTCCTAAGATGTAGAGAGTTTGGGGTTTCCCTTAACCCAAGCAAGTGTATCTTTGCTATTAACCAAGGAAAATTATTAGGAAATATTGTATCTGAGGATGACTTAACCATTGATCTAGAGAGAAAAAAAGCAATACTTGCCCTTCCTCTTCCTAAACACAAGAAAGGGTTGCAAAGTTTCCTTGGTAGAATAAATTTTGTGAGAAGGTTTATCCCTAATCTTGCTACCATGGTGAAACCTCTTATAGCTATGCTCAAGAAAGGTATGGTCTTTGCATGGACCAAGGAGGGGAAGGAAAGTTTTGAAGAGATTAAGACAGCCATAGCCTCAGCCCCTACTCTCATGAATCCAAATTTTGAGACAAATTTCATCCTTTATACTTTAGGTCGTGAGTCAAGCATTTATGTTGTCTTGACTCAAAGAAATGATAAAAATGAGGAGCAGCCCATAGCTTTCTTTAGTGAAGGGCTTAAAGAATATGAAGATAAATATAGCTATGTAGAGAAGTAAGCCCTTGCATTCATTAGAGCTTTAAAGAAATTCAGACACCTCCTGTCTCATAATAAGATTCATTTGTTAGTACCCCATGCTAGTGTGAAGGATTTCCTTTTGAGCAAAGATGTTAGTGAGAAAAGAGCTGGTTGGATTACAAAGGTAATGGAATATGATGTTGAAATCCAAATCACCAAGATGGTAAGAGGGAGGGGATTGTGCAAACAGATGTTATCATCTCAAGAACCTAATGAGGAAGCTACTATGATACTGACAGAGCAACAAGAGGTAAGAAATGGTGACGCAAAGAATTTGATGGATGATATGATGAATTTCTTGCTAGGCAATGGATACCCTCAGGGATTATACAAAGCTAAAAGGAGATAGTATAGGATACAGTGAATTCCTTATGTCATAATTGATGGTATCCTTTTCAAGAGAGATTTTAATGGAGCCCTGTTAAGATGCATTGACAAAGACCAAGCTGAAAGACTGATTAATGAGCTTCATGATGGTCCTGATGGTGGCCACTTCTCAACTAGAAAAACTGCAATGAAGATCATGAGGGCTGGTTATTACGAGCCATCTCTATTTCATGACTGTCATAGGTATGTAAGGAAGTGTGAAAAATGTGCCTTTTTCTTTGGCAAACAAAGGTTTATAGCTCTTCCCCTTCATCCTATCTAGGTGGATCAACCTTTTTCTTAGTGGAGATTGCATTTCATAGGCCCTATCAATCCTCATTCTAGTTTGGGTCACAAGTGGATTTTAGCTACTACAGATTACTTGACTAGGTGGACAGAGACAATTGCGTTGAAGGATGCCATATAATCTTCAGTTGTTGAATTCCTTGATGGGATTGTGCCCAAGTTTGGTGCCCCTTCAACTATTATTTCAGATAATGCAAGGTCTTTTGTTGGAGCTCAGATCTATGCATGGGCAGTTGACCATAATATCTATTTGAGCACATCCTCAAATTACTATCCTTGGGGTAATGGCCTAGCTGAGTCATCCAACAAGAACCTGATCATGATCATGAAAAGGATGATAGAGGATAACCAAAGGTGTTGGCATAAAAAGCTAAAGACTACACTATGGGTTGATAGGATAACACCTAAAAGATCAATAGGGAATTCACCATTCATGTTGGTAAATGGTAGAGAAGTAAGGCTTCCAATTTTTTTGGAATTCCCATCCCTAGAGCTAGCTCATCAGTTGGAATTGATTGAAGATGATGCCATGACAATAAGAATGGTAGAACTGATGGAGCTAGAAGAGAGGAGAAATAAAGCCATGCAGATCCTAGAGACACACCATCAGCAGGTCAAAAAGAGTTTTGACAAGCTAGGGTTAGGATCTTCAAGGAGGTAGATTTGGTTCTAAAATGGGACGCAGATAGGGAAAAACCAAGAAGACACTTAAAATTTGACACACTATGGAGTGGTCCCTACCTGATTGAAAGTTGTAAACAGGCCAATGCTTTCCAGTTAAGTAGGCCTGGTGGTGAAATTTTGCCCATCCCAATCAATGGGATTTATCTTAAGCCATGTTTCTAATAGGGTTTGAGGTTCCATGTACATATTAGAGTAGTTTTCTTTCTGTTGGCTTCCTTCTTTCCAAGAAGTGCATGAGCACAAGTTGTCTCTCTATTAGATAGCTAGTTTTAAAAGTTTTGAAGGTTGCAGAAGGAAGTTTTGGGCTTTGATTCCAATTGTAGAGACAGGGGTTTTAGGGTTTCCCTCTCAAAGGTAGGGTTAGGGTTTCACAGTGCTTAGAATCTACATATTTTATGACTCTGTAGCCTAATGGATGCTTTAGGCCACTAGTCTTATGCATAGCAGGCTAGCATCCCTTGTGAGTAGCCAAAAATGTTGCCATTTTTTGTCTCCTGCCAAAAATTCAAATTTGTATGCACAACCTATTCAACAGTCACTTCTTAGTTTAATATTGTTTTAAACATCCTAGGGATATTGAAAAAAATAAATGCTAACTTTATAATTCTTCTTTCCCTATGCATGTTAGTGTTTCAGCGGGCCCACAAGTCCTCAACATCAGATCCCAGTAGATCAAAGATAGGAATTATTTTGCTATGGAAAGATGTTAGGAGGTTATCCATAGTGACATAACACCTTTTGGCCACATGGCAGGTCAGTTCTCAATTCATAAGTCAGAAGTGATACTACAACAACGTGACAGTACCGAAGGGTGCTATAGTGCTATCAAAAATTATTCTTCTCATTGTTAGTGACATAGCACCTGGCTGGTAAAAGAGTATAGTGGGTCCCTCTTTCTTCATTGATTTTTTTCCAACACCAATTTTTGGTAGTTCCTCTAGGGGCGCTATGGCGCTATCAAAAAATCTATGCTTCTCATTGTTAGTGACATAGTGCCCAATCAGAAAATGATACTGTGGCAACATCAGGAAAGTGTGGGTCCTACTTCCCTCGGCAGACCACAAACAAAGATTTGTCAGACAGTTGGCATGTGGCCAATTTTTATTGGTTGATACATTGACAGGATAGACCCATCTTGCTCATCACCAAATTAAGGAACATCTATGATAGGTGTTATCGTGCTATGGGAAGTTGCACGATATATACCCATAGTGACATAATGCCTTGGTGACACGTGGCATGGTTGATGTCATGGGCCCACTTTCTCAAAAGATATCAATAGGTGGCTTGTCTTCTATGGTAGTTGTCAGGTAGGTCAGATTACAAAGGCATATCTTATTGGCCCATCCAATTGACTAGGTATATAGTCCTACATAGACTTTGATCACTGTCAGATCTTCAAGGATCAAGGGCTGGTGCTTCCTCGCATTATCAAGATGTGAGGAGATTAAATAATATGGGGAAATACTTTAGCGACACTTGTCTTAGTTGACATCATAGGCCCAACCTTCCCAAAAGTAATATTATGGCTCATCCTCTGTGGTAGATTGTCAAGTGAGTTAGAGTATGATAGGGGGCATCTCATTGATCAGTCCAACTAACTTGGCTTATAGTTCTGTGAAGTTTTAAGCACCATAGATGTGAATCTGATCCATGGTTGGCATTATTTTGCTATGGAAAGTTGCACGTTGTTTTGCCATAGTGACATAACACTTTGACACCATGTGTCTCTATAGGACCAGTTTCTTTGTGAATCACTAGTTAGATGGCAAGTGTTGTCTAGTGTGGTATGGTTGCTGAGTTACATGCCAAGTGTTCCATGGGCCTAGAGGTCTTAAGGGCAAAGCACAGTAATTTTACGAGTATTCATGATAGTCAAATCTATGTGGATCCACGATAGGCACTATCGTGCTATGGGAAACTTCTTAGAAGATATGCATAGTGCCATTGCACCTAGGTGACACGTGTCTCTGCAGGCCTAGCCAAGATTGATAGTAAAGGGAAAGTAGTTATGTTGTAGCCATCATGGTCAGGGTTTTAAGAAGATGGCATGGTTAGTGAAGAAACATTTTCAACTGCATGGACTCTACTAGGTGGCAGAATGAAATAAACCAATTGGTCCACGTGACTTATTTTGCTTACAGGGTTCGATTGACCTACTGATCATGCTGATTCACGAACCAGAATCAGGGAAGGCTAGGGTTTTTTGTGAATCCAATCTTATGATCAATTCCAACTACCCTGTAGTAAATACGAAACAAAGAGGAACACTCTACCCCCCCTAATCCAGTCTATCTACTTGGTCAGAGAGATTTAAAGGCACCGTTTCTATCTTCTTGAGGCCCTATTCTAAATCATTTGTCTGGATCTGCCAAAAGATTAGATTTTCTTCAGATCCCCATGATTGTTCTCTATAGGAATTCAATGTAGTGGTTGTAGAATAAATTATAGTTAGAGGACATCTCAGTTATGCCTAAACTATAAAGGCATTTTTTGTAAATTTTGTAAAGGTCGATCACTCTCTATTGTTCTCTGCTATTGCTCTGCAATTCCAGTGTAAAATTCCCTTTGCCTCTGAACTGTATAATTCTTGTCTTATCTCTTTCATCCATTAGTGTGAAGTGCAAGAACTCTTTCCCCCACTAGTGTTTTAAGGAAATCAGTAATCTGCATGACTGTATCTCCCTGGCCTATGAATGATAATATAAGTGAATATCTCTTCCTTGTGTCATTCATCTTGGTTTTCTGATTTGCATGTGGTTATTTGATTAAAGTAAGTCTGAATGTGTATATCCTTAGTTTCATTCTAGTTCAATAGTGCATAAATGGGTAGAGATTGGTCTGAACACTCTATTTTGGTACATCACCTCTTTAGATTAGGTTAGGTAGATTTTCTTTCATGCTCTCCTTCTCCCTTTTCCTCTCCAAGAGTAGTTAGGTGCATCCTGATAGTAACAGGAAGCCAACCTTCTTCGAAGACTCAACCTCATAGTTCAAGTCCCATAGCTTGAAGGTTGTTTCCATGTTTCACTAGTTTGTCCTCTTGCATAGGCTTTGGACAAGGGTGCAAACCTAAGTGACAATAGTTACCTAGTGTATGCCGAGTGACTCTTCATGTGCTGAGTTACCTATTGTATGTTGAGTGACTCTTCATGTGTCAAGTGATCCTTCATGTGATGAGTTATCCTATTTATGCCAAGTGTTAGCATGTTGGATGTGATTTCTACATTTTCTATACGAGTTGACTTGTGGGATTGATTTCAATTGTGACATTTATGATGAGATCTTTTCTTGGGATTTGTCTAACCATTATTGGGTCAGCCTTGCTATTATATAATGTTCTAGAATGATTTGTGAGCCATTTTCCAAGTATAAATAGAGAATTTAGGCTTAGAGTTAGGTAGATGAGAGGGAGTAAAAAGCAGAATGTGAAAGTTCAGAAAGTTTGTTGCATATGTGTCTAGAGTTGTGAATTTGATGTTGGATCTTAGATCTTGAATGAATATTATATCTAGCCATAACCCTAAAGGAATTATAGCTGGTCATGTATGCTGATCATTTCATGAATCAATAAAAGTATCTTGTTTCTCTCTTTGTGGTGTTTTTATCTTTTTGTGTTTTCTTCTATTGTCTTAACTCTGCAAAGTTGGTTTGGATTGATGGGTGTGCCTTTGGCCCTAGATATTTCCATTCCCTCCTTGCATCAAGTGGTATCAGAGCTTAAGTTTTGGCCTTGTGGAGATTGAATGATGTAGAACCTTGATTTAGATTTGGTTGTAGGGTTGTAGATCTGTGGATTTGACCTTTAACCTATAGGAGGTTACAATCTTGTAGGAACTAGATTTGTAAACATGATTCATGGTAGAGGAAATGCCAATAATACTATGTTGGATCAATTGAGAAAAATTTCAATGAGATTAGATGTGGTGGAGATAACCCTGAGGAGAGGAGCACATCTTGAGGATTTGAGTGATGACAAAGTGGTAGCACCAAAGCCTAATCCAAAATAGGAAGAAGATCAAGAAGAGGAGAGATTGCTAAGAGTATTGTCTAGGGCACATTCAAAGCATTCTATAGAAGTTATCTTGTATGATGGAAAGTTGGACACCAATACTATGTTAGATTGGATCTTTGATATGGAGAAGTTCTTTGAGTATGAAAACAATCCTGATAATAGGAAGGTGAAGATTGTAATTACTAGGTTGAAAGGTCATGTTTCACTATGGTGGGAGAATTTGCAAATGGATAGGCAAAGGAGAGGAAAGGAGAAGATTGAGACTTGGCTGAAAATGGTGAACAAGGTAAAGAACAAATTCCTTCCTGCTGATTACCAAGTTAGCTTGTTGAGAAAGATGCAAAATTTGAAGCAAAAAGACATGATTGTGAAAGAGTATACTAAGGAATTCTATAGATTAGACATCAGATCTAGACATGTGGATGATGATATTGATAAAATTGCAAGGTAGATAAATGGATTGAGATCCAGAATTCAAATGAAATAAGTTTTGCAAAGTTGGAAAATGTGGAAGAAGCATATCAATATGCCTTGAAAGCTTAGGAGATCTTGAAAAAGAAGCATGAACAAATACAAAGAGGTAGAGGTGCTAGATTCCATAGAGATAGAGGTAGATCTTATGGTGAAGAAGGTAGATCTCATAGTTTTGTGCAAGATAAAGGGAAATTTGAATGGAAGAATGATAACAAAGAGAAGACTAAATGGAAAGGTGGTAGTTCTTATGAAGGAGGTACTATTTCTTACTGAGGAAGAGGTAATTCTTATCCTAGAGGTGGTTTCCATGGTAATTTTTTTAGATGTGGTAAAGAAGGGCATCGATCCTTTGAATGTAGATCTTCTAAAAGCGGGAAAAATAATAGAAATGTTGTGATTCAAGAGGACATTGAGAGTTCACCAAGTGGACCTAAGGATAGAGAAAATTTGATGGTGAGAAGAACCTTATGTAATAAGGGAAGCAATGAGGAACCTATCCTTAGAAGAAGTCTTTTCAAGACCAGATGTAAGATGGCTGAAAAATGCTGCAAGATGATAATTGATAGTAGAAGTTCTACAAATTTGGCATCAAAAGAGCTGGTTACAAAGTTGTAGTTATAGAGGCTAAAACATCTAAAACCCTATCATGTTTCATGGATGAAATATGAGCATAAGATATTGGTAACTGAACAATGTATTGTGAAGTTCAAGATTGGACATTACTTTGATGAAGTGTTGTGTGATATTATGCCTATGGATTGTTTTCATATTTTGTTGGGTAGACCTTGGCAATATAATAGATATGTTGTACATGATGGAAGATTGAATCAATATACTCTTTGGGTAAATGGGAAGAAGCAAATATTGCTACCTTTGATTGAAAGTCCAGATGATGTTAGTTTTACTACAATAAAAGTTTGCATGGTTAATGGAAAGAAATTTGAAAAATAAGTGAAGAAGAATTAAGTTTGTTTTGCTATAGTTCCTAGAGGACCAAGTGTTAGTAGTAATGACCGAGTGACAATAGATAGTGGTAGTTGAGTACCAAAGGAAATTACAAAAATTGCTAAATGAGTATAAGGATATTGTTTCTAAGGATATTCTTGATGGTTTACTACCAGTGAGAAGTATAAGTCATTGTATGGACCTAATTCATGGAGCTAGCTTGCTAAAAAAAGCACCATATAGATTGACACCTACAGAGAATGAAGAACTTAATAGGAAAGTGCATGAGTTGTTACAGAAGGGTTTAATCAGAGAAAGTTTTAGTCTAGGTGTTGTACCTACTGTATTAGCACCTTAGAAGAATGGAGAATGGAGGATGTGTATTGATTCCAGAGCTATTAATAAGATAATAGTGAAATATAGGTTTCCTATTCCAAGGATGGATGACATAATGGAGTTTTTGAGTGGAGCAAAGTATTTTACCAATATTAATTTGAAGATTGGCTATCATCAGATCAAAATTAGAGAAGGTGATGAATGGAAGATTTCTTTCAAGACAAAAGATGGTTTGTATGAATGGTTGGTTATGTCTTTTGGTTTGACTAATGCACCTAGTACTTTCATGAGGTTGATGAATGAAGTTCTAAAGAGATTCTTGCCTAAGTTCATAGTTGTTTATTTGGATGATATTCTAATATTTAGCAAGACTAAGGAAGAAGATCTTGAGCATGTTAGACAAGTATTATAGAGATTGAAAGAAGAGAAGTTACTAATTAATCTAAAAAAATATTCTTTTATGCAAGAGGAGATTGTGTATTTTGGATTTGTTATTTTAGCTGATGGTTTAAGGATAGATCTAGAAAAGGTTGAAGCAATTTTGGAATGGACTACACTTGAGAATGTGAGTGAGGTAAGTTCATTTCATGGTTTGGCTAGTTTTTACAAAAAGTTAAGAAAGAATTGTAGTGTTGTTTGTAATGCTATGACTGAGACAATGAGAGGAAATAAAAAGGAATTCAAGTGGACACATAGAGCTAATAAGAGTTTTAAAACTTTGAAACAAAAGGTTACTGACTTACCCGTATTAGCTTTACCTAATTTCAATAAGGTATTTCAAGTTGAATGTGATGCAAGTGGTAGTGCAATAGGAGCTATATTAAGTCAAGAAGGTAAACCTGTTGCTTTCTTTAGTGAGAAGTTGAATGATGCTAAAAGGAAGTATTTTGTGTGTGATCAAGAGTTTTATGCCATTTTTTATGCTTTGAAGAAATGAATACATTATTTGATTCCTAAGGAATTTGTGTTGTATACTGATCATAAAGCTTTATAGTACTTGAGAAGTCAACATAAATTGAATCAAAGACATATGAAGTGGGTCGAGTATTTGCAAAGTTTTACATTTGTGATCAAGAATAAGAGTGGAGTTACTAATAAATTTGGTGATGCATTGAGTAGAAGATGTTCTTTGTTGACAGAAATAAAGGTTGAAGTTCTTGGGTTTGATGAAATGAAAGAGTGGTATGATGCTGATCCTGATTTTTCTCAAGCATGGATAGAGTGCAAAGCACCAAATTTGATAGATCATATCAGCAAGTATGATGAATATTTAATTCAAGAAGGTATATTGTTTAAAGATATTTAGTTGTGTATTCCTAAAAGTTCTATGAGGTTGAATTTGATTAAGGAAAAGCATAGTGGTGGATTTGCTGGACATTTTGGAATTGATAAGACATTGAGTTTGCTAAAAGAGAAGTATTAATGGCCACAAATGTATAAGGATGTTTAGAAATTTTTGAAGAGTGGTGGAGTTTTTTAAGTTGCAAAAGGAGTAAGTCAAAATACTAGATTGTATACACCTATTTCTATTCCTAAGAAACCTTGGAGTGACATTAGTATGGATTTTGTCCTTGGATTGCCTAGAATAGCAAAGGGGTATGATTCTATACTTGTTGTGGATAGATTTTATAAAATGGATTATTTTATACCATGTAAGAAGACATTAGATGCTGAGCATGTTGCTGAACTTTTCTTCAAAATTTTTTTTAGATTACATGGATTACCAAGAAGTATTATTTCTAATAGAGATAGTAAGTTTTTTGGTTATTTTTGGAGAACATTGTGGAAGAAGATGGGTGCTGAGATGAAATTTAGTTCTAAATTCCATCCATAGACTAATGGACAAATAGAGGTTGTGAATAAAAGCTTGGGTAATTTGCTGAGATGCCTAGTTGGAGATGAAACACATAATTGGGAGATGGTATTAGCACAAGCTGAGTTTGGATATAATAGTTCTATGAATAGAAGTATAGGGAAGACACCTTTTGAGATTATTACTAGAATGAAGCCTAGAGGGGTATCAAATTTAAGAGATGTTTTTGGTGAAGAGAAGAGAAGTGTTGCAGGAGAAGAATTTGCTAATTTCATAGAGTCTTTGCTTAAGGAAGTGAAGCTAAAGTTGGAAAAAAGTAATCAAAAGTACAAGGAGAATGCTAATAAGTCTAGAAGACATCATATTTTTCAAGTTGGCGATGAGGTGATGGTTCATTTGAAGAAAGGAATATTTCTAGTTAGAACATACAATAAGCTAAAGATGAAGACAATTGGACCTTGTAAGATCTTCAAAAAATTTGATAGTGGAAATGCTTATGAAGTTGAGTTACCTAATGACATGGATATATCTCCTATATTCAATGTTGTTGATCTATATAAGTATCATGAGTCAAATGATGAATTTTTTGTACCTAATGATTATCCTAAGAAGTAGATTCAAGAGGTTGAATAGATATTGGATCAGAGAGTTAGTAAAAGCACAAGAGGAAATGACTACTATGAATATTTGGTGAAGTGGAAAAATAGATTAGTTAAAGATGCTACATGGATTTCTCAATCTAAATTGGATTTAGCTTAGGTTGCAACATCTCAATGATTCAAGAGTATCATTTCTTTCTACCCTAGTTTTTTGATGCAGGAGCATCCTAGGTTGACGTGTTATCCTACTCATTTTTGCCCATTTTGCCAATTGTTGCCAAGTTATAGTCATTGCCAAGTTGCAGTAATTGCTAAGTGCTAGTAATTTCATAGTTGAAGTCATGTTTAGGTTATCCCATGTCATGTTAACACTTGGGTTTGCATGTTATCCCATCTTTGTAGTGAGTGCCGATTTCCAAATATGTGTATGTGCTGAGCTGCTCTTCATGTGTTGAGTTACCTAGTGTATGCTAAGTGACTCTTCATGTGTCAAGTTACCCAGTGTATGTTGAGTGACTTTTCATGTGCCGAGTGACCTTTTATATGTCGAGTTATCCTATTTATGCTGAGTGTTAGCATTTTGGATGTGATTTTTGCATTTTTTATGCAAGTTAACTTGTGGGATTGATTTTAATCACGACATTTATGATTAGATCTTTTCTTGGGATTTGTCTAGACCATTATTGGGTTAGCCTTACTATTATGTAATGTTCTAGAATGATCTGTAAGCCATTTTGGCAAGTATAAATAGAGTATTTAGGCTTAGAGTTAGGTAAATGAGAGGGAGTAAAGAGAAAAATGTGAAAGTTTAGAAAGTTTGTTGCATATGTGTTTGGAGTTGCAAATTTGATGTTGGATCGTAGATCTTGAATGCATATTATATCTAGCCATAACCCAAAAGGCCTTACAATTGGGCATGTATGTTGATTATTTCATGAATCAATAAAAGTATCTTGTTTCTCTCTTTGTGGTGCTGATCACTTTGTGTGTTTTCTTCCATTGTGTTAACTCAACAAGGTTGTTTTGGATTGTTGGATGTACCTTTGGCCCTAGTTATCTCATGCCCTCCTTGGATCAATATGGGTGAATCACAACCATTGATTCATATCTAACCCGATGTCATCTAAGTCTTCTTAAGGAGGAAAAACCATAAAAATTTTAATAAATGATTAGAGAGAGAAAGAGAGTTTTCATGGTGACCAAGGTATTATGATTTGGGTTACATTGCAAAATCAGTTAATGGAGAATAAAGGAAGGAAATAATGAATAGTAGAGAGACATCTAATTAGAAAGGATCAAGTACAAATCAAGTTAGAGGTGATCTAAAATTAAGAAACATAGTGCTAATCATAGGATCATTACAGAGACATTCTAATAGGTGAATTAGTTAAATGTCTTAATAGAGTAGTCTTAACAGGCTGTATTGAAATCATATAACAAGGTACTTACTTAATTGTGAGTTGAAGTCCTTTAATTGGGCACACTTCTAATAGGGTGTTGAAATCTTTTAAATGGGTAAGACCAGTAGTCTTTGTAAGCTTTTAATTGGGAAAATTGTTCATAGGGTAGATCATGTTTCATGATCAAACATTGTAACCTTCAAAGGATACACTTTATTACTACAATACTGAAGATTTGTGGGTGTCATCCCCACCCCAATTTTATGTTCTCATTGGATGGTTTCTAGGTTATCATATCGTGTGTCATACATGTATGAATTCTTACTTGTTAACATAATTTAGATGTATATGCTTTATATGCTATTTTAGTTTAATTGTTAAATGGTGAGACAGATGTATGGTGAATGTTTTTATGGGTAAAAGTTTTAAGCACTGCTTCATCCCCCTACCCCTCTTAAAGTTTACCTTTCCTATTATAATTTCAATAGAATATTATGATGCTTATAGACTTGATATAAGTAGAAATGATGATCAGGTCGAAAAGGACACGAATTAGGTAATGAAGGCCAAAAGAAGTCAATGGTAGAAAAACCCTTAGTTGTAGAGGTATGATATAAACTATGATTAATTTTCTTCACTTCATCATCATAAACTAACTTAAGACATTTATGAATAGGGGAAGAAACAAGATGCATGGAATTTAACCATGGTATGCCAAGTTTAACTTGAAATTAATTAGAAGTAGGAACAAAAAACAAAGGTGGTGTTCACAATCTTTCCACAAAGTTGAATTGGTAAATCAATAGACCCAAATGATGGATAAAGAAAACCATTACAAGTTTGAATCCATACATCCAATATATCATAAAAATAACTTTGCAAAATTTTCATAAAAATATTATTTTTTGTAATAACATTTATTAAGGAAGTAGGATCAACAAGATAACCACAAGTGGGTATCTTAGTAATCTTAGCATAAATATAAATGGGACCATCAGGAATTTTAATAGTCTTTGAATTAAAAAAAGGTAATCAAAAGTTCTTGAGGTGATTTTTTTAAAGGTTTTTGTCAAGGTTTAGGTTGAGGCTTCAATGTAGGCTTAGGTTTTAGTTGAGGTGGAGCTAAAACTTGAGATTGAAGCAGAGGTTGAGACTATGGTGGAAGCATAGATTGAACCACATTCTCCACTTGATTAACCACATGATTAAGATCATCCATCTTCAAACCATATATAATATCCATAGAAGATGGCTGAACAATAGTAATAGTATCATATGTAGGTAAAGATTTCGTATAGATTTGCAGATTTTGATTAGGAGGAGAAACAAATTTATTCCCACTACCATCAAAATTATAAATAGAAAAATCATTAGAATCAATTAAATTATGAACTTTATGTTTTAAAGAATAATATTTCTCAATATCATGCCCATTCTAGCAATGATATTTACAAAAAGCTTTCAGATCAAAAGATTTAGTAGCCATTGTAGTAGGTAAAAGAGGTCAAATAGGAGGTAAAGTAATCATATTAGTAGTTAAAGACCTATAAATAATAGAATTTAAATATTTAGAGAGAGTAATAAATGTATGATTCAATAAAAAATAAGTGGATATGGAAGTGGCATTGTGAGATGCAACAATAACTTGATCGATAACTGCATTTTCTTGTTTATGTATCTTGACATAGTTATTGAATTTTTGAACTTTTCTTGGATTAGGAGTAGCATCAATTATTCAAAAAAAAAAAAGAGCTATTGGAGTTGTGCTGTCAAATTGACTCACTTGTAATTGATAATGATGAAGTGTTGCACCTAGTTGATGAAAAGAAGTCAATTCAGTAAGTAGAATCTTATCTCTAATATCCTTTTTGTAAATTTGAAATAAAAATACATTGAATATCAATACTAGGAATAGGATAGGAAATATGAGCATGCAAACTCTTAAATCTACGAATAAATTTAGTCAATTTTTCTTTAGAATTTTTTTATAATGCATCAAATCAATCAAAGACACTTGTGGGTCAATTCTTTTGAAATTGTTGAATAAAATCATTAGTAAGTTGAGGAAATGAATGAATAGAATAAGGAGTCAAAGAAAAAAACCATTGTAAGGTCTTTTCATAAGAAGTTCAAGAAAATAACTTAGCTAAAATCCTACAATTATGAGCATAATCACTATAAAGGATTTGAAATTTTTTAACATGATGAACAGGGTCTTCCTTACCATTATAATTCTTAATATGAGACATATTGGATTTTTGATTAGTAAGACTACAAATAATATCCTAGGACAAAGGACTTCCCATGTCACACATAGGGATACTAAAATTGCTTTGAGTCAAGGATGAAAGTTGTTATTGTAAACATGACACAGTTTGAGCCAAACTGATACTTATAGAATGATGAGAAGAAATAGGAGGAATATAAATATTAGATACAATAGGTAAAGTGTTAGAAGCTACTAGAATGGAAGACACAACTAGTGGAAAACTAGGAGCTACAATTGGTAGAGGAGTAGAATAAGTAAAAGGAACAATATGATAAGAAGGTTGTGATATAGAAAGGGACATAGGAGGAACACTCATAGGAATAGAGGGAGTTGTCATTATCACTAAAGAAGGAGTATAATTAGGAACACTAGAAAGAGGAATAGAAGAAGGTTCAACAGTAGTGACAAGAGGAAATAACCCTAAATCTTGAGCTTCTTGAGATAAAGGTTTAATATTGGAATGCACAAGGTGAGTAATACCATGCAAGAGATTAACACCTTGGTCACTATCACAAAGAACTTTCTTAAGAGCCTCTATAGCTTGAATATAATCTTGATTATAATTTTCTTGGAGAAGCCAATTACCTTTTTATCAAGTTCATTTGAAAATTTTTGGACTTGTTTAGGAGGAACTCTTAAAGAATCATCCTCATCATGATATGAGTGAGAAGATTTTTTCTCCATAAGAGGATTAGAATTAGGAAAAATCAAAGTCTCATATGGAATTCTAAGGAACAGAGAAGAAGACTCAGGCTCAAAGAAACCCATAAGTCTATCACCAAGTATAACCCTAATATTATAAGTAGGACTAGAAGTAACAAAGCTCATAAATTAATGAAATTTAAATGAACTAAAATAAGAAAACATAAAGCATAAATAATTTTGTATTTTGGAATTAAAATGCAAGAGCATAAACAAAATCTAATCTTACTGCAAGAAAAGACATAACAAATATGAAATGAAATATAACACCACAAAATACAATAAGGCATCTAATTCCACAAGATACAAGAGAGTAAGCATGTCAAGTTCACCAAAATGAAAAAAAATAAAATAAGGTTTATAAGGTTTTCTCTCTTAACCCTATTTTCTAAAAGGAATGATCCAAATTGATTAAGCACAAGAAATTGATCAATGTAGAAATGGATCATGTGATGGAGAATTAGAAGAAAAGAGGTTCCATGGTCTTTCTATTATGAGGAGTATGTGCTTAAATCTTGAAATAGATATAAGACAAATACTAACCTTGAATTTGGAAAGTATTGTTTTTTGATGTTTGCATACAATTTTGGGGAATTCTACATCTTGTTCTGGACTAGAAATATAGAGATAGAGAAAATGTAGAAATCTTTTCACTTTTTGAAGGGAGGTCAACCTTGACCCTGATAGCAGGGTACAATCTTACCCTGGGGCATAATTGTATGCAAAAAATTTAACCTTAAAATGCACCGCTCTGATGAAATTTATGTTCATGGATCCTATAAGTTTGACAAAAAAGGTATCTAAATATTCTCTTCAATTCATTGTTCCACACTTGTATCTGCAAGAAAAATGGTTTTTTTGTTTGTATGTAGGGTTTTCCTTAGTCAAATCCCAATTTTGAATTAACTTTGAAATATAATTGAAATTCTAATAAATGTAAACAAAGTAAATGAAACAATTTACCTTTCTTATATTGAAATCCTTGTTGAGGATTCAAAGCCTTGAATCCACAAGTATGGATGCTCCAAATGTATGTAAAAATGTATGTAGGATCTCTCAAATCAATGGTATTAGACCCTCAACACCAATATTTAATGTATCTTTGCATAGGAAAAGGATTGGATGAATAGGGATGGAGAAATCTTCAACAAGAGGGATCCATAGAGATTGAATTCTTCAATGGCTAACAATGAATCTCCTTGATGAATCTTGAATACTTGAACACTTGAATTCTTGAATGCTAGTAGATCTCCACTTCATGTAGGTGGATCAATTATAGATTTTACATAGTGGATGTGCTCATGAAATTATGGATGTCAAAATGAGGGAAACAAGTTTCCTTCTATAGAGATCTAGGGCACTAACTCCTAGAGAAGGCAAACATAGGAGCATTAAATCCCATTTAACCTTAACCCCTAGGAATAGGCCTAGATTAAATGTAATTTGAGTATCTACCCTTATGAACCTCAAAAAAATTGGCATAGAAGTGGGAAAAGAAAATTTTTGAATCTTGAGACCCCAAAACTTCCAAAAATTGAAAAATAGACCTGGGGTCAACAATGAGGTTAACCCCACCCTAGGTCAGGGTCAAGATCATCCTTGACCAAGGTCAGGATTGAGGTCAACCTTGGCCCACTAGGTCATCCTTAGTTTCATAGAGCATGTTGTCAAAAATAGGCTAGAAATATAGAGAGAAGTATAATAGGGGAAAAACTACTAGATCCATGCAAAGACCCATTCAAGGTGCTTGACATGACCCCAGACCACTTACTCATAGGGCTAAACACCCTTAACACAAAAGTGCTTCCATTTTAAAATGATACATACAGATAAAAGAGCTTAGTTTAAGGGCACTTTTTTAAAATGTGGACGATGATATAAGGCCTTTGAATGTACAAAATTTGGAAATAAGATTGTAGGTAGTATAGAAAACTATTTGGCTTGTGAAGAAGTTACTAAAACACCTAATCTTAAGAAGGATCTTGGGGAATGAGGAAGCTAGTGAAGAGCCTATTTTGAGAAGAAGTTTTTTCAAGACTAGATGTAATATCACTGCAAAATATTTCAAAGTAATAATTAATAGTGTAAGTTATGACAATTTGGACTTTGAAGAGGTAGTTAATAAGATATAGTTGTAGAGATTAAGACATCCTAAAACTTACCATGTTTCTTGGATCTAGAAGTAGCATAATTTACTCATAAGTCAAAAATTCCTTGTTAAATTTAAAATTTGGAATGATCATGATGAATTCTTGTGTGATATTCTACCTATATATTTTTGTCATTTCCTATTGAGTAGACCTTGGTATAATAAGAGACAAGCTTTACATGATGGTAGATTGAATCAATATTCTATTTGGGTTAATGGAAAGAAACAAGTATTATTTCCCTTAGTTGAGAAGCTTGAGGAGAATCATTGTACCATAGTCAAAGTATGTTTGGTTGATGGAAAATAATTCTCTAAGGAAATGAAAAATTATCATATTTGTTTTGCTTTTATTTCTAGTAAGACTAAGAAACAAGATGAACTAGAACAAGCACCTAAGATTCAATCTTAGTTGGAAAAGTTTTCAAACATCATTTCTAATAATGTACTTAATGGTTTACCTTTTGTGAGAAGTGTTAGTCACTATATGGATTTGATATCTATATCTAGTTTTCCTAATAAAGCACCACATAGGCTTACTCCTATTGAAATGCTAAACCGAATAGACAAGTACATGAATTACTTGAGAAAGGTCTGATTATGGAAATTTTGAGTCCTTTTGTAGTACCTTATATTTTAGTACCTAAGAAGAATGAAGAATAGAGAATGTGCACTAATTCTATAGCTATAAACAAGATAACTATGAAGTATAGATTTCATTTTCCTAGGATGGATGACATAATGGATTGTTTGAGTGGAGCAAAGTATTTTACCATAATTGATTTGAAAAGTGGCTATCATCATATCATAATTAGAGAAGGAGATGAATAGAAAACTATATTTAAGACTAGTGAGGGTTTTTATGAGTGGTTGGTTGTGCCTTTTGGTTAAACTAATACATCTAGCAATTTTATGAGGCTAATGAATGAAGTTTTGAAGAAATTATTGGGTAAGTTTGTGATTGTATATCTTGAAGAAATTTTGATATTTAGTAAAACTAAAGAGGAACACTCTGAGCATATTAGACAAGTATTCTTGATTAGCCTACACCTAAGAATGATGGAGAAGTAAGATCATTTCAAGGATTAACAAGTTTTTACAAGAATTTTATCATAGATTTTAGTTCTGTTGGTAATGCCATGAATTGAACTATGAGCAGGGATAAGAGGAATTTCAAATGGAAACATGGAGAGAAAAAGAGTTTTAAAACTTTGAAGTAAAGGATTGTGGAATTACCTACACTTATTCTCTTGATTTTAGTAAAGTTTTTCAAGTTGAACGTGATGCTAGTGGAAGTGCTATAGGAGCCATTTTGAGTCAAGAAGGAAGACCTATATCTTTCTTTAGTGAGAAAATGAATGATGGTAGGAGAAAATATTTAGTTTATGATTAGGAATCCTATGCTATTATTGAAGAAATGGAGACATTATTTGATTCCTATAGATTTTGTGTTGTACAATAACCATGAAGCTTTGTAGTATTTGGGAGGTCAGAATAAGTTGAATCAAAGACATAATAAGTAGTTTGAGTATTTGAAAAACATTTCCTTTTCATTGAAGCATAAGAACGGACATTGAAAGAAAGTTGTTGATGCTTTGTCTTGAAGAAGAAGTTTGCTAACTAAGATCAGAATTAAGGTACTTGGTTACCATGATTTGCAATATTTGTATGAAACTAATCTTGATTTTACAAAACCTTACAAAGGTTGTAAATATCAGATGGAAAGAGATAAGTGGACTAACTATTTCATTTAGAAACATATGTTTTTTAAAAGAAATCTATTTCCCATACCTAGAAGATCTATGAGACATAATATCATGAAGGAAGATCATAGTAGTAGACTTGTAGAACACTTTGGAATTGATTAGAGAGTAAAGTTAATTTTTGATAGGTTCTTGTGGTACCATATCTATAAGGATGTGCAGAGATTGGTGAGAAATTGTAGAATTTTTCAAACAACACAATCCACCATTTCCTATAGCTAGTAAACCTTGGGAGGATATCAGTATGGACTTTGTTCTTGGTTTTCCTAGAATTCAGATAGGTAATGATTCTATTTTTGTAGTGGTTGACATAATTTTCAAAATGACTCATTTTATATCTTGTAAGAAGACATCTAATGTAGTTCATGTGGCTGAATTATTCTTTACAGAAGTGGACAAATTACATGGTTTTTCTAGGACTATTATTTCATATAGGGATACTAGGTTTATTGGTTATTTCTGGAAAACACTTTGGAAGAAGCTAAGTATAGAGTTGAAGTTTAATTCTACAGTTGACTTACAAATAAATGGACAAATTGAGGTTGTAAAAATAAGTTTGTGTGAATTTTTAATATGTTTGGTTGGAAATAATCCTACTAATTATGATTTAGTTTTGGCACAAGAAAACTTCACATAATACAATTATGTGAATAGAAACATTAAGAAGAAAACTTTTCAAATTATTACTGGAATGAGTCCTAAAGGAACTACTAAATTAAAGGATTTGGCTATTAATGATAAAAGAAGTGTTGAAAGTGAGGAATTTATAGATTTCATGAAGATATTATATGAGGAAGCAAAAGAGATTTTGAAGGACAATAATTTGAAATACAAATAAAAGGAAGATAAGAGTAGGAGACAAATATTTAAGATCGAAGATGAGGTTATGATTAATTTAAAGAATAAAATATTCCATTTGGCACCTACAATAAGGAAAAAATAAAGAATTTTGGTGCTTCTAAGAGTTCATGAAAGTTTGACAATGAGAATTCTTTTGAAGTTGAATTGCCAAAGGATATGGATGTTTCACATATATTCAATGTTGCAAATATCTTTGAGTGTTTTGAATTAGATGATGAATCAATAGATAACCTATACTATCCTAAGAAGGAGAAAGAAAACATTGAGAGGATCTTGAATAGAAGAATAAGAAAGACTACCAGAGAAAAATACTACATAGAATGCCTAGTTAAGTGGATAGATAAGCAAGTAGAAGATAGTTCATGAAATATACAAGATGAGTTGGGTCTCTATGATTTATATTAGAACATAAGTAATGTTTGATGTGGACATTAGTTCTTTATTAACCCCAAAAATTTGATACAAGAGCACCTTGGGTATTTGAGAAATCTTGCATTAGCAAAAAATATTTCTTATTTTTTGTACAAGTCTACTATTTGTAAAGTAGTTTTTGCTTTTGTTTTAGGTTGTACATAGATGGTATCATGTCAAGGACCTATCCTAGATCCTTTTCCTAAGTGCACATGTCCTATTGTTTCACATTCTTTGTATTCTATACCATTCCTTGTAGTCTTTGTTTCCTATAGTTTCATCCAACGAGGCATGTTGTTTCTATTAGTGCTATTGGGAGATGACTCTAAATGCCCAAGTGGACCTTTCTTTAAGTGCATGTAATCTTATGTTGTCCTTTAATTGTATTTTTTATTTACTCTTCCAAGATTAGACCTATGATGTAATTAAATTCTTTACTGACCAACTTGTTGCTCAACTAGCAATATAAGAAGCTTGGTTATATATAGGAAAGACAATAATTAGAGAGATCCTTGAGTGTAGATGATGGAGGATGCAAATTTAAATTCTAATTCTATAATTTTATTGTATATGGCACCAACCTAGAAGGCCTCAAAGTCATGAATGTTTCTTTCTTTATATGGAAAGTTAAATAATTACGCTTATTGAATGCTCCATAGGTAGTGCAGGGGCCCAAGGTCCTAAATAAGTTGGTGAAACACCAATGTTGGATAAATAAGGAGGTTAATAAGTATCCAAGATGATACAAGACATTTAGGCAATCTCAAGCATTCCTATAATGCATTTAGACAATTTTCTTGCATTTTGTAATAAGGCATATAGGCAAGTCAAAGGTTGGTCAATGATTGGTCAATACTATGAGTTGACCAAAAATCTTCATTTTTCTATTTTTTAGTATTCTTGCATTTAAAAAAAAGTTTTGGTAGGAATTTCAAGTCATTTGTCTTGAAATATTGAAAAATTGCAAAAATTGCAAGAAAAAAGTTGTCATACAACTTTTCTTGCAAAAATGGAATATCAACAGTCAAATGGTTGATTGAATAAAAAATGTAAGGATGAATGTGTAAGGTCAAGAGGTTTGACCTATACATTTAATAGCTTCAACCTAAGAAAGGGTTGGAATGTGTTGTACAGAATTTGAATCAAATAAACAAGTGTTTTGGTAGGAAATCATGTATAGACAGTAAGTACATACTTAAGATCTACTTGTAGAGTGACAATAAGTACATGTTATGATTGTGGAAAGTTGTATTTTGGGTTTCTTGTGAATGTAATAATTTTTTTTGGTTAGGTAGAGTAAGTTTGTATTGCTCTTGGCTTTATTTTTGTCAGGTAGTTAACTTAGTCTATAGTTAGGGCTTTACTTGAAGTGACTTCTCCCTCTTAATCCTCACAGTGGAAAACCCTATTTAGTGGTGTGTATAAGGGTATCATGATGGAGATGACTATTTTTGTTTTTTCTTTACCACTACCCACCTTCTTGGATTATTCTAACAAAACATTTTATGCTAAGCATCTGATATGCTTGGCATGCTGACAGGTAGGAATAACATTGCTTTAGATTTGGTAGATGGTAGTGTGGAAGGGTTCACTAAAAATTGGTGGAAGAATTTCTTATGTGGGTTTCCTTTTTGAAGGTCTTCTCATACAAACAATGTTGTTACATCTAGTTAACCTTAAACTAGGGCTCGAGAGTTAAGTGGTTAGGAAAGTCGACCTAGAACCCATCTTGTGGAACTATTTAGGTATTCATATTCTATGAGAGAATATATAACGTTTTGGCTGTGTCCTTTAGAATTTTTTGAAATTTAGTGTTTATTTTGGTCAGATAGGGCTACTAGCAAAGATCCTTGAGTAGGCCTCCTAGAGAAACTTACAACTTTGTCTTAGAAAGAAGCCCAAAACCTATAAGATAGTTATGGAACTTGGTGAAATAGTGGAAAAGAGTATGAAGAGGTTCCTTAGAGTCTAATATCTTATAGGGTGCAAGGAGTGAGGCGTGGGGAAGTTTTGGTTGCCTATTTGAAGGCTTGAGGCTACTTGGAAGTTAGGGATGACATTGTGTGGTGAAGTTGGTGCATTGAGGAAACTAATCACCACCACCCTAGTCTTGAGTAGGTATTGAGGAGCGGTATTAGGATATCCTATTGGATTACACCCATTACCTTGATCAATAGGGAATCTTGTTCATTGTTATGTATCTGATAAATCTTCTATGTGTAACTCTTAGCAAGGGTAGCTTGAAATAATCTCCTTTGAAATACCTCATCCTTGTGTAAATTTTTTTAAAGGACCCAAGGGTAACTAATTCACCCCCATCCCCTCTTAATTATCTAATAATTGGTATTAAAGAATTGGTTATTGGTGGAATTAAATTTGAAAAACTTAATCTCAAGATTCAAAGATGTATAAGAGAGAAGTACCCAAAGTTAAATAAAGAGAACTTCACATCATGGAAAAAAAGTAAAAGGATGTAATTATCTGGTGTTGGATGTAGGAGTTGATGAAATCCAACTCCACAGTCACCAAGATCACCTACATGCAAAATAACCTATTGAAGGGAAACCAAGAAGGAAGAGGTGGAGCTTGGAAAAACCCTAAACGGACATGAGAGAGAGAGAGAGAGAGAGAGAGAGAGAGAGAGAGAGAGAGAGAAAATATGCAAAACAATGAAATTGTATTTATAATGAGAATGGTTGAGAAAATACAAAGAGAGAGCCTGAATATAAAGGCCTCATGGAAGCTTGTATAACAAGATGGAAGGTGGTAGAAGATAAGGTTGACAACCAAGCATCCACAAAAATGTGGAACATGCTAGAAGGGAACAAGCTCTTGTGTTGTCAACAACTCATCACTACAACTATTAACTACTAAATATTAAATAAATTCATTAACCTAAGTAAGCTTAAGTAAATAGAATAAATAATTAATTAATTATTTATCTAACACCCCCCTTTAAGTGCAACTTAAGGGAATGCATTAAGCTCACAAACTAAGATGAAAATGTAGAATGGGTCTCGGCAACAAGGCCATGTTAGGTACCCATGAACAATGCAAAGAGATGCAACCTCTACAAATGGGGAAAGAGAGAAAACCATGTGGGAAAAACCCTTCCCCAAAAAGAGGTAAGAACCTAGTGAAGAACTAAAGAAGCCTCCAAGTAGGGGAATGTCCCCTAAAATAGGAACAAGGAGTGATCATGAAGAGCATCACTGAAGCATGAAGAAGCCACAAAGTCTGCCATTTAAAAAAAACTACTAGTCTAAAGAACCTCCACGAAAGAAGAAGGCACAAACTAAGTGTGTCTATATGGTAGCTGATCCATCTCACTAAAATGCATAGGTAGCCAGCCACTACAATCACCTTGTATATAGGATTAACCATTGAATACATAGTTCACACTATCGAACCATCAAACTAGGGATGCATTAGAACAACAACATAACCCCCCCTTAATGTAGATGGGGTGAGATGATAGGCAATTAACAAGGTGGGCCAAAATCCTCTACAGATAGAATCAAGGACAATGAGAGAGGAAGAGGTACAAACACCTATAAAGACACGATCACACTGATGTTGGATGGAAAAAAAAAGGAAGAAGGCCTAAAGTAGCAAAAAACTATCCCCCCCATGGTGCTTTATAAAAATAGTACAAGTACAACTATCTCAAAAATAACGTTCATGAACTCAAAATGTAAAAGTGACACTTTATCTCAGTGCGTATACATAAAAGTTCTTAGAAATGATGTCTACAATGATTAGAAAAGGAAAAAAGTTAACACAAAAGATAGTACAACCTAAAACAAAAGAAACCATCCTAGGAAAATGATCCTCAAACCCAAAAAACTCAAGATATTCACCATATAGAAAAAACAAAAAAATCATGACAGAAAGAGTATGGGCTAGAATCTAAGGAAAAAGACAATATTTCTAAAAAGTGACAAAACTAGCTTTCCAAAAATATAACGTTTAAAAAAAATTGACATGGGATGCAAAAGATATGCATGCTGGAGTCAAAAACACAACTTTAGACTTCAACTAAAAAAATAGGCAACAAACCTCCATCAAAACCTAAAAATACTTGCACCAATGTCTTCGTCTCAGAACTAGATTTTTGGTGCTTTGTTCAGATCGGGAAAATACCTCTGTATGCTCAAGATATGGCCAAAAAATTGAATGTAGGTCAAAATGACCCTAGAGAGATGCAAGAAGGTGTTGATGTAGTACTGATGTCATGCTGATGTCAGCATTTCATGAGCTTAAATTTGACAACTTTAAGGCCATTGCTATAAAAAAGAAAGCCACATGGCAGTGCCATGTGAATGCCACATGGTAGGTACAACTAACATGGCAGGGGCCACATGACAAAGTGCCATGTGACAACCCTACCAAATGTCACACACTGGCTAGGCAGTAAATCTGATGCTGGAAGGTGACACAATGTCCATGTGGTAGATAAGTATTCTTTGACTGTAACCACAGACTGTACAGGGAAGAGCATGAGTGCAAGAGTGGCAGAACTTAGGGCAGAGTGAAGGAAACTATCGACACCTCCCACAGATAGGTGGAGGATGTAGGAGCATCACTAGTCGAGGTGGCAAGTTTGTGGTAGTGTGGCCAAGATAGTCTTGCAGGGCCATAGCCAGCTAAGGTGGTTGTTGGGCTATTCACGAGCTACACAATGGTGGCCCTGTGGTGACGCATTGGTGGCTACTAGGTGGTGCACTAGTTATATATATTTTTTATTTTTCCTCAGCGAAAATCCATATGATCCATACAGAACCTCCTGCAACTATTTTTTTTTTTCCTTCTGGAGCCTTGTAGCCAAAATTGGAAAATTTTATATGAATCCTAACTATAACTGGCCTTCCAAATCCAATGGCAGTGTCTATTTGGGTCCAAAGTGCTTTGAAAAAATGCTCTTCCCTTGGATTGAAGAAAAATGCACAAATAAACTAGAGTTTGTGTCTTTGAATTGCGGCTTCAAAAAACCTTCAACGAAGCAGCAACTGGGAGGCTCTAATACCATGTAGGAGTTGATGAAATCGAACTCCATAGTCACCAAGATCACCTACATGAAAAATAACTTGTTTAAGGGAAACCAAGATGGAAGAGGTGGAGCTTGGAAAAACCCTAAACAGAGATGAGAGAGAGAAAATACACAAACCAATGAAATTGTATTTACAATGAAATTCTTGAGAAAATAGAAAGAGAGAGCCCAAATATAAAGGACTCATAGAAGCTTGTAGAACAAGCTAGAAGGTGGTAGAAGATAAGGTTGACAACCAAACATCCACAAAAAGGTGGAACATTCTAGAAGGGAACAAACTCCTGTGTTGTCAACAACTCATCACTACAACTATTAACTACTAAATATTAAATAAATGCATTAACCTATGTAAGCTTAAGTAAATAGAATAAATAAATAATTAATTATTTACTCTAACATTGGAGACTATGCATTTTGCTACCTAGATAATTAGTATACATCACTACCTCTTATACTATGATGGTTGAGAAGATGAGAGAAAAGAAAGAACACAAAACTATGATGATAGAGATAGCTTCTTCCCTGACTAACATTGAATTTAATGATGTCAAAGACCATGCTACTGAAAAGGAAATGTGGGAAAAACTTAAAATTGATCATTGAGGAGATCAAAATGTATTAAGGGAAAAGGATGAGATTTTGAGAGGAAAGCTTTATGACATGAGAATGAAAGAAGGTGGGAATATTGTGCAATACATTAACTAGATCAAGAAAGCGGTTAATGCTATCAATGGAGCTGGTGGAGATATAAGTGAAGAATTTTTGCTAAGAAAAGTTCTTAGAATCCTATTACCTATTTATGCTATTAGAGTTTCTTCTATTCAAGAATTGAGATCCATATCTTTTAATTCTATTACTCTTGATATTTTGGTTGGTAGGCTAACTTCTTTTGGGAATAACTATTTTGTAATTGTTTACCATAGATATAAACATGTTTTAAGTCATCTATAACCTTTGGTAGTTCAATAAAGAAAAGATAACTCATTATAGTTGAGATGAAACTAAATATGAATAAGAGGAAAAAGATCAAGTGGTTTTTAAGCACTGCTAGCAAAGAGGCTACCAAGAAGAATTTTTTCTATAGAGGTAGAGATGTCTAGGGCTCAACATTTTGCAAGTATTCATCTATTAATAAATTATGATCATGTGGTGATGAATCATGAATTTCATCTATTTTGACAACATCTTCTTGGTCATACTCTTTTATCAATTGCCTCATTTCCTCAACAAGTTTGGAAACTTCTTCTACTTCATGTTCTTCTACTCTGACTTCTCCATTTCTTTCCTCTTCATCTTTGTCTTCTCTATTAACTAATAGATTGAGAAAATCAAATTCTTCTCAATGTATATTGAGGCTCTCTTATTCAATTCCGTGAGCTTTATTCATCAAAATATTATATGCTCTTTCTTTTGGCATGAATTTCTTTACAAAATCTTTTAAGGCAATAGACATATGCGTCTTCCCTAAATGTGGCATTGTCTATGCTAAGGTGGTCTCCTTGATACATCTCTCAGTAGATAATGCCCACTTTCACTTAGCATCAACCTTATTACATAAATTTTGTGGAATTCTTTTTCCCATCACTATGGGTGTTGTCTTGAATTGTATTATCATTCCTATCAAATTTTTTCAAATTTTTCTTGATCTTCTTTACTTATGGAATCAAAATTAATGTCTTTGAATCATATCAAGTGGCAAAGGAGCACCCCCAAATTCACCCATTAAAAGCACATAGGTTCACCAAAAAATATGGGGTTAAGGTATTGATTGGATCTAGGATCCAATTATGTCAATAAAGTCCTATTTGGAAGGCAAGGGGATACTAGGTGGTCTTATAAACCTAATTGTCCACCTTAGTCATTTTTGGGATAATTTTTATGATAGGTTGGGTGAGGATAGTCTAGGACCCCTAAGGAATATTGAAGATGTTCGTTTATTCTTTCTAAAGTCCCTATTAGAGTTTAGGCTTAGAACTTTAATAGTTTGTAACATTTGACATCTTTTGTAAAACTTTGTCAATGTTGAAATATTGCATAGTGTAACTTTTTTGTCAAAAAGTACAACTTTTGAATCCTAACATTCAAAAAAAATTTGGTGAGTTGGAAATATTTGGGAGATGTATAAAAAGGTTGAGAAATCTTGCTCTAAGTAGAACATGAACCTATTGTAAATTGTTATGCCTAAATCAATAAAATCTAACTATTTTCCTAAAAATCTAACTGTATTTTGAGTTGAATGGATCTATACAGATCCCCATGTAACATTGAAGGGTTCTAAAAGTTATCCTAGTATCTTATGAGAAGTTTTCAAGAATTTTTAGGTCTTTAAGTGGAGTGGAACACAACTTACATAATTTTGATTGGTCATTGGTTGTAAGAAGGCAATAACTAGGGTTTTGAGACAAAATTCCTCTTTCCTAAAGATTCCACAATGGGAAAATCCTAAACCTTGGTGGAAAGAAAGGAGTGATAATTCACTTTAATATTTTTGGTGTCTTATATTAGGAGGAATTCAATGGAGGAAGAAAACATTAAACCCTCTAGATAGGCATCTAGATGTGACTACCCAAAATTTGGGTTTTCAAGGACAACTCAGCCTAGCGGTGGAATAAAGACCTAAATCTCAGGATTTAGTGGTTTGGAATGATCCTAAGACTATTGAAATTTGATTGATTGGAATGGGATTTGATGTTGAGGTACTTGATTTGTAAAAGAGACCTAATTGCCTTATTAGGCCTAGGAGGAAATGGTAAACAACATGTGTTAGGAGATTGACCAATAGTCTTGGCTTTGAGGGTGTTTTGGTGAGTGGATTGAAACATTTAAGGGTGGTTTGGACTTACCTTTGTATGATTCCATTAAATTTTCCTTCATTAACCCAATTTTGCTCTTTGTAGCCCTATTTTGGCTTTGGTGTCTAAAAAGTGTCTCAGGGTTGTTTAAGTGTTGGATTTTCCTTGTATTGCATCTAAGTATGATGTCTAACCTTGATAGAACCATATTCCTATTCCAAATGCAATAACAAAAATAAACTCTGAGAGGGGGGAGGGGGGAAGGGTGGAGGTGAATTAGTCCTTCAAAAATTTAACCATAAATTTATTCACCATGCATCCATCTCACAAATTACATGTAAACTAAAATAGCAAGCTAAACATATTCATCCATAGCATGAAGACAAATAAAATTCAACACATGTATGAAAAAAGATATTTGATTACCTAGAAGCCCTCTAATGAGATGGTAAACTGAGGTGGGATGGCACCCAAAAATCTCCACTACTGCGGTAATAAAGTGTATCCAATGAGGGCTACAATGTTTGATCATAAACTATGATATTCTTGTGAAAGGTTTTCCCTATTAAAGGCTTAGATGATTGCTAAATCTTACCCTATTAAAGTATTTCAACATCCTATTATAAGTGTGCTTGATTAAAGGACTTAAAACTCACAATGAAGTAAGCACCCTATTAGAGGATTTACAACAAACTGTTAGGATTGGTCTATTAAGAGATTTAATTAGTTCACCTGCTAGAATGTATCAACAATGATCTTGTGGTTAGCACTATTCTACTAGATAAAAAATCACCTCTTTCCTAATGTGTACTTGATCCTTACTAATCAGATGTATCACTTATGTCTTGTAATTCTTTTCCTCTATTCTCCTCTAAATTATTCTACAATGTATATCAATTCACAACTCCTTAGCCATCATGAATGCTCTATTTACACATGGAAACTTTTCTCTTCATTGCTTTTACTCCTAATTTTTTTGAGGGTTTGTGCTCCTTAAGAAGACTTATGTGACTTAGGGTTAGGTATGAATCAACAATTGTGATTCACCCATTTTTCCACTCAAAACATCCCTTCAACTAATTGGTTGCATGTACTACATAGGGATCCTCAATAAGGATTCATCCTGATCATCTAGAATCGTAAAAAAATCCTTAAGTTGGAAAAAAAAATAGTTTGCATAGAAGTTTGTGCCATTACAAACAACTATGTCCAAAACTATTTTCCTAGCAATTAAAGTGTCTCATTCTTGGCATCCACTATCTCTTCAATGATGTAACTCAACCTCTAAATGACTTGACATCCACTAGTCACTTGACATTTGAATGACTTGACACTTACTATTTGTTCAACACTTGAGTGACTTTGCACTTAATAGTTACTTGACATATACTATATATCTCTTGCTCAACATATACTATCTGATAACTTATGCTTGACATACATTACTTGTTCAGCATCAACTAAGCAAATGACTTAAGTATATTGGCACTCATATGTCAAAATCAATCTGAGATTAATAATCTCCCCCTTGGACATGAGTGGCAAAAATACTTGGTCATGCATGAATATCCTTAGTTCTCAAGCATAACTTAGATAATATCCATTTAGTACTTGCATATAGAATTTTGCAAAACTTATGACTCATTAGTCATTCCTCAAAATTCTATAACTCCCTCTGAGTTGATTGTTCCATTCTAATTATGATTTTGAATACTCCTTCTGAGTAAATTTTTTGTGCTGACTCTATGTTTGTAGTCTCTATTGGTCTCCCCCAAGACTCATCTTTCCTTTCATGCATTCTCTTCCCCTTTCTTCATTCTTTCCCCAAAAATCATTCCACCCATTTTAACACTTATGTCATGGGTTGTACACAAATTGTGTGTTTTTTCAAGAAATATTTATGGACCTCCATTATAATTTTTAGTGATGCATCCTAATTGTCACATGCTACCTCCAAAGATTTGATCAATATGTCTAACTTGATAACTAGGGCGACAAAGCCTTCATGTGTAAAAATATGAGGATCTTTCTTTAACAATGTCTCTACATAGGCTAGTTCCTTATGCAACACCTCTATGTGAGGGGGTAACATGGATTGGATGATGATTAGTGTAGCCATAGTATTTTCATCTTGGGCTTGCAATACTACTAACTAACCTTGTGCTAATAACAAATTTCTTAAATGAAATTGACCTTGGCGAGGAGATTGCTATAGAATGTTACCTATTTTCTTTAAATTTCCCTCCAAATGGTCAATATGTCTCTGTAATTCTTGTGTGAATAGGGGAACATCACACAAATTGGTGTAAAGAGACAAAATGTGTTCCAAAATCTTCTTCATACCCTCAATCTTGGTTGCTAACTCAACCTGGTGTAGTACAATGACACTAGATATCTATTCATCTGTAAGGAAACTTGGCAATAAAGAATATAACTGTTTCCACATAACCCATAATAGATCTAAAATAGATATGGAATTAAAATCCACATGCAAGAGAATAGACAACATAACCACAACAGGGAAAAAACCCAGCCTTCAAAAGCATCCATCACCATATATTAGTCAGCAAAAAATACCATTGCCATACAACCATGGAAGCCTTCATGGCCATAGCCACTACCAAGCAAACTATGTGAACAAGCATGAATCCACACATCCCATGCCATGCTTCCAACTTTCACAAATACTCCCTTGGCTAACCTGTCAAGCCTTGTCTTGGTTGACTCTTTCCTTTCTCACTCTTACTCTACAACAACTACCCTTGTGGTTGCTTATATAGTAGAAAGTCCCACAAAACCACCAAGTGGTATTACATAAACCATGTGCTAAAACCATGTGCTACCTAACCCACTAACCCCACATTTAATATTGGACATTTAATTCTTTTTCCCAACATTAAATAATTACATGAAATATTATCACAATATTACAATACAACTCATCAAGTATATCCCATGAGAATCTTTATATGTTGCACATCCATCTAGGCACAACATTACATAATAAACTTTAAAATATATATATATATATATAACAATATTATGCAATGTGTGCAACACCCATTATCTCAATAATCTTCCACTTGTTGTATACATTGCATAGGTTCAATCCATAGCCACATAAATGAACAAGGGAACAATCCCTCCTAGCACATCCACCATCATGGATCAAAGTACACCAAGTGCTCCATCTTGGTACCCACAACAAAATCAAAGTATCCAACATCTCAAACATGAATGATCTCACCTCCTATTATGCCACTACCACTGGACATACATAAAAGCCATCAAAGAGAAAGCCACCCAACCTGTTGCATTAAAAGATCATAAAATCATATACCAACTAAAATTCTAAGCACAAAAAACTTGATCCAAAGGTAATAACATGTATCCGTGGTTGTCAAAATATCCATAGCTGAAATAGCACCCACAGCAAGTGCCAAACCCATCCAACTATCCATACGTCAAAGGTATAACAAGTGAATCTCATATCACTGACATATCCAATCTATATCCTGCAATCACAAGCCTCAAGAGTAATACCTGCCACATATATACCAAGAAGCTCCCACTGCAAAAGATAATGTCAAATCTATAACCAATCCACTCAACACATCTCAAAGAAGTGAATCCATGTAGTATCAAAGACATCCACAATACATAAACTAATATCCAACAAGAACAACTCTCATAACAAGTCTCCAATGCTCTCTCAAGTTCTCCACAACCAACATAGGAAAGAGATAAAAGAATAACCATGTCATCTCTCACATGACATACATGAGCACAAACCAGTGATCACAATCTCTAACCAATCTCAAATCCAATGTAAGCAAAACTGAACATCCAGGAAGATAACCAAGATTGGAGAAACCATGCAAATCATAACCTATATCATGTCCTTCTACACACACCTCTAGATGTAAACTGTGAAAGTATGATCTCCTCCATAAAACCCCACCAAGAAGCCTCAAAAACACCCAAACCATACCATATAACTAATCATGGATGTAAGCCTCTCACAAGAAGATCAAACTCATAAACCATTCCTAAACCAAGGAAAATGCCCAATATAAAACTATCTCCCAAACTTAACTAGCATAACAACATATGCACATGGAGATAACCAATGCTTAACCATCTCTCAAATGAACCCTCTAGAATTAACTCATGTACCATAGCTCAAGATCCATATCGATGAAAGACAATCATAAATATAATGCAACTAAGAAAAACAATGGGCTATACCTCTCAAGTAGCAAACTGCCGAGTAGACCAAGAGTGGGGAATGAGAATGGTCATCAAGATACCCAAGTCTCCAACCAAGACTCATCTAAGAACAATCTCCTCTCAAGTCCATATTAGGTGATTGCCCGTCGGACTTCCTATTGAAACCATCAACTATCCCAAACAATACTTCTCTAATCCAAGAGAAATCAGCATCACCACCATCTCTAAGTATCCATGAGCACCTATAATCAATCAATCCATGCCAACTCCAAATGCAACATAGCAATATCATGAAGTATCCAGCTTATGAACAGTGTACTCAATACTAAAAAACTAAACCAAGATCAATATCAAAGTTCCAACCATGGCCTCAAGAACATAAACATGACAACATGATCTAACCATCTCAACCAAAGAGATAATATGCTCCACATGAACATACTATAACATGTCACAACTCTAAATGCGTATCAAGAGTATACCATGACATAATAATGAAACCATCCTCATACCAAGGATAACATGCCAAATAAAAGCATAAACCACACCTTTTCCAAGAACCCTGTGAGTCCTCAAGATGCAACCATTTCCACACACCATGAAGATAACCAAGAACTCCATGGGTCCTCAAGATCTAACCATCTTCAAACACCATGAAGATAACAAGTGCACCATGCAAATGTCAAAGATGCTTCTGCAACAACACGATCTAAGAAAAACCTTCAACATCCCCAAAAAACTCCCACTCAACGTGGTACCAAGTCACCTATGGCATCATAAAAGTCATCTCCTACATGAAGATCCAAACCAAACCAGGAACTAATCCTGAACTGTCATCTCATCAATATAACAAGCTCCCACTAAACTGTGTATCCAAGCTATCCATGACATCATGATGAAAAAATCCATCCTCTAACCATGAGAATCAACCAAGGCATCAAACCATCAAAGAACTCAAAGTGCACATCATGAGCTCCTCAAAAGAAACCAAATCACCATGATCCTCAACCAAGAAGATATACCACCATAATTGAATCAAAAAATAAAAGCTAATGAACATCAAGGATGTACTTGTATATCCAATCATGTCATGCCAAAAATCCATGGCACCATGATCACATCCATGAACCGAACATCTATCTTTCAAAGTGTCCAACCTGTCAGCATAAAATAGTCAACCACAATCCTCCACCATGACTATACCTGGTAACAACATCTCATCCCTTCTATATGAAGAAAAATAATCAACAAATCATGTGACTTAGGGCATATACAACCCAAATTCAAGCCACCAATCTGAATATGCATCAATAATGAAAGATCAAAGGGCAAAGACAACCCATAACCAAGACATAAATGCAACCTATAAGTATAGACCACTTACAACACTGCACAACTTGTAGATCTAACAAGTCATCATACATATTCAAATCAAACATTGATAACCATATCATCATGAGGCCAAACTGAAATATGAATTGACTATAAAATGACATCGAATCTTAAATCTCCAATTCCATAAACTCACAATGTTACCATAGTCAAAATATATCTATAAACTATTTAGATCAATATATCACAAAATAAATCATGCCAAACCTATACCAAATTTGAACCAATGTGTAGAGCTTTGCAAGAGCTTTCCGTTGACTACTCAAAGTCCAAAATCGGACTCCATATGCCCAAGTTATGCCCTAATCCGTGCTCAAAATAAACAAAATTTGACTTTAGGGCTCTTAAAACCTAACAAAATATCAAAATCATAGAACCAAACCTATACCATGTTGTAGTACTCTGAATTAGCTTTCCAACACCTATAAGAACTTTGAAGTCTGATATTCTGAGAGAAAGTTATGGCCATTTTACTAAGACAATCTTTTTACCATTTTCACTACGATTTTTTTTTCTGTGACGAAAATTCTGATGGGATTAAATTTGACGGCCATCATGGGTTGAAACCAAAAAACTCTTTCATTTCTTCTAGACATGGCCAAACTAGGGCATATTATATATCAAAATTTATGGAAACGTCAACACGAATCCAATGGTGAGGCCTATTTTTACTGAAGAGGTCATTTCTACAAGCTCCCCCCAAAACCCTCATTTTAAATGAAACATCAAAAAAATCCTTTTGTCTAAAAAATTTCACATGCCCAAATATTTTAACATCCCATCATAACAGCAAACCCAAAACCCTCAAATCTGCAATAAATCATTCATATATCTTGCCCTTTTCTTTTATCCTCTCATGCATTCCCATGGATTCAATCTAGGGTTACAATAATAAAACCATAGCTCTGATACCACTTGTAAGGAAACTAGGCAATAAAGAATATAACCATTTCCACATAACCCATAATAGATCTGAAATAGATATAGAATTAAAATCCACATGCAAGAGAATAGACAACATACCCACAAAATTGTGACACAAGATATACCCTGGGAAACCCTCATTGAGGGAAAAACCCAACCTCCAAAAGCATCCATCACCATATATTAATCAGAAAAAAATACCATTTCCATACAACCATGGAAGCCTTCGTGGCCATAGCTACAACTGAGAAAACTATGTGAACAAGCATGAATCCACACATCCCATGCCATGCTTCCAACTTTCACAAATGCTCCCTTGGCTAACCTGTCAAGCCTTGTCCTCGTCAACTCTTGCCTTTCTCACTCTTACTCTACAACAACTACCCTTGTGGTTCCTTATATAGTAGCAAGTCCCACAAAACCACCAAGTGGTATTACATAAACCATGTGCTACCTAACCCACTGACCCCACATTTAATATTGGACATTTAATTCTTTTCCCCAATATTAAATAATTACATGAAATATTATCACAATGTTACAATACAACTCATCAAGTATATCCCATGGGAATATTTACATGTTTCACGTCCATCTAAGCACAACATTACATAATAAAATAAAAAATAAAAAAAATATAACAATATTATGCAATGTGTGCAACACCCATTATCTCAATATCATCCACCTTGGCTTGAAATTTCTTCTCAGACCATTCCAATAATTTGACATTGGTATCTAGGTCATCATCATTGATCTTCTCTACAATATTTGCCACCTACTCAATGATTGGCTTGGATTCATTAGCTGTAGGGAGGCTAAATGCATCAATAAATATATTTTTGATGTCATAAAGTGCTTATTTCTACCTATTCTCTCTTCTGAATAGTTCTTGGTGTTTCTTCCTTGCTAGAGTATCTTGTAATGTGCTCATTTTCTCTATTGTGATTGATGTAAGATCATACTTTGGTAACTCAATCACGTCATCTAAGTTGATATCACCATAAGATGTCACCTCACTAATTGACTTGGCCTTGATACTTCCAATGGTGTAGCTTCAGGGCTCGGCCTATGAATTGCTTGACTAGGAGTAGAAGTAGAAAGTGTTTGGTACGGTAACCAATATTTGTATTTCTATTAATTCCTCTTGTTTCAAAGTCAAGATTGAATCTTCATTTCTAGCCTTCTCCTTTTCTTTGATTTCTACCCCACCTTGTGCTTGCGGTGTAGGTGTAGGATTGGCTTCCTAACCTATTTGGACCAGTGTCCCTTCTTTCTCAATTATTGTAATTGTTGGTACTAAAACATTTTGTACCTTAGTGCTGATATGTGAAGGCATGATGTCCTTCCTATGGTATACTACAATAGACATTATAGGTTCCACTTCTATAGATTGAGTGGTGGTAATGGATAATGCTTGTGGTTTCTCCCCTACCAATGCTAATTCTACCTTCTCAATCTCATCCACACTCACCAAAACAAGATGACTACATAATTATGCTTTGATGGTGCAATCATTCAGTATTCTCTACACACCCTCCTCTGTTAGGGGATTGATATTCTAAATAGTGGTATCAGACACATCCTTAACCTTTACTATATCTATTTGTGGACTGGCACTCAACATCTATACTTCTAGTACACTCTAGTTTTCTTGTTCCTTGTTCTTAGTTGTTGCCTCTAGAGTCCCTTCCCCATGTACTTGCATTACAAATTCATCATTTGTTGCTTCAACTACCTCTTCCTTTTCTTTGTCTTCACCCACTTCCTTAGGTGCTTTTTCTATAGCCTTTTGAGTTGCTAGGCCATAGATTACCTTGCATACATGTGTGCTCTATTGAAAAACCTCTTCAATTTTGTTCTATAGAATATTAAAGGCTCGATACTTTGGAGAAAATATTCCCTTATATTTTTTGATAGCCTTTGTCATTTAAAATTTCTCCAACTCTAGCATCACTCTTGCAACTATAGTCTCTTGAATATTTCTTTCAGTTGTAAGACTAGATTGCCATCAATTGGAGTCTTCTTAAAAGTTTCCATCAAGGCATATATAGATTCTTCTACTTTATTCATATCTATCTTCCCAAGTGTATCAAACTCAACATGTGTATATCCACTTAAATTAACATTATTCTTGATATTTTTATGCAAGTTGTCCAAATCAAAAGAGGAACTATGACTTACCACTTTAAATTGGCTATTGTCATCTAATTCAATCCTTTCCTCATCTGATTTAGATAGTGCAATATACTTCCTTCTTTGTTTTTTCTCAGGTTCATCTCATTGTGTAGCTATACTAGCACTCTTTCCTTTAGGCTTCTAAATCTCCTGAGTCTTCTTAGTAGTAGAAATCTTGTGCTAGCCTTGGTAACAGGAACTACAGGCATTTTTTGTGAAGGTTTCACAACCTTTTTAGGTTTTCTTGTTGTCTTCTTCTTTGATTTTCTCTTCTTTTCTTTTGTAGAAGTAGGTGCTTCAGTGGCTTTTTCTCCCACAACACCTTCATCAAAAAAAAATTCTTCTTCTCCTTTGTTCTCACCTTGACCCTTTGTGAGAGAAATGTTGGAAATAAAAGAGGGGAGTGGTGAATCAGTTACTACAAAAATAAATCCCAGATCCCTTAGATGCTAGTACAAAAAATAAACTCTAAAAATTGAACTCTACTAAAGCTCGAAAAACACATAGAAAATGTTGTAACTCAGTAAAAATTGAATATGCTAAAAAAAAACTTAACATAAAATATTAAGATGTTATTTGTGATTAATATTACTTTAAATTAGATGCAAACACATAAAATTAAATAACATGAACACATTTGACACCAAGATTTAATGTGGAAACCCAATTTGGGAAAAACCACCAATTGTAATTAGTTATTGATTTTCACTCTTCTAAAGTGATCCCTATTAGAAGCCAACCTTGGTAAAGGTTAAAAGATACACTATTAGGTGTGACCCTATTAGAAGATTTAATCATCGTGTTAGTAGTGGCCTTGTTAGAGGTCTCTAGACATTTCAATAGAAAGGCCACCTTGTTAGAGGATTTACAAATAGCAATTATACTGACTCTATTAAGAGATTTAGATCACTACTATAATGGTAGAGAGTGACAATGGCATGACCTGATGTGGATGCAACTAAATTACTAATTATAGATCTCAATTCTAGCTTCTATACTTGATCCTTCTTGATTGAATATATCCTTTCAACTCTACAAGGATATTATATTTATCCTTCTGATTCAATTCCTCTTAGCATCTTTTGATTATCTTCCATGTATTCATACACTTTCTAAATCTCAACATGACCTTATACGTATATCTTTCATATTGTCAAGTCAGCTAGAATACAACTTAAAATAATTAATATTCATCTCCTTAGTTGGCCAAAACCAATAGATAAATCAATTGAACTTAATATGCCAAAACAAGAAAATCTTTTTTTAGCCAACCCAACTTGGTAGACACTAACTTAGAAATGATTTTCCTATGTTGACAAGGTGAACTCATTCAACACTTCATACTTGCAAAGTTCCTTTGGTAACTAAGTGAGCTTGGTTACCACTAGCTCCATCCAACATTTCTTTCATTAACTGAGTGAGCTTGGTTAACATTTAGCTTCTGCAAACATTCTTTTGGAACCTAAGTGAACTTGATAGATGCTATCTTTTGAACTAGGCAAGCTCTAGAATGCTTGATAGACATATAAAATTTTCTTCAAGGCTTGAGTGAGCTTGACATACACTAATTGGTAATGATGTGATATTTTGTGTAACACCAAACACAATAAACAATTAATCAATTGTATCAATAATCTCCCTCTTTAGCATTGAGGGAAATACAACATGTCATAATACAATGAAATTTTGGAGCAAGACTAAAGAAAGGAACATATCCTAAGTTCCATTCCCTCTATTAGTTTGAACTTTTTCTGCCTTCAGTTTCTCCCTCTATCAAAAAACTTTTGTCTACTACACATTCTTCTGATATAAAAACTTTGCCTTTGATATCAGGCTAAATTCAATCTCCCTCTTTGAAAAAATTTCAATGAGATATGATGTAAACTTCTCCCTGTTTGACATCTCACACCAAAGACAATTTTCAGTGAATAACAATGTACCTCAAGTATTGATTTATCTGCAATATGCCCTTGAGAATACTACATCAGTTGATTGATCTTCAACATGCTTTGGTTGATGCATCACTAAACTTCATTTAGTGAGCTTCAGATAAGGGAATGACCCCTAGCTTACCTCTTAGATACAAAAATACATCCTTAATTAATGGATTGGTGAATATGTCTACAATTTTATTTTTTGTATTTACATATTCCAATCTGACTTCTTTAGCTTGTATAATTATTTCAAGAAATGATCTTTTATAACAATGCAATTTGTTTTGGTATGCATCACTAGATTTTTTGATATATTGATTGCACTTGTGTTATCATAGTATATGACTATTGGATCCATGATTTTTTTCTTCATACCTACCAAATTTTTTTTGAACCAAACAATATTAGAACAATTGTCTACTAATGCCACATATTCTACCTTTGTTGTGGACCAAGAGATATAATTTCATTTCTTCCTTGTCCAAAACACTAGTCTTTTACCATGAAAGAATGCTCCATTATTAGAAGATTGGTTGTAAGCATGAATATTGATGATATTCTTACAAGGGAGTACTATGGATATGTTACTATGATGATATGCTATATTCATGATTGATTTTGTCATTGATGTCAAAATAATAGTTTTCTATGGTATCTGATAGAAGAATAGTAGAAAGATCAAGTTGGTGTGAATGTCTAGTTGAGTGTTTACACTACCTGAGGTTATGGGAGATACTTATGAGTATTAGGCATATGCAGTTAATGCTGGAAGAAGAAAGGATAAGTCTAGAAGAAGTTATGTAAGTTTTGGTAATGTTTGTTCTAAGATAGAGCTTACAGATGCATGTTCTAATAAACTTGTTATATCTCTTAGAAAATTTGATATCTTGAGGATCAAGATTCAAAACATGGAGAAGACATGTTGGTGATGATGTGCCTAAGATTGCTTGACATAATATTATGTGTACAAAAAGTTATTCAAGTTGAAAGGTGGAAGATTAATGTTATCACTTAGTGTAACATGTTCTTAATGTGGTCCTATAATAATTAATTGAGTTCTAACAACTGACTTAGGGAATTTTTTTATGGAATCAGTATAAAAGAAGGATATTTTCCTTTATCTTTATATAGTAATGATATGATTTGATAAATTATAGCAAGCAACAATGAGTGCAAAATGCAAGGTTGAGTAGAGCAATGTAGAAGTGAAGGAAACTTCATTACTGAGGTTTTGTTGAGAGATTCAAGGTTTGGTATTTGGATCTAAGGTTTGTGACCTGGTCTACAAGGTCTAACAATGATTGGTCTAGTTTATAGGATTGAGGAAAGTGAAAGATAATAGTAAATTACTTGTTTGAGTAGTGAGATGTTCTTGTAGTTGAAATTGCATGTTTGGGCAGTGTGCTCTTCTTGCATACATTGTACTATTGGAAATGTAGATGAAGTAACTGAGGGGGGGGGGGTGAATTAGTTACTAAAAGAACATTTCTCATAGAACCTTCAGATGTTTGATCAAACTAATTACTATTCTCACTCGGTAAACAACTAAAAAATGTTGTTACTTGGTAAGTGTTGAGTATGTTTAACTTTTGCAGATCTAATATCAATATTAATGAATTGTAAACATGAAAGAAAAGAAATGAACACAAGAGACACTAGATTTAACATGGAAACCCAATATGGGAAAAACCACCAATGTAACTAGTTACCAATTTTCACTCTTCTAAAGTCAGCCCTATTAGGAGCCAGCCTGGTTAGAAGTTACAAAACACACTATTAGGTGTGACCTTGTTAGAGGATTTAATCACCCTATTAGGAGTGGCCTCACAAGAGGTATTCAAATAATTCAATAGAACTATCACCTTGTTAGAGGATTTACAACTGGCTACTAAACCAACTTTTTAAAGAGATTTTGGATCACTACTGCAATGGTAAGAAAGTAATAATGAAATGACCTATTTGAGATGCAATTGAATTGTTGAATCTAGATCTCTATTCTATTCATGAAAGCTTGATCCTTCCTAATCAAATATTACTTTGTTGCTCAACAAGGATATCTGACCATCCTTCAAATTCTCTCACACACTTTCCTTTTTAAGAAATACACTTGTGTACTCATACACACACTAGAATCTCATCTTGATGTTTCATATATACCATCCAGATTAGCAAGTCAGCTTAATTACAAATTACAATGACCAATAATCATTACAATAGTTGGCTGAAATCAATACTTAAAATAATTAATTTCGTATCCCAAATCAAAAAAATCCTTTGATAGCTGACCTAACTCAGTAAACACTAATCTTAAAATAATTTCTTGTGTTAACTAACAGATGCTTGGTTAACATTGTGAACTTGCAAAATCCTTTGGCAATTGAGTGAACTCAATGAAAACTCACTCTGACCAACTTTCTTTCATTAACCATGAGAACTCAGTTAACACTACTTTTTACCATAATCTTCTTTGATGCCTGAGCGAGCTTGGTAGATATAGTCTTCGTAGAGTAATCTCCAAGAATGCTTGGTAGATAAGAAAAATTGTCTTGTTGACCAAGTGAGCTTATTAATCATAGACTAATAGCTGATATGATATTTGTGTAACATCAATGAAAACACATAATTAGACAATTATATCCAACAATATCCCTCTTTGGCATTGGTGGCAACACAACATGTCATAGCACAATGAAATTTGAAAACAAGATTTTCTTTGATAGAAAGTTTCTCCCTCTGAGATTTTTACCATAAGCTTCTTCTTTTATGCAGTAGTCTCCCTCTGTGAAGGAATTACATAGCTTCTTTCTTCAAAAAAATTTCATAAAGATATGATAGTAAAATCTCCCTCTTTGACAACACATGCCAAAGACAACACATACCAAACCAATATCAATGTACCTTGAGTACTAATTCATAAGCAGTGTTCCCTTGATTATGCAACATCAACTGATTGATCTTTAATTTAGTTCCTATTGATGCATCACTAAAGCTTTACTTAGTGAGCTTTAGATAGGGGAATGACCCCTATCTTGCCTCTTAGATACAAGAATGCATCCTTAGGTAATGGCTTGGTAAATATATCTATAATTTGTTCTTTTGTATGGACATATTCCAATCTGATTTCTTTGTCCCACACTAATTCTCTGACGAAATGATATTTTATAGCAATACACTTAGTTTTGGAATGCATCACTGGATTCTTAGATATGTTAATTATACTTGTATGATCACAAAACATGACAACTAGTTCTTTGATCTCAACCTTCATGACTTCCAACAACTTTTTAAACCAAACAATATTACAACAATTCACTATTACTACAACATATTTTGCTTTGGTTGTGGATTGGGATGTGCAATTTTTCTTTTTGCTTGTCCAAGATACCAATCTTTTACCAAGAAAGAATGCTCCACCACTTGTACTCTTTTTGTCATCCAAATTCCCAACCTAATCAACATTAGTAAACACTTTTAGGTCTAGATTTCCTCCAATTTTATACCATAGACCATAGTCTTCAGTACCTTTCAAATATCTAAAGATTCTTTTGATTTCCATCATATGATTTTCTTTGGGTTTAGCTGAGAATCTTGCTACTATACCAACTGCAAGAGCAATGTTAGGTCTACTTTGGACCACATACTATAATTTTTCAATCATTGATCTATACAAGGTTTGATCTACCTCTTTTGAATCATCATCTTTGGTAAGCTTTAATCTAGTACACATGAGGGTTCCAACTAGTTTTGAATCTTCCATACCAAACTTCTTGAGCATCTCCTTGATACACTTAGACTAAGTGATGTAGATACCATTCTTGCTCTGTTGTATGTGCAATTCAAAAAAGAACTTAATCTCACCAAACTTAGACATTTCAAACTCTTTGTTCATTTGCTCTAAAAAATTTTTGCATAGATCATAATTCCCCATAAATAAGGTATCATCCACAAATATTTTTACTAATACAATCTTGTTATCTAGTCCTTCCTTGGAGTACAAACTTCTATTATCATTAGTTCTCTAGAAACCAATCTGTATAAGGTAGTTGTGCAACCTCTCATACCATGCTCTAGGAGCTTGTTTCAAACCATACAATGCTTTGTATAATTTGTAGACCATGTCCCTTTTGTGTGGATCAAAAAAACCTTCTAGTTGTTCAATGTAGACTTCTTCATCAAGAATTCCATTGAGAAATGTAGATTTAACATCCATTTGATATACCTTAAATCCTTTATCTGCTATATATGCAAGTAAGGTCTTGACACCTTCCAATCTTGGAAGAGGAGCAAAATTCTCACCATAACCAATGCCTTGTTCTTGAGCGTAGCCTTTAAATACCAATCTAGCTTTGTTTCTTGATACCTTACCATCTTCATTAAACTTATACCTAAATAGCCACTTTTTTCTAATCACATTTTTATCTTAAGGCCTAGGTACAAGAGTCCAGGTTTTGGTTTTCTCTATTTGCTCTATTTCTTCATTCATAGCCTCAATCTAACTCTCATTTTCCAATGCATCTTTAATATTTCTAGGTTCAAAATTAGCAAGTAAACATGCACCTTTTAGCTTACTTCTTGTCATAGTACCTTTTGATTTATCTCCAATAATCTAGTTTGGTGCATGATGCCTCTTGACATAATTGGCTAATACAGGTTCTTTGCCTTTTGAATGAATTCTACTATCTTTATTTTGAATTTCAACTTCTAGCTCTAGTTGTTCTGTCTATGGCTCAGGTCCTTTAGACTCGGTAAGCATTGGCTTGGTAGCTTTAGACTGTGATTCAAGTCCTTGTGACTCGGTTTGAACTTCTTCCAACTTGGTGACTGAGGAAGACTTGGGAGTAGAAGTATCCTTATTAATAGATGTGTCTGGCAACATATTTAGTTCGATGAAAAAAAATATCATGTAATCTTTTGGTTCCTTTTAACTTTCTTCTTCAGTCCTTTCTGCAAACTTATCAATTCTAACATGTGCACTTTCTATGATTTTATGAGTATAAAAATTCAAACACCTATATGCCTTACTTTTGCAAGAATAGCCTAAGAATATACCTTCATCATCTTTGAAATTAAATTTTCCTTTTCTAAATTCTTTTATGAGTATAAAAATTCAAACACCTATATGCCTTACTTTTGCAAGAATAGCCTAAGAATATACCTTCATCATCTTTCACATTAAATTTTCCTTTTCTAAATTCTTTCAAGATATAACATTTACTTCCAAATACTTTTAGGTAACTTACATTGAGTTTGTAGCCATACCATAATTCATAGGGAGTTTTATATGAGTCTTTCTTCAACTATACTCAGTTTAAGGTATGAACTGCAATGCTGATAGTTTTCTTCTAGTATTTCATAACAATGTTCTTTTCAATCATTAGAGTCTTTGCACAATCCATGATGGATCTATTTCTCCTTTCAGCTATTCCATTTTGCTCAGAAGTTCTAGGGGTTGATACCTATCTTTTGATTCCTCTTCCAATGCAAAAGTTATTGAATTCATTGGAGATGAATTCACCACCTCTATCTGATCTTAAGAATTTTAGTCTTTTCCCTATTTCTTTTTCTACTCTTGCTAGATACCATTTGAATATCTCAAATTCTTTTGAATTTTCTCTAATATCCATAACAACCATCATTCTTGATTAATCATCAACAAAAAGGATAAAGGTTTTTTCTCCACTATAGCCTTCTATTCCAATAGGTCCACACAAATTAGTATGCACAATTTCCAAGATATCTTTAGATTGATAGTTTTTTCTTTTAAAACTAGTCTTTCCCATTTTGTCAATCTAACAATTCTTACATAAACCAACATCTGGTTTCTTCAAACTAAGAATGCCTCTCATTTTTTTAAATTTTCTTATTTTCACCATGTTATCAAAATTTGCATGACATAACCTTCTATGCCATAACCAAATTTCTTCAACTTGAGCAATAAAACATGAGCAATCACCAAGATCAAGGTAAAATAGGTTACCTTTTGTTTTTTTGTCTAATCCAATGAGTTTTCATTTGTCATCCAACAATCTTGCCTTGCCATGCATTAATTCCACCTTGAATCCAATATTGATTAGCTATGCCACACTTAGTAGATTATGTTTTAGTCCTTCAACCCAATAGGCATTTTCACATACAAGTTCTTTAGTTAATGAGATTCAGCCTCTCCCTTTTATGCAACAAGGTTCATTATTTCCAAACCTCACACTACCAACATCATAGTCTTCAAAGTGTTCAAACATTTTTTTGTCACCATTCATATGATGTGAACATCCACTATTTATGATCCATGTATCATGTTTTCTCACATGAGAGATAAGTGTCATCTTATCTTCTTCATCCTTAGCCATAAAGAAAGTCTTTTGACATTTTTCCTTGAATGATTTATGACCTTTAAAATCCTTCTTGACATTGAACTTGTGACTCTTATTTTCATCCTTATCTTTTTTTGGGCACTTGGTAGGTATGACCAACCTCTTCACATGAAAAATAGATTAAGGAAACTTTACCTTTGTATTTTCCTCCACCTCTAGAATATTTCCTTGCAAGTAGAGCTTAAACAACTTCAATGTCACAATCAGAACTTTCCTCTAATTCTTATTCACTTTCTAACTAAATGTCCTTTATTTTCTTGCCTTTTTCTTTAAGTGAAATCTTGGCCTCAAATGTAGATTCAATATTCTTGGAAGCTAGAACATAATTGTCATAGTTGTCTAACTCAAAGGCTACCAATCTTCCCACTAAGGTTTCCAAAGTTATCTTATGATTTGTCTCACATCTCCTTTCTTGAATAGAAAATACTCTAATTGCATAGATATGAAGAAATTTTCTAAGAACTTTACTTACAACAGTTTCTTCCTTGATTTGTCCTCTAGATGCTTTGATTGCACTGACACTAGTTTTGATTCTTTCCACATATTTGACAACATTTTCATCTTCTCTCATTCTCATCTAATCAAATTGTCCTCTAAGGCTTTCATCTTTGACTCTCCTCACATTTTCATCACCACCATAGATGTCCTTTAGCTTATTCCACATTTCAAAAGAATTTTTGCAATCCTTGATATCATCAAATTCCTCATAGCTAAGAGTAGATGCAATATCTATCATCATGGTGTTATGGTTCTTTTTCTTAGCAATGACTCTTATAGATAATGTATTAGTAGGAGTTGTGTATTCTTCATCAAGATATTTGCATCCTAAATCACCAATGAAAGCTAGATGAAGTCTCATAAGTCCCTACCATGCTGAAAAGTTTTATCTATTAAGCTTTGGAATCTCCCTCTTGTAAGACATCTTGATCTTTAGCTTAGGTCCTTGAAACTTTTCCTACAAGAACCAAAATATCTAATACTAATTATTGGAAATGTAGATGAAGTAACTAAGAGGGGAGGTGAATCAGTTTCTACAAGAACATTTCTCATAGATCCTTTAGATGTCTAATAAAACTAATTACTGTTGTCACTTGATAAACATGCTAAAAAATGTTGTAACTTGGTTTGAAAGCTAAGTATGTTTAACTTTGGCATATCTAATATCAATATTAATAAATTGCAAACATGAGAGAAAAGAAATGAGCACAAGAGACACCAAATTTAATGTGGAAACTCAATATGGAAAAAACCACCAATTTAACTAGTTACCAATTTTCACTCTTCTGAAGTGAGCCCTATTAGGAGCCAACCTGGTTAAGGGTTACAAAACACACTGTTAGGTGTGACCTTGTTAGAGAATTCAATCATCCTATTAGGTGTGGCCTTGAAAGAGGTCTTTAAATAATTTAATGGAACTGTCACCTTGTTAGACGATTTACAATTGGCTGTTAACTGAACTCTATTAAGAGATTTTGGATTACTGCTACAATGGTAAGAAAACAATGATGAAATGACCTATTTGAGATGTAACTAAATTATTGAATCCAGATCTCTATTTTATTCATGAAATCTTGATCCTTCCTAATTGAATATTACTTTACTGCTCTACAAGGATATCTAACCATCCTTCAAATTCACTCACACACTTTCCTTTTCAATCAATACACTTGTATACTCATACACATACTAGAATCTCCTCTTGACATTTCATTTATACCATCTAGATTATCAAGTTGCTTAATTAAAAATTACAATGATCAATAATCATTACCACAGTCAACTAAAATCAATACTTAAAATAACAAAACTTCATATTCCAAATCAACAAAATCCTTTGATAGCTAACCTAGCTCGATAAAAATTGATCCTAAAATGATTTTCTATGTTAACCAATAGATGCTTGGTTTACACTGCAAACTTGCAAAATCCTTTGACAACCAAGTGAACTCGGTGAACACTAACTCTAACCAACTTTCCTTTGTTAACCATAAGAACTTGGCTAACACTGCTTTCCAACATAATCTCCTTCGATGCCTGAGTGAGCTCAGTAGAAACAGTCTTCATAGAGTAATGTCCAAGAATTCTTGGTAGATAATAAAAATTGTCTTGCAAACCAAGTCAACTCAATAATCATAGGCTGATAACTAATATGACATTTGTGTAACATCAAAGAAAACACATAATTAGACAATTGTATCCAACATGTACCACAACTCCAAGTAGGGTTGGAATTTCCTAATAGGGATTCAAAGTCTCCTGATATGGACTCAATGTACTAAATGTTGTAATAGACTCCTAATAGGGTCCATCCTTTAGCAAAGAATATTTATATTAGTACATCATCTTGTGGGCATCATTCCCACTAGGTTTTTCCCTTTGATTAAGGGTTTCCCTAGTCAACATATCTAGTGTAATTATCTATGAGCATTTTATTATGATTTTTGTTTACTTTGATTGAATGGTTAAGTTTGTTTAAAGAAGATAAATGTTTTAATTCCTAGATAAATGATTCACCCCCCTCCTCTTAGTTATCTTTGTGGACTATTGTTTCTAACAATTGGTATTAGAGCTTCAGATCCTTGAAGATAAAGTTGAACAACTTTGGGAGATCCATTGTGAACATGTTTAGGAAAGATAGTCCAGAGTTTGATGGAAAAAACTATGATAGCTAGAAAAAAAAGATGAAGACACATTTGTTGTATATGGGTCTAAGATATTGGATCTTGATATTGGATGTTGTATATGAAAGATATTGAAGACTTTAACACCACTGTTTGAGTCAACAATTCAGATGATACAGTTTTTGATATCTTGTACCAAAGATTTCACAAAGGAGATATTGCTCAAAAGACTTGAAGTAGTTGAGAATGAACTTAGATAGTCTAAAGAATTGACCAAAAAAGAGACAACTTTCAATGCCTTGAATATGTGACTTACCTATGAAGGAGTAAAAGTACTAGAGGAGATTTTTCTAGTAGCCTTAGATCTAAAGAAGACAGAAAGATTGAAGGAGTATCCCTTCTTGTAAGAAAAGAAAAAGAAGGTAAGAAAATCTTTAAGTGTTGGACTTGTGATAAATATGGTCATTATGCATCAAAGTGTCCTAAAAGAGAGAAATAGTATAAGGGAAATCATAAGGCTAGAAAAGATAGAGAATGTTTGTATGCAAATGAAGATGATGATTCTGATGAACAACAATTAAGTGCTAGTGATGATGAAATTGGATTTGTGGCAATTAAAGAAGAAAGTCCAAAGAAGGTAGGTTTGGTATCATAGGTTGAGAAGACATCTAGTTGGATAATTGATAGTGGTTGGTCACATCATATGATTGGTGACATGAACAAGTTTTTTGAATTCAAAAGTAAGGATGGGGGGATTGTCAGAGTTGGGAACAATGCAACATACCAAGTTAAAGGTATTAGATCTATAACTCTTGATGGTAAAACTAATATTGAGGATGTATACTTTGCCGATGGTTTAAATCATAATCTCTTGAGTGTTGGACAACTAGTAGACAAAGGTTATCAATTATAGTTCATAGAAAAGACATGCATGATCAAAGATAAAGATGGAAAGGTAATTGAAACATAACCAAATCTAAAGGTAATGTATTTCAGTTGACTTTTATTGAAATGACATGTTTGGTTGTAAAGGTAGATGACAATTAGATATGGTATAAGAGATTTTGTCATATAAACTTTGATAATATTGTGAGGACTAGTAGAATGTTTGGATCTAGAGATTTGTCAAAGATTGTAAAGCCTAATAACACAATTTTCTAAGAGTGTGTTTTGGAAAAGAATAAAAAAACCTCTTTTCCCAAAAAGAATTTTACCAATATAGAAAAGTTGGAGATTGTACAAATTTATCTTAGGAGTACTACAAAGACTAAAGGAGTAAAAGCATGAACCTACGTCACCTTTGATAAAGAAACAAGATATCAAAATGTAACAGTTCAACATTCATGACAAAAAAATTGTATTTGTGTTTAAAATATGAAGATGATGTAAACTCATGAAATATGTGGAATTGGATGAATTTTATGCATATAATTTTTATAATTTTTTTGAGTAAGAATTGATTCATTTTATTTTATTTTGAAGTCCCTTTTTAAATTGTAAAAAATATAGGGTGTCAAACAAGTATATGAAAACCATCTTTTTTTGCTCTGATCTGAAAATATCCTATAGATGATGTGTATAGCTAGTGAACAAAAAAAGAAATAATTATTTTTGACGTATATTTTCTTTGTTATAAGTACTCAAGTTTGACCTTATCAAAATCTAAGAGTTTTTTCCTCCCATCAAAACTTCCTTATCAAATCTATACCTTCTTGAAAAAAAATTACATATTCATGAAGAGGATTCTCTCCTCTAGAGGTAAATATAATTTTTAAATTTTTTTGATATGATTTACTATTTTTTTCCTTTTTTGAGGGAGCATCTTTTGAAATGGTGAAATATCGACTTGTAATATTTTGAGATTATAACATATTATAACTAATCAAAACACTCACAAATTTATATAATGATGATATTAAATCTGAGATCTATAAAAGCATATTTTTAGTTTTTGAAAAAAAATGAGTTTTGACAGAGAAATGAGATTTGACCAAAACAAGTTTTGATATCATAAACAATGACATAGATCTGTGCTTTTACCCTATAGTGAAAGGTATTTTATGATTCTAGTTGATGATTTTTCTAGAATGATGTGGGTTGCATTTATTAAAGAGAAATACGAGGGATTTGATAAGTTCAAGATATTCAAGAATAGAGTTAAGAATGAATCTAGTATGAAGATTAAATGTTTAAGATTAGATAGAGGAGGAGAATTCACCTCAAATGAGTTTAACATATTTTGTGAAGAAAATGGAATTAAAAGAGAGCTATCAGCTCTGAGAACCCTGGAATAGAATGACATTATAGAGAGAAGGAAAAATTTAGTTATAGAAGCTTCAAGAGCTATGTTAGTAGAGAATGATGTATCTAAGACATTTTTTAATGAAGCTATGAATACAATAGTCTACACTATGAATATAGTGCAAGCTAGGAAAGACACAAACAAGATACCTTATGAACTATGGTTTGATCACTCACCTATAGTTAAGCATTTCAAAATTTTTGGAAGTAAGTTTTACCTAATGAGAGATGATGATATTGCTAATTTTGATTTTAGAAGTGATGAAAGTATGTTTCTTGGTTATTCATTGAAAATCAAGGCTTATAGATGTTATAATCAGAGAACTAAGACTATTATGGAAAGTGAAATTGTGAGAACTAATGAGAAATTTAGAATACAAGAGAGAATAGTTGATTACAATTCAAATGATGATGTTGTTACTAAGACAAGGAATGATGAAGTGTTTCTTGAGACTAACAATGATTTGCAGAATGAAGGAGATACAAAGCAAGAACAAAGCTTAGAACCTTTAATAGAGCCAAGAGTTAAGATAACAACTTCTACTTCAGGAAAGAATATGATAAAGAATCAACCATCCAAACAAATCATCGAAAGAAAAGACAAAGGTGTGATGACAAGAAGTAGAGTAAATGAAGAACTATGCTTAATATCTCAAGGTGAGCTTAAGAATGAAAATGAATCATGCAAAGATGATTATTGGAAGTAGGCTATGAAAGAGGAATTGGATCAGATAGTAAAGAATAAGACATGAGAGTTGGTTCATAGACCAGTAGACAAGGATGTGATAGGAACTAAATGGTTATTGAGGAACAAGATGAATGAGCAAGGAGAAGTTGTAAGAAACAAGGCAAGATTGGTATGTAAAGGTTACTCACATAAAGAAGGAATAGATTATGAGGGGACTTATGTTCTAGTGGCTAGAATAGAAGTAGTAAGATAATTCTTAACCTATGCAACATTGAAAAAATTCAAATTATATTAAATGGATGTCAAGTTAGCATTTATGAATGGAGAACTTGAAGAAGAGGTATACATTAAGTAGCCTAAAGGATGTCCTTTAATAGATGAAAAGGAAATAGTATATAGACTAAGGAAAGCATTATATGGATTGAAGCAAGCACCTAGAACTTGGTATGCAAGGTTGGAAAAACATTTGAAAAAACTTGGATATAGCAAAGGTATGGCATATAGTAATCTATATTGGAAAGAAACTAATGATGGTTTGATGATTTTGGTAATATTTTTTGATGACATTATATTTGGAGGAAATGATGAAGAAAGTGAGAAGTTTACAAAAGAGATGAAGAAAGAATTTTAAATGAGTATGATATGAGAGATGAAATATTTCCTAAGATTGTATGTTGTACAAAATAAAGAAGGAATCTTTATTTCTTAAACTAAGTACTTGAAAGATTTACTAAAAAGGTTTGGTTTGAAAACATGCAAACCCATTGGAACACCTACGATAACTAGACACAAGTTATCTACAATGGATGAGACTCCTACTATTGAGCAAAACAAGTACAAATCTATGATCAGAGGATTGCAATGTCTAACTCATACAAGGTTAGATATAGCAAATATAGTTGGAATTGTTGTAAGATTCTAGGATGATACTAGAGAAGAACACTATGTAGTAGGGAAAAGGATACTTAGATATCTAAAGGGAACATCAAATTTTGGATTATGGTATGACAGATCTAATGATTTCACTCTAAGTTCTTATACTAATGTAAATTGGACAAGCAATATGGCTGATAGAAAAAGAACTAGTGGAGGAACTTTCTTTCTTGGAGAAAGATTGGTTTCTTGGTTAGGAAAGAAGTAGGATTGAACATCACAAAGTATAGCAGAAGTGAAATATGTTGCAATAGAAAACAACTACAATCAAGTCATTTGGATGAAGAAAATCTTGAAGGATATAAGGATAGAAATTGATGAACCTATTGTCATACATTGTGACAACACAAGCATAGTAAATATGTTTAAGAATTCATGGTTGCATTCAAGGACTAAACACATTTCTATTAAGTATCTTATGTTGAGAGAAAAAGTTTTAGAAAAGGAAATTAGATTGGACTATGTGAGCACTAAAAAGAAAATTTCAGATATATTCACTAAGCCTCTTCCCAAAGAGACTTTTGAGCATTTGTGAGGTATACTTGGGGTTATGCCCCTTCCTACATCAAAGTAGAAAATGCAAGAGTGCATCAGTCCAGGGTAACAGAGCACCATTGTGTAGGGCCCATTTGACGTTGCACCAAAAGCCATGACTATTAGTGAACATGGAACACCACATAATTAACCACCTATGGGAAGGGGAGCACGTTGCATCACCCAACAATCTCCCCCTTGACGTGCATACCAGGTGCTTACGCGGGTCGGGAAGGCACCGAGGAGATTTGAACCCATGACCAGGCCAAAACCAGGCTCTGATACCAATTGTAGGGCCCATTTGACGTTGCACCAAAAGCCATGACTGTTAGTGAACATGGAACACCACATAATTAACCACCTGTGGGCAGGGGAGTTCTTTGCATCACCCAACACATTGCTTGTCTGGACTGAATGCTAATGCTTCTTGAATGGGGGAGTATCTGTGATGGACAAAGTCATCTAGGACCCATATTGGATATTTTTTTGAATAGTGTCTTTAGACACTTGACCTAGTAAGTATCAGTTGTTGTAGAGTTTGATACAATAGAGTTGGTTACCTTTGACATTGACATCAATGTGAAAAACATTATGCTAAGGAGGATGTTTAGCATTAGCACAACATGGAATGCCAATTTGGTATAGAGCATATTGAGGTATATCAATGAGGTAGAATGATTGATGAAGAGGATTTGAAGATGAATGAACTTTTGTTGGTATTCTTGGAACTAGATTTTTTCATCTATGTTTCCATCAATGCCAAAGGGGGATATTTTTAGAAGATTGGTTAGAAGCATGAATTCTGATGAGATTCCTATGGGGGAGTATTATAGATATGTTATATTCATCATTGAGTTTATCATTGATGTCAACATAGGATTTTTCTATGGTATCTAATAGAAGAACAACAAAAAGATTGAGTTGGTATGAATGCCTAGGTGGTTGTTTACACTACTTGAGGTAATGATAGAAGAATAAAGGATAAGTCTAAAAGAAGTTATGTAAGTTTTGGTGATGTCTATTCTAAGATAGAGCTTATAGATGCATGTTTTTGTAAACTTGTTATATCTCTTAGCAGATTTGATATCTTGAGGATTGAGGTTGAGGACATGGAGAATACATTTTGGTGATGACATGGCTAAATTTTCTTATTAAAATATTTTGTGTACAGAAAATTATTCAAGTTACAAGGTGGAAGATTAATGTTATCACTAAGTGTAACATGTTCTTAATGTGGTCCGATAATAATTAATTGAGAAGTTCTAACAACTAACTTTGGGAATTATTTTATGGACTTGGTATAAAGGAAGGATATTTTCATTTATCTTGATATAGTGATGATATGATTTGATGATTGATAACAAGCAGCAATGAATGGGGAATGCGAGCTTGAGTAGAGTAGTACGAAAGTGAAGGAAACTTCATTGCCAAGGTTTTGATGAGAGATCTAATGTTTGGTATTTGGATCCATGGTTTGTGACCTAGTCTACAAGGTTTGATAGTGATTGGTTCACTTGAAAAGATAGAGGAAAGAGAAAAATAATAGTAAATTACTTGTTTGAGTAGTGAGCTCTTCTTGTAGTTGAAATTGCATGTTTGGGTAGTGGGCTCTTATTGCATACATTGTACCACAACTCCTAGTAGGGTTGGAATCTCCTAACAGGGATTCAAAGTCTCCTAATAGGGACTCATTGTAGTAAATGTTGTAATAGATTCCTAACAGGGTCCATCTTCTTACAAGGAATATTTATATTAGTACATCATCTTGTGGGCATCATTCCCATTAGGGTTTGCCCTCTGATCAAGGGTTTCCCTAGTCAACATATGTGGTGTAATTATCTATAAGTATTTTATTATGGTTTCTATTTAATTTGGTTGAATGGTTAATTTTTTTAAGTGTTGGATAACTGATTCACCCCCCCCCCTCGCCCTCTCAGTTATCTTGGCGGTCTATTGTTTCTAAAATCCACTACTAGTGATTTTTCTGTCATTAATACTTCTTGCCAAATCAACATCTATGAATACTTTTAAATCCAAATTTTCTCCTATTTTGTACCATAAACCATAGTCTTTAGTACCTTTTATATATCTCATGATTCTCTTGATTTCCATCATGTGATTTTCTTTTGAGATTTGGTGAGAATCTTGCCACCATACTGACGGCCAATGCTATATCAGGCCTTGTATGCACTACATACTATAATTTTCTAATCATTGATATGTATGTGGTCTAATATACCTCTTTGGAATCATCATTTTTGGAAAGCTTATGTCATAAGGGTTCCAACTAGTCTTGAATCTTCCATTCCAAATTTCTTTGGTATCACCTTGATATATTTAGATTGAGCAATGTAGATACCATCTTTTTTCTATTGAATTTGCAATCCAATAAATAATTTTTGTCTCTCCAAAAATAGAAGTCTCAAATTCTCTACTCATTTCTTCTAAATATTATTTCCACAAGTCATCATTTCCTATGGATAAAGTATCATCATAAATATTTCTACCAACATAGTCTTTTTGTCTAGTTCTTCTTTGATATACATGCTACTTTTATCAGTTATTCTTTGAAACCCAATCTGTATGAAATAGGTATGAATTCTTTCATACCAAGCTCTAGGAGCTTGTTTGAGTCCATATAATGCCTTATGTAATTTTTAGACCATGTCCTTTTTGCTAGGATCTACAAAACCTTTTGGTTGTTCAATGTAGACTTCCTCATCAAGAATTCCATTCAAGAATGTATATTTTACATCCATTTGATAAAATTTAAATCATCTATGAGCTTCATATGATAGTAAAGTTCTAAAACCTTCTAATCTTGCAATAGGAGCAAAAGTTTCACCATAATCAATACCTTCTTGAGAATGGCCTTTAAACACTAACCTTACTTTGTTTCTAGACACTTATCCATCTTCATTTAGCTTACTTTTGAATATCCACTTTGTGCCAATTACATTTTTAACCTTAGGTATAGGAACAAGAGTCCAATTTTTTTTCTTCTCTATCTATTCTATATCTTCATTCACTACTTCAATTCAACTTTCATTATCAGATGCATCTTTAACATTTCTAGGTTCATATTCAGCAAGTAAACATGTACCTTTCATTTTGTTTCTTGTCATTGTTCCATTTGATTTGTCTCCAATGATCTAATTAGGTGTGTGATTCCTTCTAGCATATATTTCTATATAGGTTCTTTGGATTTGGAATGATTTTCACTAATTCCATCATGAATTTCATGATCAAGCTTGGGTCCCACTATCAATGAATCAGGTCTATTAGACTCAATTTACTCTTGAAGTAGCTCAATAACCTCTAATTATGACTCAAGTCCTTTAGACTATGACTTTTGTTGCACTATATACAACTTGGTAACTATTGGAGATTTTGGGGACTTGGGAGGTGTAGCCTCCTATCTACTAGATAAATTTGGTAGGGTATCAAGTTCATAGTTAACAAATCTTTTGTAATCCTTAGGCTCTTTGTTGCTTTCTTCTTCACTCTTTTATGCAAACTCATCAATTCTTACATGTGCACTTTCTATGATTTTATGAGTTGAAAAATTCAAACACTTGTATGCTTTAGTTATACATGAGTATCCCAAAAATATCCCTTCATCACCTTTGACATCAAATTTACCTTTCCTAGATTTTTTCAAGATATAACATTTGTTGCCAAATACTTTCAAGTAACTTACATAAGGTTTATATCCATACCATAGTTCATAGGGAGTTTGATTTGAGTCTTTCTTCAGCTATACTCTATTCAAGGTGTGAAATGCAGTGCTGATTGCTTCCTTCTAGTATTTGATTACAACATTCTTTTCTATCATTAATGTTCTTGCACAATCCATAATGGATCTGTTCCTTTATTCAGCTATGTCATTCTACTAAGGTGTATCAGGGGCTGATACTTGTCTTTTAATTCCTTTTCCAATGTAGAATTTATTAAATTCAGTGGAGATGAATTCAACACCTCTATCTGATCTCAAACATTTCAACTTCTTTCTAGTTTCTTTTCCTACTCTTTCTAGATACCACTTGAATTTTTAAAAAGCTTCTAATTTTTTTCTAAGATACATTATAGTCATCAATCTAGAATAATCATCAACAAAAAGAATGAAAAACTTATCTCCACTATAACTCTCTATTCCAATAGGACCACATAATTCTGTTGCACAAGTTCTAAGACTTCTTTAGAATGATAGTTCTTTCTTTTGAAACTAGTCTTTCCCATCTTACCAATTTGACAATTATTGCATATACCCATATTAGGTTTCCTCAAGCTAGGAATACCTCTTACTCTTCTACGTTTTCTTATCTTAACTATATTATCAGAGTTTCCATGACACAATATTTTGTGCCATAACCAACTTTCTTCTACTTGAGCAATAAAATATGAACTTTCACCTAGACCAAGATAGAATAGATTACCTTTTGTTTGTTTGCTAGATCCAACCAAATTTCCTTTTCCATCCAAAAATTTTGCATTTCCATCCATGAATTCTACCTTGAATCCAATATTATTCAAGTTTACCACACTTAGTATATTGGGATTTAGTCCTTCAACCCAATAAGCATATCACATATATGCTCTTTAGTCAAAGAAATACACCCTTTTTCTTTTATGTAACAAGGTTCATTGTTTTCAAATCTCACACTACCACCATCATAATATTCCATGTGCTCAAACTTTTTTTTGTCTCTAGTAATATGATGTGAGCATCCACTGTCAATAATCCATGTATCATTTTATTTAACATGAGAGATAAGTGCCATCCTATCTCCTTCATCATCAGATTCATCTTTTACAATATATACCATTTCATCTTCACTATTATCCAAATCTTTAGCCATAAAATAAGATTTCTTACCTTTGTCCTTATAGTCCTTGTAGTTTTTAGATTCCTTCTTGCCTTTTTACTTATTGTTTTTCTTTTCATCCTTTTTTTCTCTATTTGGGCACCTTGCAACAATGTGACCAACTTCTTCACAAAAAAATGGATTAAAGGAATTTTACCTTCATACTTTTCTCTACCATTGGAATATTTCCTTGCAAATAGGGCTTCAAAAACTTCAAGATCACTATCAAAAATAGATTTTTCTTCTTCTTCACTTCTTGATTGATTTTCCTTTGATTTCTTACTCTTTTTCTTGAGTGAGAGTTTAGCTTCAAATGCAGACTCAGTACCATTTGAACTAGGAACATAGTTATCATAGTTGTCCAACTCAAAACCTATCAATCTTCCAAATAGAGCATCCAAAGTTATATTTCTATTTGGATCACATCTCATCTCTTGAATAGTAGACACTCTAATTTCATTTATAGGAAGAAGGTTTCTAAGTACCTTTCTTACAAATATTTTGTCATCAGTGTCTCCTCTAGATGCTTTGATTACACTCACACTTGTTTTGATTCTTTCAACATATTTTGCAATATTTTCATCTTCTCTCATCTTCATCTAATCAAATTGTTCTTTGAGATTTTCTACTTTATCTCTTCTTACATTGTTATCTCCTCCATAGATGTCTTTTATTTTGATCCACATTGCATGAGCTGTAGTGTAGTCTTTTACTTCATCAAATTTAGCATAACTAAGAGCAGATGCAATATCAATCATCATGCTGTTATGATTTTTCTTTTCAGCAATATATTCAACTGATAATTTTTCAATGGGAGTCTTTTATTCAACATCAAGATACTTACAACCTAAATCATTGATAGTTGATAGATGTAATCTCATAAGTCCTTGCCATGCTACAAAATTGTGTCTATTCAATCAGGTAATCTCTCTTTTGTAAGACATCCTGACCTTTAGCTTAGATCCATGACACCCTCTCTACAAGCACCAAAAGCTTTGATAATAATTGTTGGAAATAGAAGAGGAGTAAGTAAGAGGGGAGGGGTGAACTAGTTACTATAAAAAAAAACTAGATCCATTAGGTTTCAGTACAAAAATAAACTCTAAAAACTAAACTCTACCGAAGCTCGACAAATACATAGAAAAATTTGCAACTTGGTAAACACTAAATATGATCAGCAAATACTTAACACAAAACCTTAAGATGTTATCTGTGATTATTTTTACTTTAACTTAGTTGCAAAAAAATAAAATTAAATAGCATGAACACATTTGACACCAAGATTTAAAATGGAAACCCAATTTGGGAAAAACTAACAATTGCAACTAGTTATTGATTTTTACTCTTCTAAAGTGAGCCCTAGTAGGAACCAACCTTTCTAAAGGTTAAAAAACACACTATTAGGTGTGACCTTGTTAGAGGATCTAATCACCTTGTTAGGAGTGGCCTTGTTAGAGGTCTTTAGACTCTTCAATAGAAATGCCACCTTGTTAGAGGATTTACAAATAGTTGTTAAGCCAACTTTGTTAAGAGATTTAGATCACTGCTAGAATGGTTAGAGAGTAACAATGACATGACCTGATTTGGATGCAACTAAATTGTTGATTATAGATCTCAATTCTAGCTTGTATACTTGATCCTTCTTGATCAAATATATCCTTTCAGTTCCACAACGATATTCAACTGATCCTTTTGATTCGCTTCCTCTTAGGATCTTTTAATTATATTCCATATATTCACACACTTTCTAAATCTCAACTTGAGCCTATACTTATATCTTTCATATTGTTAAGCTGGCTAGAATACAACTTAGAATAATTAATATTCATCTCCTCAAACAGCTAGAACCAATAGACAAAACAATTGAACTTAATATGCCAAAACAAGAAAATACTTTGTTAGCTGACCCAATTCTATAGACACTAAATCTAAAATAATTTTTCTATGTTAACCAAGTGAACTTGGTCAACACTACATACTCACAAAGTTCCTTTAGTAATTGAGTGAGCTTAGTTAGCATTGGTTTCATCCAAAATTTCCTTCATTAACCAAGTGAGCTCAGTTAATACTCAACTTCTGCAAACTTTCATTTAGTGCCCAAGTGAACTTGATAGTTACTATCTTCTCAACTAGGAAAGCTCTAGAATTCTTGGTAGACAAAAAAATTGTCTTCAATGCCCAAGTGAGCTCGGTATCATTGATTGGTAATGATATGAAATTTTGTGTAATATAAAAGACAATAATTAATTAATCAATTGTATCAACAAGCAACTGGTTTTTTTGTAGGTACATCTTCATCATCTACTTCTTCTTCTTCTTTATTTCCTTCTGCCCCATCACCAAATTGTTCCTTGAGTTTCTTCATAAGATTATTCTTTTTTCTCATCATAGAAGCTACCTTTAAGCCCATTGTTATCTTTGACTTTGCTACATCATAGTTTCCAAAAGCAGTAGCATTCTTATCTACTTCTACCAGTAAAGTAGTGACAACTGTAGATGCTTCATCGACATTAATCTCATAAGGTAATGGTTTGAGCCATCTCACCCTTGGAACAACAACTTGCACATATGTGAAATCAAAATCAAATTGAAAAAAAACATCATTGAAATGCTTCTCAACTAGTGACACTCGAACCCTTGGTCTTTGTTTCATTGAATTTTGAAAGTCTTCAAAATAGCTAGTCATTATAGTCTCAAAATTGCTCTATAAACTCACCAATCTACACTAAAACTAATCTATTAGTCTTCCAAGATACTTTCTAAAATGAGGGAAAAGTGTTATGTACATATAAAAATTACACAAACAAGTATTGAACCAACTTTGTATTGTGCATTTTTTATTTTCCTTATGGCTCCCAAGTTTTTAGATAATTGTTGGAGTTGTAATTCAGCAAGGTCATAAGAATGGTCTTTCTTCACTATCTTGTAACCCAAATCCACAACCATACATGGTACACTATTTAACCCAATAGATTGAAAAAACTTATGTGCAATAATTATCACTTTAAATATAATTAGGGGATAAGAATTTGTGTCTATGGTCATCCCTCTCTTGTTCCATAGTGCCCCTGTATTCTTCTCAATTCCCTCTTTTGCATCACTCCTCATTTTCTTAATTCTATCTAGGGTTGGATGCCCTATAACTCTAAGAATGATCCTTTTTTAAATTTTTATAGGACCATACTCCAACCATACAAAATTGTCATGAATTATACTAAGAACAATCTTAATCTATTATGTCTTGAACACATTTGGAAAATCTAGGGCACAAGTTAGCCTTTTTCTATCTACAACCTTGAATTCCTCTTTTAATGCTCTGTTCTCACACAATTTTCCATAAACATCTCTTATCTCCATGTATCCAATGCTTCCAATCTTACAAGTGTAGCAACACCTTACATCTTGTATCATCAAAACTTGTGGTGCTATCATAGATTACGCACCAAAAAGGCCTCCTTTATATGCAATGTTAGGAATTTCCCAAAAACATGGTTGTTTGATCTCATTACTTGTCAATTGAACATTCAAAACTTCTTTTTCTTCATTAACCAACAACAATAGACCTAGATGCCATAACATGTAACTAGGGTTTGTGAAAATTCAAACAACGTAGCTCAACACATGATAAATAACTTGAAACATTTGATGTCTAGTGTCAAGTAGCAATTGAATTTAGTATCAAAATGATTGAATCCTTTTCTCCAATTTTCCTTCAGTTTTGCGTGCCCTCTTTAATCTTGAATAATTGCAAATGAGTCAAAATTGACCATATAGCCCTTATAACTTTGCAATAAATGCTCAATGCTTACACGACTATAAGCTCAACTCCAATAGCAATTTTGACTCACTCAACTTCCATGTAATTTCTTCCATGCTTGTATGGTCAACACTATCACCTTTGATATCTTGAAAACAACTAAACTTTCACTCAACAACCATAGTGAAACTTTTCATGCTTGATAGTAATATGAAAAATTGTAGATTTCTTCTAAGTTTTAACCAATATTTTTCATCTTTCTTTATGTATATATGATCTTTTTAGAACTAACTCCTTGGAACTAATGTATTATTGAACTTTGAAATATCAATCTGACACATACCTCTTAATTTCGTAGTTGAGGATGGTGTGATCACCTAATCCATTGGATGAAGTGATCTGATTTGATCTTGATGTACTACAATCTTCCTTTTTCTTCCATTTCTTGTTCATCTGCACTTTGATTTCATCAACATCAACCTTTCCTTTTCCTTTATTAAATTCACTACTAGGTGCTTTTGACCTTGTTGGACAATTTTTGCTAATGTGACCAATCTTTAAATAGCTAAAACATGTAGTTTGACTCAAGCATATTTTGTAGTCACTTCTGAAAGGTGTTTTAATGCAATTTTCAGCAACATGTCCATACTACTAACAATAGTGACAACTATACCTTGTATTGTAATCCCAATTGTAGGATCTACTAGTATGGTTTATCTTAGCTTGCTTGTTTGATGACTAGTTTTTCTTTGATCTGCATGCATATGCTCTATGTCCATACTTCTTATATTTTTAGAAGTAACCTTCAAATCTTTGTGTGCTTGATGTATTAGTCTTACATTCATGTGCCTAATTTCCTTGATTTTTGCACTTGTGACAGTTACCCATGAATTTCTTCTTAGGGTTTTGATTTGCATTATTGCTTCTACAAACATTTGTTGTATGACCTATCTTGCCACAATTATGAAAAGTAGGTTAGTAGTTCTTACCATTATTTCTCCTTTATTCACCACTTTTAGATGATTCTCCTTCTTCAATACTGGTGTAACCTAATCCAATAGTATCATTGTTAGATCTAGGAGATCTCATCAATTTTTCATTGAAGTACTTGATGGCTTCACTAGGTCTGTTGAAACTTTCAAGATATTTTTCTCTCTTTTTAGATCATTTCTCAGTTGTTCATTTTGCAACTTCAATGTTGTGATCTGAATATATTTTTCATTCAATTCATGATTGGCAATCATCATTTGATTCAATATTTCTAGTTGCATGTGAGAAATCCTATTCACCTCTAATGTCTTCTCTTCAGGTTTATTGGTTAGTATCCTTTTGTCATTTCTAATCATGAATTTTTCTTCTTTAGATTTCTTTTTCTACTTGGTCACCTCACATAGTAATACGTATTGAACTTCTTGTTCCATAGATATCTCTTTCCTTCTCTTCAATGAGAACTTCAAATCATTTCTTGCTTCATTTAGCTAATGTAGGGCGAGCTAGATTTCAATCTTTTGATTCTCAATAGTCTTTTCCAACTTGTAGACTTCAATCTTCAAGATCTTTCCTCAAAGCTGCAAAGTTTTCCTTTGTAGAGAACTAATGCTCTGATAACAATTATTGGAAATGAAATAGGCAAAGTAAAATCTAAGAGGGGGGAGTGGGTGAATCAATCCTTCAAAAATTTAATCATAAATTTATTCACCAAACATCCTTGTCACAATTTAGATGTAAACTAAAATAGCTAGATAAACATATTCATCCATAGCATGAAAATAAATAACATTCAACACATGAATGACACAAGATATTTGGTTACCTAGAAACCCTCCAATGAGAAGGTAAAATTGGGGTGGTGATGACAACCACAAATCTCCATTACTGTAGTAATAAAGTGTATCCAATGAATGCTACAATGTTTGATCATAAAATATGGTCTACCCTGTTAAAGGCTTGCACGATTGTTAAATCTTAGCCTATTAAAGGATTTCAAAACTGTATTAGAAGTGTGTTTGATTAAAGGACTTAAAACTCACAATGAAGTAAGAACCCTATTAAAGGATTTAAAACATCGTGTTAGGACTACTCTGTTAAGGGATTTAATTAATTCACCTACTAGAATGTATCAACAATGATCCTATGGTTAGCACTCTTCTACTAGATAATATATCACCTCTTTCCTCATATGTACTTGATCCTTACTAATCAGATGTATCACTTATGTCCCCTAATTATTTTCCTTTGTTCTCCTCTAATTGATTCTATAGTGCATCTCAATTCACAACTCCTTAGCCACCATGAATGCTCTATTTGTGCATGCAAACTTCTCTCTTCTCTCCTTTCACACCTATAAACTATTTAAATTTTTTCCTCCTTAAGAAGATCTAGGTGACTTAGGGTTAGGTATGAATTAATGATTGTGATTCACCCATTCTTCTACTTAAAAAACCCCTTCAATTGATTGGTTTCATGTACTACATAGGGATCCTCAATAAATATTTGTCCTTATCATCTAGAATAACAAAAGTCCTTAAGTGAGATAAAAAATGGTTTATATAGATTTTTTTCCATTACAAACAACTATATCCAAAACTATTTATTTAGGACTTGAAGTGTCTGATGCTCAACATCCACTATCTCTTCAATGTTGTAACTTTGCCTCTAAATGACTTAACAATCATTGATCACTTGACATCTGAATGACTTTTCACCTACTATCTTCTTAACACTTGAGTGACTTAGTACTTACTAGTTACTCGACATATACTATATATCTCTCACTTGACATATACTATCTGAAAACTTATGCTTGACATACATTACTTGTTCAGCATGAATTAAGAAAATGACTTAAATATATTGACACACGTATGTCAAAACTAATCTAATATTAACAGTTCCATCCCTAAATTTTTTGGTTCTATTTGTGACTTAATAGTGCCTTAAGGGTGTTGAAGATTAGGGAGATTATCTAATCTTTTAGGTGTGGGTTTTGGGAACTCAGAGTAGAGCCCTAGATTGTATATTTAGTAGAGAGGGTGTACAACCTTAAAGTGTTTGATTGATATATTTTTGGGATTTGGTCCAAGTGGTATTAGAGTAAAGTTAGATCTTTTGAAGAGATCTTTGGAAGAGATAAGTGGTTGATATGGCAAAAGATGAAAACACTGGACTACCTAATAGAATGAAAAATACCAAACTACTAAGGGTAGTGAAAGAACATGATACAAAAAGAAAGTTGATGAGGCAAGAAATAGAAAATCTCAAAGAAAAATTAAAAAAGGGAAGTAGTGGAAACTTTGGAGTTGAAGAGGAGGGAAATGAAGAGGAAGACCCTTTGTAGAATGATGATTAAGGAGAAGTTTCTAATGACTAGAGATTACTTATGAGGACTTTAACGTCTATGTAAAATTGAACCACGGAATATAAGCTTGACCTGCCTATCTTTAGTGGGAAGATGGATTTAGAAAAAGTCATGGATTAGCTTGATGCACTCGCAAGTTTCTTTGACTATGAAGAGATACAAGAACACCAAATGGTGAAGATTTCAAAATCAAAGTTGAAGGGATCTATCCTAACTTGGTGGAATTTCACTCAAGTAGAGAGAGTGAAGATGGAAAAGGATGGTGGCCTTGGTAAAAAAGGCTTATGTGCCATAAAACTATGAAGTCCAAATTCATAGGAAAAGGAAAAACATAAGGCAAAAGGAGATGTATGTCTCTAGTTATACAAAATAGTTCCATAAAATCTCTATGAAGTCTTAGTTGGTGGAGCTTGAGAGTGTCAAATTTTCAAGATACATGTAAGGGTTGAGATTGAGCAAACAAGATGGACTAAATTTGTGTACTCCTACCACCATCCACAAATGCTACCAATTTTGCATTAAAAATTGAAGAGGATTTAAAAAGGAAACAAGAGCAAGGTGGGAGAGGAAGAGGCTAGAGTGACTTTAACACTATAGGAAGAGGATCCAATAGTGGAAGAGGAAAAACTCCTAGAAATCTTGGAGAAACTAGTCAAGAGAATTCATCTATAGAAAGTATTGGGTATGTGCAAGATCATGGTCAACCAAACTATGCTCTTAAGTGGCAATAAAAAATTGGCAAATAAGGCTTATGCCAACTTGATGCATGATTTTTTACTTGTTATAAACTTTATATCAAAAAGTTGAGACAAAATAATCTCTAGGAAATTGAATTTAGTTTCTAAACTACTAGGCCTTATTTGAAAAAACTAAAAATTGATTGGTCAAAATTTTGAATTTTAATGCAATAGTACAAAAAATTTAGGACAAAAATAAGAAGTAGAAGTATGTCTAACCACCTTAATCAAAATCAAATGAAAATATATTTAAATAATATTCTAGATAGAAGAAGTAGACTCATTCTTGGATGTGACACATATTTTTTTATTTTTATTCTAAATAAATAATTAGTTATTAATTTTCTCCTTTAGTATTTTTGGAATAAAAAAATCTCATGTCTAACCACCCTAACTAATTCAAAACTTTGCAAAATTTATTTTTTTCTTTTCTTTTCCTTATAGTGAAAGAAGCATAGAATGTGATGCATCTTTTGGATTTTGAAAATATTGTACCATTTGAAATTTATAGTTGTTTTTCAAGCATTGTGTCAATCAACACTTTATACATAACTCCATTAGAAAATAGGTAATAATTACTTATTGAACTTGTAATTTGACAAACTTGACATTTATGGATAGATAAGAACATTCTTAAGAAACCCTTTTTATTTCATCAAAATTTTGTGAAAACAAAGTCATTAGCTACATGTTTAAACTAAAAAATAAACAAGATCAGGCCAAAAACACATTTTTAGGATGTTTTTAAAGTTAATCATATAGGGTTGGTATCAAAAGATATAGTAGGCCTTAAAAAGGTATTAATTATTTTCATTTAGTATTGGGATGGGTGGGAAAAAAATTGGAATATTTTGAAATGCTTTGAGGCATTTTAGGACTACATATTTTCCAGATCACCACTTTTTGGCACACCTTGATCCTGCACATACCCTACTTCCAGAGTATCTTTCAAAGGAAGGAGAGGAGATTCAAGAGGAATATTTGAGGGAAGTAATTAAAAACCTCCAAGGTGTTATAGATGTACCCAACCTAGACATCTAGCCTTAACATGTCTAGAGAAGGCAAGAAATCAAATCGAAAGAAGAGAAAACCTAGTAAGAGAAGAAGATAACTAAGGGGACCTTGCACATGGATCTTATGCACCATCTGAGGAGGGAGAGTGCTTTATGATAAAGAGAACCTTTTTGAGAGAACCAAATAACCAAGAACCCCCCAAAGGAAGGCTTTGTTCAAAACTCACTTATAGAATAAACTTAAAAGGAAAAAATGTAACATTCTTCCCCTTACCTAATAGTCTAGAAAATCATAAGGATCCTACATTTTTTCTTACGTGAAAAAAGAGTTTTTGAAAATTGTCAAAGAAGTAGGGGCTCCTTATTATGCCCTAGTTGTTTTACCTAAGGATGACATGGACAAGAAAGTTAAGAAAAAGTTCAAACCCTTGAGGAGAGTAGGCCCTAAACAAGTAGTAGACCTACTTGAACAACATAAATCCATTGTGATCAAAGACTTTCCTAGTGAGTTACCTCCAACTAGAGATATTAGACACAATATAGACTTGATTCCATGAGAAACTCTACCAAATAAGGCACCATATAATTTGGCCCTAGAACATAATCAGAAGATGGAAAGATAGATATAAGAACTCCTAGATAAGGGCCTAATAATTAGAAGTCTTAGTCCTTGTGTATTACCTTTTGTTTTGGCTCCTAAGAAGGAGGGTACATGGAGATTGTGAACAAATTAAAGAGTAATAAATATGATTAAAATTAGGTATAGATTCCCTATGCCTAGGATATAGGATCTAATGGATTAGTTGGGAGGTACAAGATACTATTCCAAGGTAGATTTGAAGAGTGACTATCACTAAATAAGGATTTGGGCTGGTGATGAGTGGAAAATTGCCTTTAAGACAAATGAAGGCTTATATGAGTGGAGAGTATTGCCTTTTGGGTTGTCAAATACCCCAATTACATTCATTAGTCTCATGAATGAGGTAATGAAACCATTCCTTGGTAAGCTTTTTATAGGTAGCTTGATGATATTCTTATTTCTAGTAAACATGAACATTTGGAGCAACTTAATCTGGTACTCAAGAGATTGTAGGAGGAGAAACTTTTCATAAATTTGGAGAATCATGTGTTCATGAAGGAAGAACTTATCTACTTGGGTTTTATCATTTCAAATGGGAACATCAATATGGAACCTAAGAAGGTGGAAGCCATCCTAAGTTGGCCTTCTACTATAACCATGACTAAAATTAGAAGTTTCTATGGGCTTGTATCTTTTTATAGGAATTTCATTAGGAATTTCAGTCAAATCTATGCTTCTATGCCTGATATCATCAAGGGTGGACAAAAATGTAGGTTTGTGTGAGCATAAGGTGCCAAAGAATATTTTTAGATGTTGAAGCAAAAAGTGATGGAGAAACCTATTTTAGTGTTTTTTTTATTTTCATTAGATGTTTACTATTGAATGTGATGCTTCTAACATTTTTTTAGGGGCTATCTTGAGTTAGAAGGGGAGGCCTATAGCCTTTTTTAGTGAAAAATTGAATGAGTCAAAGAGGAAACACTCCTCTTATGACTTGGAGTTGTATGCATTGGTCCAATAATTGAAGAAATGGAGGCATTACCTCCTACCAAAAGAGTTTTTTGTCTTCACACAAAATCAAGCCTTTAGTTTCTTGAATAGTCAAGAAAAGTTGAGCCACAAACACATGAAGTGGATTGAATCAATTCAAGCCTATACTTTCTCCATCAAACATAAGAAGGGAGTTTCCAATAAGGTGGCATATGATTTGAGCATAAGTACTCTAGCAGTGCAAGAAATCCAACTTAAAAGTGTTGGGATTGATTGATTGAAGAATATGTATAGAGATGATGATGATTTTAGTGTTATTTATAAAGTGTGTTCAGACTTTTCTAAGGCTTATCATGTTGAGTATATAGATTACTTGGTCCAAAATGGTCTATGTTGTGGTATCCACAACACACACCCCATTCCTCACTAGGAATGGGGACCCCCTACTTTCTTCTGACTCCTAGACTCATAGTTCGAGAATCGGAAGAAGGAGAAAGTCTCGATTAAATCAGTTAGATTAAAAATTGAAAATCACAAAAAATCAAAAAATTGAAAATAAAAAAAGTAATCAAAAAATTGAAAAAAATTAAAAAATTAAAAAATAAAAATAAATAAAATAAAATAAAATAAAATTTTCGTGCATGCGCATATCGAGGCACGTGCACTTTGTAAAAACAAGGAAGGAAGGGGGGTTATAAAATCCCCTCCTTCCCCTTGTTATTGTCATTTCTTCACTTCATTTTTCTTAGAGGTGAGAGTGGAAGGTGAGAAACCTTTCCCCCGTCCATTCACATGCTACCGCCATGTGCCTATAGGGCCACGTGCGTGTGCCGCTTTGTCATGGTTCCCTTTTGGATGAGGGGCGCGTGCAGTCGCTGCACATGCGACTCCACTGTGGTGCCCTTTTTGGACGTGCGGCATGCACGGCCACTGTGCACACCTTTTGGATGCATGCACGTCGCTCCATAGTGGTGCCCTTTTTGGACACGCAGCATGTGTGGTCGCTGGAAGTCCCTTTTGGGCTGCACGCACGCTGCTCCACCATGGTGCCCTTTTTGGACATGAGGCACATGCGCGTTGCACCATCGCGGTGCCCTTTTTGGATGCGCAGCGCACGCGGTCACTACGAGCACCTTTTGGGCTGTGCGCGTGGAACTCCACCGTAGTGCCCTTTTGGATGCATGATGCGTGCCTTTTGGGCTCTGTATGCTGCTTCGCCGCGGTGCCATTCTTGACGTGCACGCGTGGACTCCACTACACCCTTCTTGGCTTGCGCATGACCTCTGCCACCGCCATCCTTGCTTTTTCATTTTTTTTAATATTATTATTTTATTTTTATGTGATCTCAAAAACCCAAAAAAAAAAATTTAAAAAAAAAAAACAAGAAGTAAAATAAATTTTAGAATATCATTTTTTTTTTGTTTTTTTCTAATGTTTTATATGTATCCAGTGATTAATCATTTTTTTTTCTCCTTTGTGATGTATAGGTAATATAATCAAATGGCATCCACATCTAGATCAATAGCAAAGCCAGTTGTGTACAAGTTCCAAGGCGTAACCCCGAAGTCACGATTGCACAATGAACACTTGGAGATCAAAGACACAGAACCTAGACACACGGACTTGGGAGAATTTTTGAGGGTTTGTAATAACCCAACTAAAAGATCTTCTTTGAGATCCACCTTAATCCAGTTTGGATTGGTAAATGCAACATCACATCCTTAGACCGTTCAGTCAGCTGAATTGATTTTGACCTTATCTCGACATTTTGTTCATGAGGAAAGGGTGGTAAAGAGCATCACTGGAGAAGTGGTCTTAGATCTATGACCTAATAATATCAAGAGAGTTTTTCACTTACCTAGATCTGATCAGTTTATTAGAAATTTATATGAAGCAGCTAAGAGGTGGCATAAGGATCATCACCAGGAGGCCATGGACATCATATATTCCTCATATTTCATTGAGAAGCCATCTCAGGGAAAGACAATCAGCAAAGTAGATATGGTGTGAGGATACATCAAGGATGACATTGGATATTCAATCATTCTTCTGAGCAAAGTTATGGGATTGCTTGCAGCATGTCAGCTCGCTCCATTCATGGTTAACTTCATTGAAACCATCAGACATGCAAAAATGCCACTGGATTGGGCCACCACACTTAGTGAGAATGTGTGTGATTAGTTGTGGATAGTAAAGGACAACAAGAAGTTTTATATGACTTCTTATGTGGTATATCTACTTGCAACAAGAGCCACTAACTATCCTGGATTATACAAAAAGGGCAGTATGCAGGACCCTAACGCATGGCCATATATAGTTTATCCTCAGCTAGTTAAGAAGAAGCTCTCGCCACAAAGCAAAGAGTACAAGATTTTGAATTATGCCTTTATCTTTGCCATCATTCAATTCATCGAAGGTGATTATGGAAAGAGGTTGTCTGATGAGGCCAAGGCACAGATCATAGCTCTCAATGCATATTTTATCCAGTTTCAGACATTCAAATACATTCAGGTTAGTGGTGCATCTATCCATCCAAAGAAGCTCCCAAGGTACCCAAGTGATAAGTTGGTTTTAATGGAAATTTCTTGGCAGATTGAGTTAGCTTATGAGAGGATCATGAAACAATGAAGACCTTGTTGGGATTGGCCATTTGTAATAAGAGCATACTAGGTAAAGAGGAAGTAGGATATCCCAACTTTTGAGCGGGAATGGGAGAACTATCCCCTTGAAGAATATAACTCACCCTGGCCATTCTTCGACAATGTTAGTAAAGTAGAAAATTCGACAGGAAAAGAGTTCTACCATGAGGACACCATTGAAGATCATTGGATGAATGCCACAAATGACTATGATGTTCATATTAGGGACTATTGTAGAATGACTTTATATTTAGTAGAGAAGGCTCTCCATTTGATCGTCTTGGATGAGATAAGGCTACAAGATTCGTAAGAGCTACTGGATCCCTTATTTAATATAGATAAGGTTGGCTAGAGGCCCATTCTAAATGCAAAAGTTGATAGGGAGGAATGAGATGATATCAATCAAAATGACAAAGAGTTGGATCAAGAAACCCTTTCCACTTGATCCGATTCTGGACATAGTGATATTCCATGCACATGCTCACCCAAAAAGGGTAAAGGGGAGGAAGGTCATAGTTCCTATCTTTGTGCTCCAGTCTCCTATCAGGCCAGAATCTATCTACCAGCTTGATCGTCCAGTGGGATATTACCACCCTTCAAAGAAGAAGAAAGAAAAGAGGAAGAGAGCCTCTCCTCAGAGGATCCTGATAGAGCATGTTGAAGAATAGGCCTGTGTACAGCAACATGAATCTACTTCCCAAGACCCCCAAGACCCTGCAATTTCTCATATCCAGGTTGATTTTCCATTACCTCCTATTTTCTCAAGCCAATTCAGGAAGAAGGAGAGATTCCAAAGACATCCATTCATTTGATGCATGAAGAACCTGCTTCTCCTATGGTTCCATAGAAGCAAAGGAGGGTTAAGGTTAGAATGAATAAGAGGCAGAGAGTTCGTAAAAGATTAGTGCCTAATCCATCTATTCCTGAAACCATTCCCGAGGAAGAATCAGATGAGGATGAAATAGAGTAAGATTGGGAGGAAGAACAAGTGCCTTTACAAGGGAGAACTCAGTTTGCCAAAGCCACAGAATTGGAAAGAAAGAAGAATGTCACAAATACCCCACCACCCACCCAAGCTGGAACGGTAGAGCTCTCTTCTTTGAAAGATGAAATACAATGATGGGTAAATGACCAAAGAGAGCTAGGTGATGATATTCTCTCCATTCCAGATTTTGATTTCATGCTAGTGGGTATAGAATTGGTTGGAGATAAGATTAGAGATACTCCTACAAGTGAATCTCAATAGAAAGATTGGATGCAAATGCCACCTAAGACACAATGTCCTCATCCAACGCCCCCATCTTCACCTCAATCTTTGATGGTAGATAAGGTTTCAGTGACACCTCCACCTTTGATTTCAGAGGAACATGTTCAGAAAGGATCATCATTACAAGGAGAACTAGAACCAAGGATTACTAATGAGCCACAAAAAGAGGCACAGGTAATGGAATGTATACAACAGCCTTCCCAAGAAGTTGAGGATGAAACTATGGGATCTACAAAAATTGAGACTATAGAAGAAGAACCCTCTCAATAGGAAACCCCAAGAAAAAGTGATAGAGGGAAGGAGGTAGCTGAACACATCCCTTCATCATCTAGAGCCAAGGTTAAAGAAAGACATATCCCGAGATGGTTTCGGAAGGAAATAATGAGAAGTGTTAAGAATCAATTCCTTGCTTCAAAGGATGATATTTCTGACATTTTAGAGATTTTGAACAAGCCTGACTCACCATTACAGGATGCAACACCATTTGCATTCATTACCACTACTCAAAATCAAGACTTATTTGCACAAGTGGCTCATCCCCCAAAAGGTGCAGATGAAGAAGCTGTCAGCCTTGAGGACTATGAAGTAAAGGATACCATGTTAGGGAAACCTAGATGAGATACTTCTCGATAAATTATGACTATGGGAGTCAAAGAGGCTCTTAACCATATGGAACGTGATGAGATTAAAATCAGAGCACTTCAAAGGAAAGTTGAGATCTTGAAAGGATATCTAGCTAAAGTTATTGGTCCTCTTGATTCTGAACGCCCTAAGGAGACTTTGACTACCATTCTTAAAGAAGGGGAAGGTGTACAACTCAATCCATTTCTAAGAACTTGTGAGGATTGGTGAGACAACCTTGAGGATAGGGGTATCACTATAATTACAGGAACTCTGAAATTATTGCATGCTACACAAGACAATGTTGATAAGATCCTAGTAATTTTGAGGTAGGACTTCAGCATTATGGATGAGGTACAGGTTTGGAGCAAGGATTTGCAAATTCTACAGGCCATAAAATGACAAAGGTACTACATTTTGATTGATGTGTATACTGGTGAAGAGCTAGACATGATAGATGATTGGATAGAAAAGATTGCAGAGGGAAATAAAGTAATGGAAACATTGCATGATGAGATACATAGGCTCAAGGACCAAGCTCGAGAGCAAATTTTGGAAGTAGAAAAGTTATATAGTGATGCATGCTTGGATATTTTTGAAGATGAAGAATGAGAGAAGCTTTTACGAGTTGAGGTAGTTGTAGAAAACTTTAGAAAGACTTTAGAGGAAGAATCTAGTGATGAAGACATTAGACAAGCCTTCAAGATAGAAGAAGCATTGTTAGAGTTGGATACCAAACTTGGGGATTTTGCAGAAACTCGAATTGAGGTGGACAACTATAGAAAGAAGGTCAAAGATAAGTATGAGGCTTTAGATCTTCTCGATGCTACTAAGATTATTGAGATTATAGAGAAATTCAAGGGGAAATATCCAAACATATATTTAGGATAAAGATGAACAAAACCTAGATGCCAAAATTTCAATTTTGACACTTAGAAATTTTTTGAGATTTTTGACTCAGTCGAGGTTCGCAAGTATGTAGCTCTGCAGTTCTGCAGGTCTGCAGCTCCACAGGTTCGTAGCTCTGCAAGTCCATAGCTACGCAGGTCCACAACTCTACAATTCAAAGGTGTAGTAACAGTTGACTGCCAGTTTCAAAAATAACACTTTCCATGCATTGGAAATGCATTTTGATGGCAAGTTAACTTCGACACACATCAAGTGAAGGGCCAACTTCTATTTTTTGTGTTTCCATGCACTTCTACTTCGACTGATGGCTTCCTCCTACTTTCTCTCTCATGCTTTCATTATTTTTTACATGTAAAGGGCTCATACATCCAATTAATGAATAAAATATGGATGGAGTCCCTCTAAGCACCAGTTAGATTACCAGTTTGTTTATACTTAGTTTGTTTTAATGTTTTAAAAGCATTTTTATTGCATCAAGATATCTCTCACTCTCAACACAAATTGAGGAGATGATTTATTATAAATACCCCATTGTAAAATGTAACAAGGGCCGCTATTATTATGCAATAAAATTATGCTTTTGGTGCTAGCATTCAGAGTGTAGTTATTATTGCCTAAATGTGTCATTGTTTTGTGGATTTATTCATGAAATTTTGATTGAGCCAAAGGTTTATTGCATTGTTTCTAGTTGTGCGATCTTTTAGTTCTGGTGTTTGCTACAGATATATGAATTCCATTGACGTAACAAGCTCGAGAAGAGATCACCCGATTGTGTCTACATATCTTTTTGTCTCGAATGAGCGCACTTTCCATGGCCTTGCAATTTGATGAAGAGTGAAACATCATTCGATTTGTTACAGATTCTCACCAACAATTGTATCAGTGGATTCTACGAAGTGTTGCTCCTATTTTCATTAGTTTCTTACTGATTTCTTCAAAGGTTTAACTCGCAGCGTGTTGTGTTCTGTAGGTTATGTCCATTTAGGAATTTCACTTTCAAGTTGTTTGATTTCATGTTATTTTCTTTCAGTTTTTTTATTTCTGTTGCTAACCCCCCTGTTAGAATAGGACCTCATACTAGCTGCATTGTTAGAGTTGCATTCATTGAAAAGCAGAAAATAGAAAAAATAGTATTCTTTTGGTGTGATATTTTGAGATAGCAAACAGATTTTACTTGATTCCAAGGTAAAAGAGTTTTTAGAACCAGAAAAGGCCTCCTCGTGAACATTCACATTTATCTTCTACTGAGCAGATTTTGGTACGTCACAAGACAAACACTGAACCTTTGAGTGGATCCTTAAAAAGATTTTCTTTTCAAGAGAGGAATTACACTATGGATTCCTACCATTGACCTCGAGCAAAATGAATGGCCAATAGAAGTGGCTCTAGAAGGAGGGCCATACAAAGAACATACTATTGGAAACAAGAAAGATTTGATAAAATTTCAAAAATTTTGCACCGTTGCAATAATCTACACTATGTAAAAAGTTTAGAAATCACTTCTAAAATTTTCAAAAATTTAGGTCTGCAGCTCCACAGGTCTATAGAACTCAGTGGTTTGCAAATTTAGAAGAAGTGAGGAAGTTTACTTCTACAGAGGTGTGCTTTTCTCAAAATTGATACAAGCTGGAAGACATTGATCCTAGATCCCCATTCCAGTGAGCATTAAGATCTTCTCCAAGTGCCCAATAATTTCTAGAGCTTACTCATTTTTGTAAGCCACATAGTGACAAAGGAATACCCTGAATTCAACCACTTCCATTCGACATTTCATCATCTTCTCCTACTTTTCCACCCATTCAACTACCAGGTGGACCTCCACATATTCCAACACTCCCATCACCATTCTACCTGCCTTTAGGTCCACAAAATCCTTCGATGGCCTTTTTCACAAATGCAGTTGATTCACCCCTTAGCTTGAGAGGTGCCCTCCATGACCTCCCTAAGAATCTTGAGAAATTTTGGCCAAGGTTTATTTATGGAGAAACAAGAACCACCGAAGATCATGTCAAGATTTTTAAGGAAATTTGTAACCAAAAGAAAATTGCCAATGAATATGTGGTTCTTCATTTATTCCCCTACTCTTTGGGGGAAATTTCCTTCAATTGGTACGTGAACCTACCACCGGGATGTATTAGAGACTAGGACACTTTCAAAAAATCATTTTTGGAACAATTCAAAACATTCATCAATCTAGCAGTGATACATCAACAATTCATATCAATAAAAAGGGACCTAGCTGAAATAGTTTCATGCTTCAATCATCATTTTTATATGGCCTACCACAAGTTGGAAACATCGTACACAATTCCAGTTGAAGCTGCCATCCAAGTTTATTTCAATGCCATAGATCCTCTTACTGCAATTTTTCTGCGAAGACTCCCTGTAGCAAATATTGACACATTGGAAAAAGTCTTTATAGAAGCAATCATTATCACAAAGAAAGCTAATCCTAATAGAGGGGGAGTGATGCTTCCTATGCAAATAGTTCCTACCATGCCAACAGTTCTTGTGGGAGCACCCACTATACCTAGTCAGTTCATACCTATGAACCTAGTTCCATTACAATAGGTGCCCGCTCCACAAACTCAAGTGATAAAATATACAGGGTATTAAAATGTCCCTTTTCTGATTTTATATGATATTTCAAGCCCCTAATAAGATCTTTAAAATCAAATAACCAATATTTCAAAGATCCACCAATTTCTCAATAAACCCCAAATCAGGTATGCCTAAAATAGTGACAAAAACTTCACAGCTTCACATATTATTAATAAATCTGAAAGTGGACATTTTTATAGAAATTTAAGCATCATAACAGCCTAAAAAATGACATTTTCAGATCTATATAACATTTACACAACAGCTCCCAAACGGAGGATAAAAAGAATGCTCATTGGGCTCCCAAAAACAACATAGAATAGCTCGGAAACACCACAGAAGCACTAATAATCTATCGCAGAATTATAATCATGACCAAATACATATATTCAGCTCCATTTTAACATCTAAAAGTTTGACATACAATAGCAACCCAAACTGATATGAAATACTCAACTGAAAATACCAAACTCTTACAAAAACACACTCGAAAACTCACAAATCTGCACTGTTCAGCACAAAGGCAAACTCTGCATGAGCATGCACATGGAATGGCTTCAAAATCCCATCCTTAGCCTTCTTAGAAACCTTAAAACTCCCATTCTTGGGTCTCCTTCTCCACAGGTTTGGTAGCCTCTGAAGAATAACAAAAAAATGAGCAAAAATCAAGTTCTGGAATCAGCCCAAAACACCTCCAAACCCCTTAAAAGAGGACATAACCCTAACTCACATCCAAGAGGGGTTAATAAAACATATTTTAATAATAATTTTCATTTATTAGTCCATTAGCTTCCAAATATTATCCCCTTTTTTTGAAACTTCACCTTTTTGGGCCTGCCTGCCTTAGCAAAGATTATTATTTTTAATTATTTGAAAAGGGGACATGACAAGTCCTCCCCTTCAAAATATTTCTTGTCCTCAAGCAATGGCTGAATAGTAAACCAATCAATCCACCTAGATCCCAAATGTAGTCATGAACTATACTATTGTCAATTAACATAGGCTCCTGCAATATCCTCTGCAATATAACCAAGAGGAATCCATAATCAAACTGACAATTACTACTTAACCAAACTCCAAAGTCACAAATTCCATAGTCAAAAACCCATGAGACACAAAATCTTAGAACATCAAAACTTGAGTAAAGTGGACAAATAAAACTGCCAACACAGTAAATACCATCAAGATATCCCATTGGCTTATACAAAATGTACAATCCAACTCTACAACAATGGTGAACACTCTCGAATGAAACTGTACCAAGTATGGAGAATCTATACACTCTACAACTCCTGTAGTCAACACAACTCTGCAGATCATTGGCCACTATCTCATAACCATAACTCCCATGCACCCTTGATGGTGAAAAGCCATCACAAGATAAACAGAAAGAAATGGAACCCAAACCAAATTTGCCTGCCATCAACTCCTCAACACAAGGATCAAATGCTAACTGATGTACATACCCTGCAATATAATGTTGATAAAAAAAACCAACCTCAGTCAACAACTCACCATGAACAAGTGATACAACCCACTGTGATTGATCACTAGCTAAGTCAGGAGATGTCATAGCCAAAGGAGTATAATCAATAACAACACCCATTGAAGCATCACTCCAAAACTCCTGCTCTAAGTCATGTATTATCAAGCTGTCAATTGTAGAACCTATCGCCATGTTGTGCCCATCACAACTCTCATCCCAAGGTGTCAAACTATCCCATAACTGATGATAAGCACTAGGAACCAAAGTACATCTCTGTATCATCATCTCATCAACATGGTCATCAAAGGTGAATTGATGAGCATACCTCACAATATAATGTCAATAGAATGCACCAATCTTAGTCAGTGCTCAGATTGCAATCAAGATGTAACTAACTAGAATTGATCACTAACCAAGTTGGAACTGACTACTACCTCTAAAGAAATCACCAAGGGAGTAGTATTACTAGCAGAAACCATGCCAACTATCAGCTCACCAACATCACACATGGTCTTTGTTACATCATCTCTAGTCTTCGTGCCATTAGTACTAGAGGTCACCACCATGTTAGGCATACCATAACAATCTATTGCAGCACCCAACTCAACTAAACCTAACTCTAGTGGGAACAAACCTGATATGCCAATGTTAGTATCAAGGATGGATGCATCCCCATCTCCACTATCTTTGACAATCTTGACCATGGACATCCTCGGATCACTAGACACCACAACTTGTGACTGTACAAAATCTGGTAAAGATTGTAGTTGCTCTAACTAGATTGTCACCTTAGCCAAATGAAATTGTGACTCCTTTAAAGCCAACTGTGTACTCTCAAGAATCTCAGAAGTCACCTCAAGCTACTGCATAAGCTCACTCACCTCATCTTCCTTGGCCAACAATGCATCATATGATGTACTGCCCCACTCCATAAGATAATCTCTATCGGCTACCAACTGCATATAATCCTGTCTTAGAATCTAGATAGCCTCCCATAAAGAGTGGAAATCTCTCAAGGAAAGATAACTGCCTCCCTGCTCATCACTAGTAGGAGAACCCCATCCATAAACTGCTAACAACTGACGAGAAGCATCAAAATGCTAGCAAGCAATAGCAATATCTTGCTTACTAACTCTCAACTGATTAGACACATGATGACACTAGCTAGACTATCTCCTACAAACCTCCTCTGATGCACTGTCTAAAGGAGTATCCTCAAAGTTACTAGTCTCTAGAGTATTACCATCCCTATCCTATGAATCAACTCCAAAGCTCATATCAACATATGGAGTATCAAAAATTATAGCACTGATGTCTAACTCCTCTATACCAAAAGAAATTGCCAAGGAAACTAAGTCTTCAAAACTACTCACTGCATCCTCCTGGATGTCATCAATGCCAATATGATCCTAGGACTCATCTATACACATTGCCAAATATGAAAGATCATCAACACATTCCAGCAAGTATGGTCGACTGGATATATGAACAAAGCCCAACACCAGTGTATAAAAACTAATACCAGCATCAGACAAGCTGCTGGCACAAGAAAAGACAACACCATGCAATTTGCTAATCAAATCCATGATAGCACCCAAACAAACACTACTACCAAAAAGTGTTAAAGATCTCCAGTCAACTGAATCCCAAACACCAATATAATAATCTCGAGTCCATATCTGTAAACTAGAATCAGCTGGTAACTCAAGAAAAATCCTCACTTGAGTAATATGACCAATACCAACTAACTCCACATACCTATCATGATGAGATAATGAAGTCACAATATTGTCTTTGTTCACTTTCAGCCAGCTAGACAAATCATGTGAAGTACTACCAGCCTCAACATCATGTGTAGAAGCATCTAACTATGCCTGGTACTCTTTCTCAACAAAGTCATGAATGCTCAATGTCTACTCATCTCTACCAGGTATCTCACCATCATGCACAACAACATCCTCATAATCATCATCTGAACCCACTACGCTGTAGTCACTACCTATTGTAACTATACCATCTTGAATACTTATGACATCACCCTTTGATGGCTTGTATACAATTTTCTCAATTTGAGTATCAAGTTGACCATTACTATCAATTTTCATAATATCTTTTCTCACTACCTCCTATGGTGGAGTAGAATCTGAGACCTCAACCTGGCTATAAGCTAGTTTCTCAAACTCCTCATGTAAGTTCTTGGTAATTATGTCATCTACCCTATGAGAAAATCTACCAAATAGAAATCCAATCAACTTATCCACCTTAGCTGGGTCAGAGAACATGTCATTGATTATACGGTGGTACTCAACCAACTATTCAGACATGTCATGGCTTATTTTCCTAAGTTTATCTCGAATGTCTAAATAACCATCCTTTCTACTGTTCTGACTCTGGATATCAATTGTCCAAGATTGTGTCCTCTAAGACTCTGTACTATACCTATCCATTTTGGATAAAGAAAAGTGTAACCCCAATAGGTTATAACTTCTTCAAACACCAAGAACTAACATGCAATTGATTAGAAGTAGCATGCAACCATAGATTTCGACATGCAGCTGATTAGAAGCAACATGCAACCACCAAATTCACCAAGAACTAACATGCAAATGATTAGAAGTAGCATGCAACCATAGATTTTGACATGCAACTAATTAGAAGCAACATGCAACCATCAAATTCACCAAGAACTAACATGCAAATGATTAGAAGTAGCATGCAACCATAAATTTTGACATGCAAGATTTGGGTAGTTGTCAAAACTGACATGCAAACTTCTGCAAACCCTCAGGTTGGCAAGATCATAGCTCTGATACCACTTAAATGTCCCTTTTCTGATTTTATATGATATTTCAAGCCCCTAATCAGATCTTTAAAATCAAATAACCAATATTTCAAAGATCCACCAATTTCTCAATAAACCCCAAATCAGGTATGCCCGAAATAGTGCCAAAAACTTCACACCTTCACATATTATTAATAAATCTGAAAGTGGACATTTTTATAGAAATTTTAGCAGCATAACAGCCTACAAAATGACATTTTCAGATCTGTATAACATTTACACAACAGTTCCCAAATGGAGGATAAAAATAATGCTCATCGGGCTCCTGAAAACAACATAGAATAGCTCGAAAACACCATAGAAACACTAATAATCTATCAAAGAAGTATAATCATGACCAAATACATATATTCAGCTCTATTTTAACATCTAAAAGTTTGACATACAGCAGCAACCCAAACTGATATGAAATACTCAACTGCAAACACCAAACTCTTACAAAAACACACCCAAAAACTCACAAATCTACACTATTCAGCACAAAGGCAAACTCTACATGAGCATGCACATGGAATGGCTTCAAAATCTTGTCCTTAGCCTTCCTAAAAACCTAAAAACTCCTATTCTTGGGTCTCCTTCTCCACAGGTTTGGCATCCTCTGAAGAATAACAAAGAAATGAGCAAAAATCAAGTTCTGGAATCAGCCCAAAACGCCTCCAAACCCCTTAAAAGAGGGCATAACCCTAACTCATGTCCAAGAGGGGTTAATAAAACATATTTTAATAATAATTTTCATTTATTAGTCCATTAGCTTCCAAAGAATATCCCCTTTTTCTGAAACTTCATCTTTTTGGGCCTGCCTGCCTTAGCAAAGTTTATTATTTTTAATTATTTGAAAAGGGGACATGACAGGTATGAACCCTCAAAAATAGCCTTCTTTGAACAAAAGGTGATGGTTCTTGTGGAAGCAAATAACAATCTCCTTTCGAAAGTTGGTCAGATCAAGAAAACTATGTCACAAATGAACAACAAATTGACTCATCTTAGATTGTCTCAAGGACAAAATAACAACTTCCAAAGAAACAATGTTGGCCCCTACAACAACAATTTTGGCCAGGATTACAATGGGAAATTAAACAATAATGATAACAACAACACAGGAAACAATAGGGGAGGAAACAACTTCAATCCTCCTGATCGCAACAATGGCTTCCAAAGACAAAACTGACAATGGAACACTAAACCAAATAATGGAAGCATTCCTACTGATAACAACAAAATTTGGTATGCTGACATTAATCAGTATGATGATAGCCAAAATATGCTTAGAAATGATGGTGCATACTACAATGGTAATCAGGATGTGAATCAAAACCCACCAATGAATGATAATCCACCTCCTATTCAATTCAATGCAATGCTATTAGAATATTACAATTCTATACAGAATGTACAAGTGGAACAACAAGCAAATGAAGAATTCTCATTCCCTTTTAGTTAAGAACCCGATCTTCAACACGACGAGATGTTTGCCTTTCGAAATGATAACCAAAACACATATAATCTCAAAAACAAAAAGGATCCCTTGACCAATGGAATTTCTCTTGGTTTGCAACCAACCCCACTGAATCCTAAAGCAAGCAACAATCCACCATCGGTAAGGCCAGCCCAAGGAGGACCACAGTATCTGAATCAAGCAAACATACTGACAATACTAAAGAACCCTGCTTGGTCTACCAAAAAATATAATGCGGTTGAAGACCTAAAGAAAAAAGAAGCCAATATGACCATGTTTGACATGCTGTAGAATTGTCCACAACAAAGAGAAGCACTCATGAAGACATTGGATAATACAAAGGTTCCCCATAATATGAATAATGTCCCCCAAAAGATGGTGCCACAAAAAGTAAATGCTACAGAAGTGATGCCGACTATGTTCAAGGACAAAGTTGAGGTACCCCTATTTTTGCAGAGCATAAGGATATATGGAAAGAATCTTCACAATTGTCTTATTGATTCAGGAGCTTCCTATAATGTGATTCCATTATCAATAGCTTAAAGGCTAGGAGTTAATCCTCAACCCTCTAATTGAGTGGTAATATAGTTGGATAAAATAGAGGTAAAAGTCATAGGAGTATTGAAAGATGTGTGGAGACAGCTAACAGTTAATCCTCAGATCCAAGATATTGTTGACATACATGTGGTTGACATCCCAAAAACATATGGATTACTCCTAAGTAGAGAATGGAAAAAGTGTCTTAGAGGATGGTTCTCTACAGATTTCACTCAATTATGGTTACCATGGAAAGGTTTGAACGATCAAATCAAGATAGATGCTGAGCCCAAACTGAAAACAATGATTACAGATTACAACACCCCGAATGAGGTGGCATTCTTAAATTCTTGATGGGGACACAACCCAAGAACAAAATGGACACAATAGAAAAGGGAAAATTATATTAACTGAGAAAATAAGATAGTACAAATAGTAAAGGAAAATAAACTTCAAAACATGCCCTAAGGGCTTACAATAGCCTAAATCTGGAGATAATTTCTCCTTTCAGTACCTCCTCTCAAACTCCACTCCAAACTGCCTTTTACAATGCCAAAAATCTCCTTAAATAGACCTTAGAGGGTTAAGGACTAGGAATACATTCTAAAAAGTGCTAGTAGGCATCCACCAACCAAATAGAAGGTTCTAGAAGCTGTGTTAGAAGTCGACGCAAATCTAGAAGAATCCAAAAATGGTAACCAAACTTCTGGGAGGCATAACTTTTGAACCGTAGCTCTGATTGATGAACCGTTTACATTTCTGAAAAGCTCTTGAAGCGTTCTATAGCCCTATGGACCAGCTTCACTCATCTCCCAATTTTTGGCCTTTTTTTAGGTCATTTAATGCCCCTAACCTGACTTTGAAGCATTCTAAGGAGGTCTCCAAAACCAAAAAAATTGCAATAACTTTCAAACCGTGGGGCCTTTTGACCTGATTCTTTTTCTAGAATGCTCTAAATCACAATTAAATTCATCTACCCAATTTACACCTCCTAGTTCACCAAAATGATGGCTCAATTACATACTCCTATTTTTTTGGGATTTACACGAACACTGCTAGTGGAACTGTGAGAGTTGGAACCTATATTTGGCCCAAATGGGTATCCAAAAATGAAAACACATGAAACAAAAACTAAGTCTAAGTACATTTTTTTGGTTGACACAGGATTGCCCTAATACCTCTAGATGCTCCTACATCAGACACCCAAGGTAGATTGAAAAGTGACCTTGTCACTTTATGAATGGTAGAGGAAATCCCAAATGGGAAACCTCAGCTACTGAAATCCAAGTTGAGTTCTTGATCGACCATCCTTTCCAATTCACCAAATACTCTTCATACTACCTATTTTTGGTACTCCTACCCACACGATGATCTAGAATGTCTTCTATCTCCTCCTTCTTAGAAGCAGGAATTGGACATGTCTCTAACACCAGCTCCTCATCTGCACCATCATCATGATACTCTGTTAAATTTTCAATGTTGAAAATGGGAGAAATATGAATACCATCTAGTAGCTCCACTTCATATGCATTTCCTAAGTCATGTTTCTTCAAAATTTTGCAGGGGCCAAATTTCTTCATTTTCAGCTTGTTGTAGTACTGGCTAGAAATCTTTCTTTTCGTAAGTGCACCATGACTAGATCCCCTACTCGAAATTCCTTATGTCTTCTCCTTTGATCAGCCCTAGCTTTATACTCTTGATTCATCTTGGTAATATGTGCTTGAACCTCCTCATGTAGACGCTTGATAAATTTAGCAAGTTCCTCAGCTTCAACACTTGCCCTCTCCCCTTGTTCTATCTTCCTCAATTCTGGTGCAGTCCTTGGGCTATTCCCATATACAACTTGGAATGGTGATTTTCCAGTACTCCTCTTTATCGAGTTATTGTAAGCAAACTCTGCTTGTGGTAGAATCAAAATCCATCCCTTGGGCTTATCCCCAACTAAACATCTCAACAAATTGCCTAGACTTCTATTTACCACTTCTGTTTGGCCATCAGTTTGCGGGTGATGCATGGAACTAAATTTCAAGTCGGTTCTTAACTTTTTCCACAATGTCCTCAAGAAGTACCCCACAAATTTAGTATCTCTATCAGAAACTATACTCCTTGGAAGACCATGTAGTCTTACCACCTCTTTGAAAAAAAAGTCTGCAATATGGACAACATCATGAGTTTTGTGGCATGGAATGAAATATGCCATTTTGGAGAACCTATCAACCACCACGAATATTGAGTCATTACCCCTTTGTGTCCTTGGCAATCCAAGAATAAAATTCATACTTATGTCCTCCCATGGCCTTGATGGAATAGACAATGGCTGATATAGGCTAGTATTGTGACTAAACCCCTTGGCAACTTGACAAACTTGGCAACTCTGTACAAACTTCTTCACATCTTTTGAAATTTGAGGCCAAAAATAATGTTCTCTAAGAATGGCAATGGTCTTATCTCAACCAAAATGTCCTACCATCCCTCCGCTATGTTTCTCCTTAATCAGATTTACCCTCATGGAACTTCTTGGAATGCACAATTGACTACCCTTGAACAACATGCCATCCTGAATCAAATAGTCTAACCACTTGGTTCTATCTATAGCAACAGGTTCTTTACAAGCTTTCCATGCTTCAGCAAAATCAGGATCCTCAGGGTACAAATTCTTGAGTTCATCAAACCCAACTACTTCAACCTACATTACTGTAAGCAACAATTGTCTCCTACTTAGTGCATCTACAACCCTATTAGATTTTCCACTTCTATGCTTCAACACAAATGTATAACTCTGCAAGAAATCTACCGACTTCATATGCCTCTGATTCAATTTACCTTGGCTATTTAGGTATTGTAATGACTGATGATCAATATACAAAACAAATTCCTTTGGCAATAAACAATGCATCCATTTCTTTAAGGCATGAACTATTGCATAGAACTCTTGATCATAAACAGAATACTTCTTCTATGCATCATTCAATTTTTCACTAAAATATGCAATAGGCTTACCTTCTTGGCTTAATACAGCCCCAATAAAGCTACCACTAGCATCACAATCCACCTGGAAAACCTTTCTAAAATCTAGAAGTGCCAACACAGGTTGTTATGTTACCTTCTTCTTCAGCAATTCAAAACTTCTCGCAGTTGCTGCAGTCCATTTGAACTCTTTTCTATCCCCTCTTATTGTATCAGTTAGGGGTGCACATATGCCACTGAAATTCTTAATAAACTTCCTGTAAAAACAAACTAGACCATGAAATGATCTTACCTCAGTAGCAGACCTTGGAGTAGGCCATCCCAAGATGGCTTTTACCTTCTCTAAATCCATTTTGAGACCTTCAAGTGATATAACAAACCCCAAATAGACTAACTCCCTTTTTGCAAAGATACATTTCTTCAGATTAATTAATACTTTCTCTTCCCTTAGCCTTTCAAGGACACTACGAATATGCAGTAAATGTTCTTCCAAAATCTTGCTGAAAATTAAAATATCATCAAAATAGACTAACAAATTTTCCCAAGAACTTCTTAATTACCTCATTCATGAGCTACATGAAGGTGCTTGGAGCGTTCGTCAAACCAAAGGGCATGACTAACCACTCATAAAGACCCTCCTTGGTCTTGAAGGCTATTTTCCACTCATCTCCTTCTTGAATCCATATTTGGTGATAACCACTCTTCAGATCTATCTTTGTGAAGTACTAAGCTCCACTCAAGTAGTCCATAAGATCATCCATCCTTGGCAAAGGAAACCGGTACTTGATGGTGATCCTATTTATAGCTTAAGAATCTGTACACATCCTCCACTTTCCATCCTTCTTTGGTGTGAGTACTACAGGTACTACACATGGACTTAGGCTCTCTCAAATCAAGCCCTTCCTCAACAACTCCTGAACCTGTCTATTTAGCTCTTGTATTTCAGTAGGAGTCATCCTATGAGAAGCCTTGTTAGGCAAACTAGCTCTTGGAATTAGATCTATCTGATGACTGATTTGCCTTATTGGTGGCAATCCGTCTAGAACATTATCAGAGATAATATCTCCAAACTCCACTAGTAAATCTGAAACTTCAAGTGGTATTTCACTACTACCTTCTTTATCTTTCCTAGGAATCAAAGCATAGCACATATGCTGATGCTTCATGCCATCTAAAAAATTCCTTCCATCAAAAAGACAAATCCTAGCACTGCTACATTCCTTTTCACCTTCCTTTTTTATGGGCTTCAATTTGTGGCAAACTCCATCCTTTGTCAGAGAGTATGTGTTTGCATGTCCATCATGTACTACATGTCTATCAAACTGCCACGGTCTACCCAATAATAGATGGTAAACATCCATCGAAATAACATCACAGAGAACTTCATCATGGTAACTCCCAATTTTGAATTTTACTAAACATTGTTCACTTACCAGGACCTTATGATCATCTTTTACCCAAGAAATATGATAGGGATTGGGATGTTTCTCCCTCTTGAGCTTCAGCTTAGAGACCATCTCTTCTGATACCAAGTTATCAGTGCTACCACCATCAATGATCACGTCACAACATTTATCCTCACACTTGCATCTGGTACGGAACAAACTCCTCTGTTGTCCTAGTTCAATCTCACCACTTATTAGGACTCTTTCATTTACTAAGGTCTCTCCTCTTTTTGTATCCTCAGAATGTGATGATTGTGCATCCTCATCCACATGAGCAACCCTAGCCTAGCCCTCAGCTCTCCTATCTATCCTTCCTTTTCATTGAGGGCATTCAAAGGCACGATGACCTTCTTCATTGCAATGGAAATAGGTACCACATAAGCCTCCTCTTCCTTGTCCATGTCCTCTACCTCTTCCTCTTTGATTTCCAAAGTCTTGATCATGGGAGCGGTTGAAACCCTCATTCCTATGGTTCCTGCTAGTACCCACATCTTCATTTTTCTTTTGGGTTTCATTGCAGCCTCTAGATGATCTACTACTTCTCCTTCCTCCTTGACCGCACCCTCTTTTTCTTCCTTCAAACCTTTTATTCAGCTTCTCTTCAACTCGTAGAGAAAATTGGTATGCCTCTTCAACACTGGTCATTCTTACCAGGCTTAATTCCTCCTGGATGCTAAGTCGCAACCCACTAATATAACAAGCAACCTTATCCTTATTTGCTTCTACATGCCCTACTCTAATCAAGAGTCGATAAAATTCCTCTGTATATTCTTGGACTGATCTTCCTGCTTGCTTTAACCCATGCATCTTCTTAAACAAATCAAGCTCGTAGTCCACAGGAATGAACTGCTTCTTCAATTTGTCCACCATGCGATCCCATCTTGTGATCTTCTCCTTTCCTCTTCTATTTCTTTCCAATTGAACCTCTTGCCACCAGAATTTGGCATGGCCTTTTAGTTTTTCCTTTGCAAACTTAACCCTATCTAGGTCCCTTATATCCTCATACTCAAAGTATTCTTCCAGTTCATTGATCCAATCGATCAACTCATCTAGTTTCAGATTTCCTAAAAATACACCCACTTCAATTGTAGGTCTTTTCCCAAACTTAGTAATGTCCCTAAAAAGCCTTTCCTCTGAATGATTCAAAACTTCCCCATCAAATTCCCCTTCTGGTTCCATTAATTCTTCTTCATTGTCATCCTCACTGTCATCACCTGCGGCAACATTTGCTCCTCTATGAAGCTCCTCTTGCAATGCCTGCACCTGCCTCTGGAGGGCTCTAACCTCCTCAAGATTAATAGCTCTAGCCCTTCCACCATGCTCTCTTCATGGAGGCATCTTCTAACTTGATCCCACAACCATGCAGTCCTGGTGCAAACTGCATCACAGTCGGTGCTCTGTCTACAAACTCAGGAAAACTGGCTCTGATACCACTTGTTGGAGACACAACCCAAGAACAAAATGGACACAACAGAAAATGAAAAATTATATTAATTGAGAAAATAAGCTAGTACAAAAAATACAAGAAAATAAACTTCAAAACATGCCCTAAGGGCTTACAATAGCCTAAATCTGGAGATGATTTCTCCTTTCAGTACCTCCTCTCAAACTCCACTCCGAACTGCCTTTTACAATGCCAAAAATCTCCTTAAATAGACCCCGAAGGGTTAAGGACTAGGAGTACATTCTAGAAAGTGCTAGTAGGCATCCACTGACCAAATAAAAGCTTCCATAAGCTGTGTTAGAAGTCGACGCAAATCTAGAAGAATCTAGAAATGGTAAGTGACCTTCTGGGAGGCATAACTTTTGAACCGTAGCTCCCATTGATGAAATGTTTACATTTATAGAAATCTCTCGAAGTGATCTATAGCCCTATGGACTAGCTTCACTCATCCCCCATTTTCCTACCCTTTTTGAGGTCATTTAATGCCCCTAGCCTGACTTTGAAGCATTCTTAGGAGGTCTCCAAAACTTGAAAAATTGCAATAACTTTCAAATCGTGGGGCCTTTTGACCTGATTCTTTTTCTGGAATGCTCTAAATCACAATTACATTCACTTGGCCAATTTACACCTCCTAGTTCACCAAAATGATGACTCAATTACATACTCCTATTTTTTCTGGGATTTACATGAACACTGCTAGTGGAATTGTGAGAGTTGGAACCTTTATTTGGCCCAAATGGGTATCCAAAAATGAAAACACATGAAACAAAAACTAAGTCTAAGTACATTTTTTTGGGTGACACAAGATTGCCCTTATACCTCTGGATGCTCCTGCATCAAATCTGATTTGGGTTCATACAAATTAATGGCATTGAACATGGTTCCAAAGAAGACATCTCAAGACCAAAATGAAGAACCTAAGGTAACGATACCTAAAAGTGAGACTGTGACACAATTCATAGAAAGTATGGTGACTAATCTACAGTGTTTAGGAGAGGAAGCTGACCCCAATATCCTCCTCCTTCCAACATTTTTTCGGTTGCACAAAGTCAGTCATTCAGAGTTCAAATGTTCAGCATGCCAAGAAGCAGTAGCAAAATTTTTGACACAAATAATGGGAAACAAAAGTATAAAGACCTCAAGTGATGAAGTTATCCAAAGTCAAAATGCAGTGAATTCATCCAACCTTGTTAAGCAAGCTGAAGAGGAAAGCGAAGATTTAAATGTATCATACATCGATACCTCTTCAGATGGTGGAGGTTTATCTTCTCCTCCTCCTGGGATGATTAAAGTTTAGAGAAGAAGATAATATGTTAAAGGTAATGGATGGACCTCAATAGTCATTCATTTGGAACCTAAAGTTGAAAAAATCACTAAGCTAATAGAGGAAATTCAAGAGAAGCAAGAAAAACACACTCTTCCTCTATCCATGGGGTATGAAGGAGGTTCATCAAGCCCTACACGAGAAAAGTTACAATGGGTGCCCAAGAAATATTCATTTAAGGCTCAAGTAAAAGAAAAGTTAAGAACAAATAAACACAAAGTCAAAAAAATCAAGGAAAATGCAATTTGGACACTCTATTTTGATGGTTCCAGATGCAAATCAGGAGCCAATGTAGGTATTGAACTAATCAATCCAAAAAGTAGGTCTTTCTGTGCTACATATTGATTGCAGTTTAGATGTACTAATAATTGTGTAGAATATGAAGCCTTGATTCGAGGACTTCTCTTTGCATTGGAAAGGGGAGTTATTGCTCTTATAATTGAAGGGGATTCTCAACTAGTGATAAGACAAGTAAAATCCATATACTCATGCAATGACAAAATATTAATCACTTACAAAAAAAGGGTATGGGATACAATGGATGAATTTGAAGCTCTGAACATCAAATCCATTCCCAGAAGAAAGAATGTGGTAGCAGACGCCCTTGTTATTTCAGCCAACACTTTACAACCAGTAGAAAGAACAAATTTGAAAAGATTCTTAGTTGAATTAGTTGCAATTCCTACCATTCATGACAATATCACAAACTTTCAGGTCTTCCAAGATGATCAACATATACTCGAGTTTATTATGTGCAGTCACCATTTCCAAGGCCAAGAGATTGATGATACACCTAAAGACAAGCTTGAAGATGATGAGCTTGAGGATGATGATGGAATCCTTAATTTGAAAACCAATAGCATTTTGAAAGGGATGGTTGAACTTGAATGCATCTTCAACCATGACAAATTAGCACTCAATAGAAGGGAAACTCAAGAGAAAGGAATCAAAGAATGTGACTCATACAATTTAGGTACTGATGAAGAACCAAAAATGGTGCAAATCAAAAAAGCATGCAATCAAAAGGAACGGGATGACATGCTCAAGTTTCTCATCGAGTATAAAGATGTCATTGCTTGGAGCTATGAAGAATTAAAAACTTATGATCCTAACATTATCACACATGACATCCCGTTGAAACCAAATGCTAAACCTTTTTGGCAAAGACAATGACCGGTAAATTTGATAATCGAACCACTGATTATGAAAGAAGTCAAAAAACTATTGGATGCTAAGATCATATTCCCTATTCGCCATTCCACCTGGGTAGAAAGTTTGGTCCCTATACGGAAGAAGACCAAAGAGATTCGCCTTTGTGTTGACTTTCATAACTTGAACTTGGCATCTCAGAAGGATAACTACCCTCTACCCTCGTTAGATGAAGTGTTACAAATTGTTAATGGTTCAAAGATGATGTCATTTTCAGATGGTTACTCAAGATATAACCAAGTGATGGTCGATGAAGAAGATAGGCTAAATATTGCTTTCATAACCAAGTGGGGAATGTTTGCCTACAGAAGGAAGCCTTTCGGGTTGATTAATGCGGGAGCTACATTTCAACGAGCAATGGATTAATCCTTTAAAGGATTGATAAACAGGTTTATAGTCATCTACATGGATGACTTGACTATCTTTTTGAAGGATTGAAGTAGTCATATTGCTGATCTAAGGTAGGTATTCAATAGATGTCATAGGTATGGTATATCACTCAATCCCAAGAAATGTTTGTTTGGTGTTACTAAAGGAAAGCTCCTGGGACATGTCATTTCTGAAGTTGGAATTTCCATTAATCCAGATAGAGTTGAGTCTATTTTGAAGTTAGCATCTCCTCATAGCTGGAAGGAATTGAAATCTTTTTTTGGAAAGATAAACTTTGTATGCAAATTCATAGGTGGTTTTGCAGAGATAGTATGCCCCCTCAATGATATGCTCAAAAAAGGGGCTAAAACAGAATGGGCACCAGAGATAAAGAAATCATTCCAAGATATCAAGGTTTCCATTTCCACAGCCCTAGTTTTGGTAAGTCTAGATTATGGGTTACCCTTCAAGATCTATTCCTTTTCTTCTAAACATTCTTGCGTAGGGATCTTGACACAAAAAAGAGAGAAGGAGGATGAACAACCCATTACTTTCATGAGTTGTCCTCTAAAGAATGCTGAGTTAAAATGTTCAAATCTTGATAAATAGTCCTTTGCATTAATCAAGGCAGTAAAGAAGTTCTATCACTACATACTCAGAAGTAAGGTGTATGCAATTGTACCCGACCTAGTAGTAAAGATGCTTTTGATGCAAAATGAACTTGGTGAAAGAAGAGGAAAGTGGATGGCAATACTTCAAGAATTTGATCTAGAGATTTAACCTATGTGATTAGTCAAGGGCTAAGGATTATCCAAAATGATCACTGACAACCAAGAAGGAAATCAAAAGGAATTTGAATTTGATGACGAAATTGATGAAGATGATCAAAAGAAGATGGTTGTATCACAAGTTGATATCAATCAAGGTGTGGTGATAGATGTGTGGTACTAGGATATTGTCTATTATCTCCTACAAGATCAATGCCCCAAGTGGATGAACAGTTCGTAACGTAGGGAACTTAAGATGAAATGTGAGTCTTACAAGTTACTTTGTAACAAGTTTTATAAAAGAAACTATGAAGGGATTTATTTGAAATGCTTAGGACGTGAAGAAGCTAAGGATGTCTTGGAACATTTTCATGATAAGTATGGTACAGGACATAGTTCAGCAGAAGCAATAGCTCACATGATTTTAAGATCGGGTTATTTTTTGCCCCAATATTCAAGGATACTTTTGAACATGTACATCCATGTCATACATGCCAAACTAGTGCTAACAAAGAGAGGCACCCAAAAATGCCACTACAACTGGTATACGAGATGCACCCTTTTGCAAAGTGGGGACTAGATTTCATTGGTCCAGTAAACCCACTGTCATCAACTGGACACGCATTCATCCTTACAGCTATGGATTACTACACACGATGGATGGAGGCTGAGACTTTCAAAAATTGCACTGCTAAGGTGGTGATAGACTTTTTGGAAGAACATATTCTTACCAGATTTAGAATGCCATTTGCTCTTGTATGCGACAATGGATCTTCATTTGCATCTGCATTTTTTACACAATGGGCATTTGAAAACAAAGTCATCATTAGATTCTCTTTAAATTACTACCCACAAGGAAATAGGGTAACGAAGTCTACAAACAAAAATTTGATCATTGTAATAAAATGACTACTGAAGGAGAACCCTAGGGATTGGCATACACAATTGAAATACGCCTTGTGGATAGAATGGGTTAGATTGAAAAAGGCCTTGGGTACTTCTCCATATTTACTTGTTTATGGGCAAGAACTAATATTCCCACTCAACCTCAAGATTGATGTTTTAAAATTCATGAGTGGGTATGCTGATGACACTGATAGAGTACAAATCTGATTGATGGATCTTCTGGAAATGGATGAGAAATGAACAACAGCATTAGAACACATGGCTAAACATCAAGCCATTGTCAAGAGATGGTTCGACAAGAGGGCCACAATAAAATCCTTCAGGATTTCTGACCTAGTCCTACTTTGGGATAAGGTGAGAGAAAAACTGGGAAGCCATACCAAGTTTCAATGCTTGTGGACAGGCCCATATCAGATTATGGAAATTCTTGGAGAAAACACATTTAGGCTAAGTTCCTTATAGGGGGAGTTTCTACCTTTTCCCGTAAATGGGAAATTTTTGAAACATTATTTTGAAGCCTTAAAAAAAAAAAAACAAGAAAAAAAAGAAAGAAAAGAAAACATTAGTTAGGTTTCATTTCTGCACATAGATTAAATTTTCATTTCTGCAATGGTGTGTTTCCTTTTATTTTATTTTTTTCTAAGCTGTGTGTTTGCTTTTAGTCATGCATTTTCTTTTAAAGTTAGATCAGTCTTAGGGGGTGAGGTGTACTTGGAAATTTTCTCGAGATTTCACTAACCACTCTTTGGTCCTAATTTCAGGAGGAGGTATTTCTTTGTCAAAACATTTGGATGATTGTGTATTTTATACCAACCAAGCAACATACATCTCTCATGGAATTAAAGGGACTTTCAATTTGGAAATCAGAAGCCTAGACTAACAAGCTCTTAACACTTTACAAATTTAAAGGTTTGATGGTGTTAGGTGTTGTTCAATTTCAAGTCAAAGATGACGAGAAATGATCCAAATTTTGACTAGTTCAAATAGGAGGGGTCTCCTCGGAGGGTTGCTAAGATCATTTTTTGGCGTAAGAGTTTCTAAAAAAAAAAGAAAAGAAAAAAAGAAGAAGTTCTAAAAGAGGAAGGCAAGGGATGTTCATAAGAGATCGAATCCAAGAAATGAAACTGATGTTCTGGCTACACAATCTAAGCATAGTCAGGATATAGAAACTAAAAAAAGAAAAGAGATAGGTGGTGTTAAGTCAGAAGGATTCTACCGATCTGTAATGGCTAGAGGTGCATTACAAAACAAAGCGCCTGGCAGTCAAAAGTATTGTTTCATCAAAAGTAATGTTTTAAATGAAATGGAGAAATTATGCAAAAGGCCTAAAATAAAAGAATGTGACATCCTGCCAAGAGCCCTTGAACTGATTCTCTTATCTAGTCAAGAAATTGATTAACAAGGAGCCTTTGTGAAAATTTTGACTGAATGAACTGGGAGGAGTGGAAGATTATTTTAAGTTGACAAAGAACTTTGATTGATGACACCCTAATATGTTAAAGAGAATTAATACATAATGCACACATTGAGTTTGAAGGTTTAGAGTTCAGAAATTTGGATTGGAAGGTCATCTGAGATACGCTTGAGGTGTTTGAAGTTTGGTTGGTATTTGACACACAGTGGAAAAATGTTCGCTGATGAAGAAATGCCTTGGTCATTTCTTCCTTTTTTTGGGGCTATTTTTTGTGGTATCCACAATACACGCCCCATTCCTCACTAGGAATGGGGACCCCCTACTTTCTTTTGACTCCCAAACTCATAGTTCGAGAATCGAAAGAAGGAGAAAGCCTCGATTAAGTCAGTTAGAGTAAAAATTGAAAATCACAAAAAAATCAAAAAATTGAAAATTATAAAAATAATCAAAAAAATGAAAAATAAATAAATAAAATTTTTGCATGTGCACGTGCATATCGAGGCGCATGCACTTTGTAAAAACAAGGAAGGAAGGGGGGTTATAAAACCCCCTCCTTCCCCCTTATTATTGTCATTTCTTCACTTCATTTTTCTTAGAGCTGAGAGTGGAAGGTGAGAAACCTTCCACCCCCCTCCATTCACATGCTACCGTCGCGTGCCTATAGGGTTGCGCGCGCGAGCCGTTCCACCACGGTGCCCTTTTGGACCCACGGTGCGCATGGTTGCTACATGCGCCTTTTGGGCTGTGCACATGCCGCTCCATTGCGGTGCCCTTTTTCGACATGTAGCATGCGCGGCCACTGTGCATGCCTTTTGGACATGCGCCTTTCAAGCTGTGCACACACTGCTCCGATGCGGCACCCTTTTTGGATGCGTGGTGCGTGCGGTCATTGTGCATGCCTTTTAGGCTACGCATGCGCCGCTCCACCGCAGTGCCCTTTTGGGCACGTGGCCGCTGCGCGTGCCTTTTGGGCTGCATGCACGTTTCTCCTCCGTGGCACCCTTCTGGATGCATGTGCGTGGACTCCGTTGCACCCTTCTTGGTGCACACACGACCTCCACTGCTGCCCTCCTCACTTTAAATTTTTTTATTATTATTATTATTATTTGATTTTTATATGATCTCAAAAACCCAAAAAAAATTTTAAAAAAAGAAAAAAAAAGAAAAGAAAAATCACAAGAAGTAAAATAAATTTTAGAATATCATTTATTTTTAATGTTTTATATGTATCTAGTGATTAATCATTCTTTTTTTTTTTTTTTTCCTTTGTGATGTACAGGTAATATAATCAAATGGCATCCACATCTATATCAATAGCAAAGCTAGCTATGTACAAGTTCCAAGGCGTAAACCCAAAGTCACGATTGCACAATGAACACTCTGAGATCAAAGACACAAAACTTGGACACATGGACTTGGTAGAATTTTTGAGGGTTTGTAACAACCCAACTGAAAGATCTTCTTTGAGATTTGCCTTAATCCGATTTGGATTGGTAAATGCAGCATCACATCCTAGGACCTTTAGTCAATTGAATTGATTTTGACCTTATCTCAACATTTTGTTCCTGAGGAAAGGGTGGTAAAGAGCATCACTAGGGAAGTGGTCTTAGATCTACGACCTAATAATATCGAGAGAGTTTTTCACTTACCTAGAGCTGATCAATTTATCAAACTTTCATTGAAGCAGCTGAGAGGTGGCATAAGGATCATCAGCAGGAGGCCATGGACATCATATATTCCTCATATTTCATTGAGAAGCCATCTCGGGGAAAGACAATTAGCAAAGTAGATATGGTACGAGGATACATGAAGGATGACATTGGATATTCAATCATTTGTTTGAGAAGAGTTATGGGATTTCCTGCAACAGATCATCTCGCTCCATTCATGGTTAACTTCATTGAAACCATTAGATACGCAAAAATGCCACTAGATTGGGCCACTACACTTAGTGAGAATGTGTGTGATTAGTTGCGGATAGTAAAGGACAAGAAGAAGTTTTATATGAGTTCTTATGTGGTATATCTACTTGCAGCAAGAGCCACTGACTATCCTGGATTGTATAAAAAGGGTAGTATGCAGGACCCTAACCAATGGTCGTATATAGTTTATCCTTAGCTAGTTAAGAAGAAGCTCTCACCACAAAGCAAAGAGTACATGATTGTGAATGGTGCCTTTATCTTTGCCATCATTCGATTCATCAAAGGCGATTATGGAAAGAGGTTTTCTAATGAGGCCAAGGCACAGATCACAACTCTCAGTGCATATTTTATCTACTTTCAAACATTCACATACATTCGGGTTGGTGGTGCATCTATCCATCCAAAGAAGTTCCCAAGGTACCCAAGTGAAAAATTGGTTCTAATGGAAGTTTCTTGATAGATTGAGTCAGCTTATGAGAGGATCAAGAAACAACGAAGACCTTATTGGGATTGGCCATTTTTAATAGGAGCATACTAGGTAAAGAGGAAGTAGGATATCTTGACTTTCAAGTGGGAATGGGAGAACTATCCCCTCGAAGAATATAACTCTCCGCAACCATTCTTTGACAATGTTGGTAAGGTGGAAAATCTGGCAGGAAAAGAGTTCTATGACACAGATGCCATTCAAGACCATTGAATGAATGCGACAAATGACTATGATGTCTGTATCAGGGACTATTGTAGAATGACTTTATATTTAGTAGAGAAGGCTCTCCATTTGACCATCTTGGATTAGATAAGGCTACAAGATTCACAAGAGCTACTAGATCCCTTATTTAATATAGATAAGGTTGGTGAGAGGCCCATTTTGAATGCAGAAGTTGATAGGGAGGAAGGAGATGATATCAATCATCGAGAAAGACATGTCATTAGAATGACAAAGAGTTGGATCAAGAAACCCTTTCCACTTGATTTGATTCCAGACATAGTGATATTCCATGCACATGCTCACCCAGAAAGGGTAAAGGGGAGGAAGGTCACAGTTCCTATCTTTGCACTCCAGTCTCTTATCAGGGTAGAAATGGTCTACCAACTAGATCATCTAGTGGGATATTACCATCCTTTAGAGAAGAAGAAAGAAAAGAGGAAGAGAGCCTCTCCTTAGAGGATCTCGATAGAGCATGTTGAAGAATAGGCCCCTGTACAGCAACATGAATCTACTTCCCAAGACCCTCGAGACCCTGCAATTTCTCATATCCAAGTTGATTTTCCATTACATCCTATTTTGTCAAGCCAATAAGAAGAAGGAGAGATTCTAGAGACATCATTTCATCCTATGCATGAACAACCTACTTCTCCTATGGTTCCACAGAAGCAAAGGAGGGTTAAGGTTAGAATTAACAAGAGGCAAAGAATTCCTAAAAGATTAGTGCCTAATGCATATGTTCCTGAAACCATTCCAAAGGAAGAATTAGATGAGGATGAAACAGAGTCAGATGGGGAGGAATAACAAGTGCCTTTACAAGGGAGAACTCAGTTTGCCAAAGCCACATAATTGGAAAGAAAGAAGAATGTCACAAATACCCCACCACCCACCCAAGCTGAAATGGTAGAGCTCTCTTCTTCGGAAGATGAAGTACAATGATGGGTGAATGAGCAAAGAGAGCTAGGTGATGATATTCTGTCCATTCTAAATTTTTATTTCATGCTAGTGGGTACAAAATTGGTTGGAGATAATATTAGAGATACTCCTACAGGTGAATTTCAATAGCAAGATTGGATGTAGATGCCACCTGAGACACAAGGTCCTCATCCAACGCCCCCATCTTCACCTCAAGCTATGATGGTAGATAAGGTTTTAGTGACACCTCCACCTCTAAGTTTAGAGGAACATGTTTAGAAAGGATCATCATTACAAGGAGAACCAAAACCAAGGATTACTAATGAGCCACCAAAAGAGGCACAGGTAATGGAATGTATACAACAGCGTTGTCAGGAAGTTGAGGATCAAACTATGGGATCTACAAAAATTGAGACTATAGAAGAAGAACCCTCTCAATAGGAAACTCCAAGCAAAAGGGACAGAGGGAAGGAGGTAGTTGAACACATCCCTTCATCATCTAGAGCTAAGGTTAAAGAAAGACATATCCCAAGATGGTTCTGAAAGGAAATAATGAGAAGTGCTAAGCATCAATTCCTTGCTTTAGAGGATGATATTTGTGACATTGTAGAGATTTTGAACAAGCCTAACTCACCATTATAGGATGCAACACCATTTTCATTCATTACCACTACTCAAAATCAGGACTTATTTACACAAGTGGCTTGTCCCTCAAAAGGTACAGATGAAGAAGTTGTCAGCCTTCATGACTATGAAGTAAAGGATATCATGTTAGGGAAACCTACATGGGATACTTCTCGACAAATTATGACTATGGGAGTCAAATAGGTTCTTAACCATATGGAACATGATGAGATTGAAATCAGAGCACTTCAAAGGCAAGTTGAGATCTTGAAAGGATATCTAGCTGAAGTTATTGGTCCTCTTGATTCTGAACACCCTGAGGAGACTTTGACTACCATTCTTAAAGAAGGGAAAGGTGTAAAACTTAATCCATTTCTAAGAGTTTTTTAGGATTGGTGAGACAACCTTGAGGATAGGGGTATCACTATAATTACAAGAAGTCTAAAAGTATTGCATGCTACACAAGACAATGCTGATAAGATCGTGGCAATTTTGAGGTAGGACTTCAGCATTATGAATGAGGTATGGATTTGGAGAGGGGATTTGCAAATTCTACAGGGCGTAAAAGGACAAAGGTACCACATTCTAATTGATGTATATACTAGCAAAGAGCTAGATATGATAGATGATTGGATAGAAAAGATTGCAGAGGGAAATAAAGTGATGGAAACATTGCATGATGAGATACATAGGCTCAAGGACCAAGCTTGAGAGCAAATTTTGGAAGAAAAAAAGTTATATAGTGATGCACGCTTGGATATTTTTGAAGATGAGAAATGAGAGAAGCTTTTACCAGTTGAGGTAGTTGTAGAAAACTTCAGAAAGACTTTAGAGGAAGCATCCAGTGATGAAGACATCAGACAAGCCTTTGGGATAGAAGAAGTATTGTTAGAGTTGGATACCAAGCTTGGGGATTTTGCAAAAACTTGAATTGAGGTGGACAACTATAGACAGAAGGTCAAAGATAAGTATGAGGCTTTAGATCTTCTTTATGCTACTAAGATTACTGATATTATAGAGAAATTCAAGGGGAAATATCCAAACATATCTTTAGGATGAAGATGAACAAAACCCAGATGCCAGAATTTCAATTTTGACACTTAGAAATATTTTGAGATTTTTGACTTAGTCGAGGTCCGTAGCTCTGTAGTTTCGTAGCTACGCAACTCCGCAACTTCACAATTCAAAGGTGCGCTGATAATTGACTACCAGTTTCAAAAATAGCACTTTCTATGCATTGGAAATTCATTTTGATGGCAAGTTAACTCCGACACACATCAAGTGAAGGGCCAGCTGCTATTTTTGGTGTCTCCATGCATTTCTACTTTGACTAATGGCTTCCTTCTACTTTCTCTCTCATGCTTTCATTTTTTTTGACATGTAAAGGGCTCATGCATCCAATTAATGAATAAAATATGGATGGAGTCCCTCTAAGAACTAGTTAGATTACCGGTTTGTATAGATTTAGTTTGTTTTAATGTTTTAAAAGTATTTTTATTGCATCAAGATATCTCTCACTCTCAACACAAATTGAGGAGATGATTTCTTATAAATACCCCATTGTAAAATGTAACAAGGGCCGCCATTATTATGCAATAAAATTATGCTTTTGGTGCTAGCATTCGGAGTGTAGTTATTCTTTCCTGAATGTGTCATTGTTTTGTGGATTTATTCATGAGAGTTTGATTGAGCCAAATGTTTATTGTGTTGTTTCTGGTTGTGCGATCTTTTAGTTCTGGTGTTTGCTACAGATATATGAATTCTATTGATGTAACGAGCTTGAGAAGAGATCACCCGATTATGTCTACATAGCTTTTTGTCTGGCATGTGTGCACTTTTTGTGGCCTTGTGATTTGATGAAGAGTGAAACATCATTTGATTTGTTACAGATTCTCACCAAAGATTGCATCAGTGGATTCTTGGAAGCGCCGCTCCTATTTTTATTGGTTTCTTACCGATTTCTTCAAAGGTTTAACTCGCAACATGTTGTGTTGTGTAGCTTATGTTCTTTTAGGAATTTCATTTTCAAGTTGTTTGATTTCATGTTATTTTCTTTGCTAACTCCCCTGTTAGAATAGGACCTCATACTAGCTACATTGTTAGAGTTGCATTCATTGAAAAGTAGAAAATACAAAAAATATTATTCTTTTGATGTGATATTTTGAGACAGAAAATAGATTTTACTTGATTCCAAGGTAAAAGAGTTTTTAGAACTAGCAAAGGCCTCCTCATGAACATTCACATTTATCTTCTACTAAGTGGATTTTGGTACGTTGCAAGACAAACACTGAACCTTGGAGTGGATCCTTAAAAAGATTTTCTTTTCAAGAGTGGAATTACACTATGGATTCCTACCATTGACCTTGTGCAAAATGAATGCCCAATAGTCTATTATTCAAAGGACATCAATTATGCATCTAGGATGTTCAATAAGGGAGAACATCATTAGAGAAAAACATGCAGGCAACATGTGAGGATATTTTGGCTTGGATAAGAATTTGAAACAAGTGAGAAGGTTTTATTATTGGCCTATTCTTCAAATTGAAGTGGAAGGAAGATTGTGGAGACATGAAAAATATGTCAAAGGGCCAAGGGCACTATAGGATTTGAGAATGAACAAATCCATAGAACCTAAAGAACAACTGCATGCAAGAACTTGTCACAAAGAAGGAAAAACAAAGAAGGGTCAAGGGTTATGCTCTAAAAATATGAAAATTGTATTATTATATTAAAAGAATAAGAGATATTTACAAAAGATCAATCCTTATGGAAAGATAGAAAAACCTAAAAAGGAAACTCTAAGAGGTAAAACCCATTTAATAATAACTAATTAATTATTATGTAGAAATGCAAGTGCATACAGGGAAATCTTAATAAGTAAGTAAAGGTAATTTAATAAATGAAATGAAATTAACCTTCCACTTTAACACCCCCCTTAAGATGAGCAACAATGTAGCTACAAATAATATATGAAAAAGAAAAGAAACTATAGTGTTGAAAGAAAACTTGGGTCCCAACAACAAGGCCTGATGAAGTATCCAATCCCAACCAAATCTCTATGAAACAAAGAAATAGGGAAAACCACATGGGAAAATTTGTACTCTAAAAAGAGATATAAAAGAAAAAAGTACAAATGATATGTCTCAAGAGACTCTTGCAAGACCATAAGTACAATTAAATCCCTCATGATAGAAGCTTGAGAATACATAGCCTCCCTATAATGCTAGAACTACTATGTTGATGAACATACCAAAGTGACTCCAATTTAAAAGAAAAAAAGGTAGTAGACAAGGAGGGCGAAACGCCTGAATGTAAGGTGAAGCTATAAGTCCTAGCCAATGCTCAAAGGAGAATGCAATAGAATCCTAAAATGGAGTTTCCTATGGAGGTGGGATAATAGGTGTGCTAAATTTATCATCTGAGAGGAGATGTGTGTCCATTGATATATCCTTAATATTTGTAGTAGGTGGATTGCCAATGTGACTCCAATTTAAAAGAAACAAAAATAATGGACAAGGAGGGTGAAACTCCTAAATGTAAGGTGAATCTAGAAGTCTTAACTGATGCTCAAAGGAGCATGTATGAGAATCCTAAAATAGAATCTTTTATGGAGGTGGGATATCATTTGTGTTGAATCTATCATTTGAGAGGAGATGTGTATCCTCTAAAATATCCTTAATAACTATAGTAGGTGGCTTGATGACTAGAGTTACAATGGTAGGAAATCCTGAAGAGCAATCCTATGTAATAGATGAAATGTGAACAAGAGGTGGAGGTGTAGAACTCACAACACTAGTCTTAAGAACAACACATAAGTTCAAATGATGTGACTTCACCTTAGTATTCTCTCGTGAAGAAGGAGAGTGAGTCTCTGATAGTGGGGATGGTGGACTAAAATGAGAGAAAGAGCATAGGTAGGAAGAGAAATCAATACTCCCTATAGAAACAATATTAGTTGTCTCACTATCTCTGATGTGCACTGAATCTTGTGAAAACTCAACTATCTTCCTTATCTCACTATGTGTAATTTGATAAATAGAGAGAAGGTTAGAGGACAAAGCAGGAACACAAAGTACACCATGAAATGTACCATCATCAATTCCAATAGAAACTTTCCCACATACAATCATAACACTATTGTTCCCCATCAAAATGTGTGGAGTAGGAGAAGCCTCAGAAGAAGAGAAAAATCCCAAGAAGATGCCATATGATGTGAAGCACCTGACTCCAATAACTATCTAGAAGAAGGTGGTGTAGTGGTTAATGCACATAGTGCATGACTATTTCCTATATCTTTACTATCTAACTACAATGATGATGACAAAGAATATCCATAAGTAGAAGGAGTGCCAATGTTTCTCTTCTAAAGGAGAGCTATCAAATCTGTAACCTGTTTGTCATAGATTTCTAACTTCTTATCATAGCAATCTAACTCATTAGCATTGGGCTTATTACAATAAGCACTTTTGTCTTTCTAGATTTGGTTTATCTCCCTTAGGAGGAAGTGGGCTAGATGTGATGTGAGGGCTAGAATTACAAGGGTACCCCAAAATTCATCCATTACAAGAACACTAGTACATCCAAAAATAACAGGTTAGGGTATTGATTGGATCTAGGACCCAATGATGTCAATAAAGTTCCATTTGTAAGGCAAGGGGACACTAGGTGGTCTTATAAACCTAATTGTCCACCTTAGTCATTTTTGGGACAATTTTTATGATAGGTTGGCATAAGATAGTATAGGAACCCTAAGGAATTTTGAAGATGTTCATTTATCCTTTCTATGGTTCTTATTAGAGTCTAGGCTTAGAAATTTACTAGTTTGTAACATTTGACATCTTTTTGTAAAAGGTTGCCAATGTTACAATATTGTGTGATGCAACCTTTTTGTCAAAAAGTGCAACTTTTGAATCCAAATGTTTACAAACAATTTGGTTAGTTGGAACTATTTGGGAGATGTATAAAAATGTTGATAAACCTTTCTTTAGGTAGAGGAGTAACCTATTGTAAATTTTTATGCCTAAATCAATAAAATCTAATTATTTTCTTCAAAATCTAATTGTATTATGAGTTGTATAGATCCCCATGAAACATTTAAGGTTTTGAAAAGTTATCCTAGTATCTTATGAGAAGTTTACAAGTGGTTTGAAGTCTTGAAGTGGAGTGGAACATAAGTTACATAATTTTGATTGGTCACTAGTTGCAAGAAGGCCCTAACTAGGGTTTTGAGAAAAAAACTCCCCCTTCCCAAAGACTCTAGCATAGGAAAATTCTAAGCCTTTGTGGAAACAAAGTAGAGAGGATGTACTTTAATATTTTTTAGGTATCAGATCAAGAGGCAGTCGATGGAGGGAGGAAACATTAAACCCTCTGGACATGCATCTTGATGTGACTGCCAAGAATTTTGGTTTTGAAGAACAACTTGGCCTAGGGGTGGAATAAAGACATAAATCCTTAGATTTAGTATTTTGGCATGATCCTACAACTATTCCAATTGTATTCATTGGAAGGAAATTTAAAGTTGAGGCACTTTCTTTGTAAAAGATACCTAATTTCCTTATTAGGCTTAGGAGGAAATGGTCTGAGTTAGGAGATTAACCAAGAGTCTTGGCATGGAGGGTGTTGTTGGTGATTTTATTGAAACATTTAAGGGTGTTTTGGAATTTCTTTGGTATGTTTCCATTTAAGGTTCCTTCATTAATCCATTTTTGCTCCTTGTAGCCCTATTTTGGCTTTGGTGTCTAAAAAGTCTCTCAAAGTTGTTTAAGTGTGGGATTTTCCGTATATTGCATCTACATGTGATGTATAACCTTGTTCCATCCCTGATTTTTTTTTTTCTATTTGTGACTTAATGGTACCTTAAGGGCATTGAAGATTAGGGAGAGAATCTAATCTTTAGGTGTAGGTTTTGGGATCTCCAAGTAGAGCACTAGACTGTATATTGAGTAGAGAGAGTATACAACCTTATAGTGTTTTATTTATATAGTTTGGAGCTATTCTCCATCAAGATTTCTTGTTCATTAATTTATTAATATACTTCATCAACAATTGAACAAGGTGGTATCTACAATTTTCTCAGATCGTCAAACTCCATCTGTTCATCACATTCTTCCTCCTCAACTACAACCAATTTTCTCTTTTGCCTCTTGTGAAATTTCACCTTTGGAAAAATATCCTATTTTATTTTTTCTTTAATTCCTTTTGATTTAACAAATGGGGCTAGGCTATCTTTGATCTCGTTATGATTTTACTTTTAGGATCCTGAAGTTTAGCAACCTTCTGCACACCTTTTCTGAGTATAGCTTTAACCTTAGTTTCTACAATTATAAGTATATTTTCCTTGGTTGGCTTAGGCTTGGAAATAACTAGCTCTTTACCTTTTCCTTCCTTAGCTTTAGTTATATTTTCTTACCCTTCTTCATCATCCTTGTCGTCAAGACTTTTCTTCTTTCTTTTCTTTTTTATCTTGGGCATATACTAGACTCTGCTTTCATTCAATTCTTTACTATGTCATATGTTTCAAATGGCTCAAAATTTGGATCAACATCTTCTAATAATAGTGTATTTAGTGTTTCTATGACTTCATCAATATTAGCTTCATAAGACATAAGCCTTAACCATGCAATTCTAGGTAACATTGCCTATGCGTAAACAAAATTTTTGTATGCAATGAAATATATCTCATCAAAATATCTATCTATAGAAAATTTAGGAATCCTCATTTGATTTTTCATTTTTATTTTGAATTCCTTAAAGGAGTTATCCATTATTTCTTCAAAATTATCTCCCAACTAACTTATAAGTTCCTTTATCCATTCCATAGTTGTTTTGGGTCTATCCCACACTATAGTACTAGCTATAGGAAAAGTATTATGTATATAAAATAATATGTAGACTAAAAAAGATCCAAACTTACATGATGCGTTCTTTTGTTTCTTCATTGTTCCTAGATTCTCTATCAGTTTTTATATTTGTAGCTTGGTAAGTCATAAGTATGATCCTTTTTAATAATTTTCTAGCCTAGGTCTACTACAACACATGGCACACTATTCAATTTGTTGGATTGGTAGAATTTGGGTGCTATCACATGAACTATGAATTTAATCATAGGATCTTCAATCCTATTAATTGAAATCCCTTGACCATTCTACTTAGCTTTGGTAGATTTTTAATCTCATTCCATATTGTTCTTCTTATGATCTTTGATCAGTCCAAGGTAGGGTATCTAGTAACTTGACATATTATGTCCTTGTTAATATTGATTGGACATCCTTCTAACCATACCTTCATATCATGAATATGGATTATGACAATTTTTATCCATTCAAACTTAAAAACTTTAGGTGAACCTAGGGCATAGGTAAGCCCTTTCTTAGCAACAATCTTGTATTCATCATTTAGTATTCCATTGTTTCATACCTTCTCATAAGATGTTATCATCTCAAAATCTCCAATTTCTCCTACTTTGCACATACAATAGGATCTTACATCCCATACAGTCAAAAATCTGGGTGGAATTGATGATAGGGTTCCAATATCATCTTCAGTTTCATCAAAATTTAAATTGTTACCAAAATCCTTTGAAATGTGTCTTAATGAAATTCTTAGGAATGTGCCCATATTTTCCACAAAAATGAAAACTATATCATGTATTGTAATCCCAATGATGAGTATTACCTTTTCTTGATGCCTTTTTTTTTTGCCAAATGTCTGGTTAGATTTTATTTTGGATATACACTCATGAGCTCTATGTTCTAACAATTATAGCATTGTCCTTCAAATCTAGATGTAGTAGATGAATCCTTTTTCTTTGTTCTTCATTCATGTTCTTGGTGTCCTACCTTCTTTCAATTAAAGCAATTACCAATAAACCTAGGTTTAGAAGTTTGCATACCATTCTTGCTTCTACAAATTTTTTTTTTGTGTCCTAGTTTACCACAATGATGATATTTAGGTGTAATGCCCCACCAAGAGATCCTTGGAACAAGGATGAAAAACAAGCCAGAATAATTTTTTTACAAGTGTAAGTGCACAAGACAACAACATACACAAATCATACAAATTGCAATGGAAGACTTAACGACCATCCTGGAAGCCAATGGATCTCCAAATGTCACCACTAACAAAAACATAAACAAGAAAACATAAGAGATCAACCAAGCTAAAAGATCAAAACAGACTCCTAAAAATTGGCTAAGTATGAATTTTGAAGCCTTGAAATTTCCTAGAATCTTTATCTTAGCCCGTAAAGGTCTGAAACCCATCTCAAATGAATCGTCGCATATATTAAAGTATATATTAAGTATAAAATTATACTTAAATGATATATTTTAAACCCCTAGGAAAACTATTTTGAACTAGGAAGATCAAAAAACCAAAAGGATATCCAAAACCAACTTTCAAACTTTTTTTTGACAAGCGCAAATAGCCCCTATTTTTTGCACGAAATTGAAAAAATTGTAGAGTTTCGCATGAATAAGTTCCTTCTCATGTGAAGAAGTTCCTTCTCACATGAAGAAGTGCACAACCTCACATGAATAAGTTCACAACCTCACGCAAAGACTTGAAAACTTGCACGAGAACTCAAATGAGCACACACACACAAAAAGTAATAAAAAGGCTAAGGAAACTATGAGACAAAGTTCCTCCACACCGGGGAGTACCAGATCCACATCTCAAGGTAAGAACACTCAAATCAAAGCTAATAGAAAGAAAATAGGAAGTAAAGTCTAACCATCTAACCAATAGCAAGGGGAAGAACAAAAAGGAAACATCGTAGTGAACTGAAAATAGCCACATCACATTTAAGCATGAATAACATTGCAATAAACAAAATAACCATACTAGGTACATGTTTCCTCCCATATATTAATGGAATCATAAGACTAGCGTGGGTCCTAACCATCCCTCGTGCATAATGTCCCAAGCCACCAATCAAATTGTCTGTGCTGTCATAACAGGATGTCACTACTAAACATGCTACAACAATCATAAGGAAATCTAACATGCTAGTAGTAAAGTGTGAGATAACATCATCTAACATATGCTAATCATTATCATAAGGAAATGCATCAAACTAATATCATCTACACACAATAAAAAAGCATCCCAATAAAAGCATTAAATCACAAGGAAGCATACTCCAAAGACTGAAGTACCGAGTGAAAAAATCCAGTAGAGATTGTACTAGGCTCAAGACCATCTCTATACACTAGTCCCTAGCAATGGTGAAGTAGCTATGCCTCCCAACCACATGACACCCATAGGTCCACACCCACTATGCTGATGGAGATAGAGATCCAACCACAAACACACACAAAACAAACATCCATGGCTAACACTTATGCCAGGTAGTATGATGACTAAATCCAAGACACCAATAATGCATAACTATAGGTCCTAGTCAGACATCTCAAAGGCTAATATGTAGGGACTAACATCATGGAGAGTCGCTTGGCATCAAAAGCCCAAGCTAGGACTTGTGTAGATTCAACATCCCTCAACGGAAAGGCTCTGATACCCCAAAAAATTTATTTTCTTAAGATTATTACAACACAATATTTTATTTAATTATCACTTAATTAAAGCTTCCTTCACCAACCCTCAGAGCACAATGATCACCAGGCTATGAGGTAGAAGCCCCCTCCATATGCTACCCTACCCTACCCATAATCATCTAATGATGAGTGCCCATAGGCATGCAAATTCCCAACCCATCCCAAATGATCGCAACTTCTAGAAGTACTACAAAATATTGGGCCCTTTAGGTCACCCAAAAAATGTACTCGTGTGTGGCGCACCACCATCACAAAGATCAGACCAAAGGACTGGATGAGAACACAAAGCAAAAAATCCCTCATTTGAAATAGAATGAAGAGGATGGGTGCGTCACGCATCCCAATGCAAAAAAAAATGCAAAAGTGGTATGATTGATCTCCAAATAGATCAGCTAGGTCCATGAACCACAATGTGCTGAGAAAACTTGAGAAAAGAGGGCAGCACACAAAATGAGGTAAAAACCCCAAATTTTAGAAAATTTTCAAAATTAAAAACCCATTTGGCCTTTGGGTACAAAAACCCCAAAAATCCAAAAACAAATAAAATCAGACATCGTATGCAAAAACAACCAACATAATGGCTCACAAACCCAAACCCCCATTTCAAAAAACATGGAATATGTTCATACCCAACCAACCAAGTAGAACCAACATGCAGAAATGGAGGGGAACACTAGTTCTCAACCTCCTAACATACTGCTACAATACGAAAGCAGAAACAAAGCAAAAACATTAAAATAGGAAGGCCCTACCTGATAGCAAAAGGGGCCAAAATAAAAACTCTCAAAATAAAATAAACAATCCGCCAAAACTGCTGAAATTGACAACAAAGCAAGAAATCCTCGAGCTGAATCCAATGAGACCAACCTCGCAAAGATCCCATACTCATAGCTCCCACATCGAACCAAAAAAAAATCCTTCAGAAGAGGATTTCCAAATTTTCTCTCCAAATTCAATTTCCAAAATGTGAGAAGTGAATAATGAATTCACTTTTCCAATACTTATTCATTTTTGAGTGAATAGTTGATTATGGAAAATAGCTAATTGGAGTAGTTAAACTCTGAATCAACCCAAAAAAAGAGAGGTTATTATCCATAATGGAAATTCACCAAAGGAAAAGCTGCGAGAAGTTAAATCCGAAAAGATTAAAAACCCAGAAACCCAAAATCACAAAAAATCACTTAACACTTTCATGATAAATACGAACTTCTAAATGTATAGACCTGCTCACTAGTCTAATCACATAATGCAGATGAGTTCGAATTTACTAATCACCGAAAGGTTTTAAATTAAAACAACTAAATAAGGATACGTCAACCATACAGGAGCGACATTGGGAAAATATGAATAGCTAGATCACCAACTCCATAGGCCACTACTAGGGATGTAATTCCTGCCCACTAGAGCACACGATCAAGTGCAATTTCATATAATATAATAGCCAAAGCAATTTAAACATTAATTAACTAATTAATCCATTTACATCACTCACATTTACAGAAAGCGTAAAGAACATAGATGAAGTAAATACCCATAGCATAAAATCCATCTCATAACATAATCAACAAATATATCCAATACGTCATATAACCAGATATCATTATAGATCTATTGTCATCTCAAAATAGCATCAACATGTAAAATGATAAACTGAACAACATAGAAATATAACATCTATGGTACTAAGTCAAAGTATAACATTCGACCTTCAGGTCAACATAAGGTACAAAATAAGAGTATCAAGTATCTCTCGAATCAAAATAGACAAGGTACAGACTGCAACCATGAGAGGCACTATAGTAGGCTTACCTTTGGATTTTGCATTTCTTTTTTCTCCACTCTTTGATGATTCTCCTTCTTTAGTAGATGAATTGTGCTTGTTGTATCCCAATCTAGAAGTATCTAATGTTGACCTTGGTGATCTCATTAGTTCTTCAAAATATTTGATATCCTCACTTAGTTTGTTCATTCTTTCCAGAAGTTCTTTTTTAGTCCTTAACACATTTCTCAGTTTCTCATGCTATGATCTTAAGCTTGTGATCTCCAAGTCCTTCCTATTTGCTTCTTAAGGAGAAATTATCTATTCATTTATCATATCCAAATGATTTTTTGTGAGCTTCTATAATTCAAATGATCTTTCTTCAAGTCTAGTTGTTGTATATCTTTTGACTTCATCCACCATCATTTTGTCTTCTTCATCTTTCTTCTTTTTCTCTATCAATTCTCATAGTCCTACTGATTGAGTTTCCTATTCTCTCTTGAGTAATTTTACTTCTTTCCTCAAAATGTTGTTCTCCAATAGTTCTACTATTGTTGCATTGCTATCATTAGTCTTTCCAATGTCAAATAGTCCTTTTGTGTTAACTTCCTAATATTATGTGTCATTTTAGTGAATTGCCAACTTTTCCCTTTTAGTCAAGGATTTTGTTAAGTCTTCTCTCTCTCCTTCAAGTTGTTTCAATATGATCTTGATTTTAATCATTTGGTTCTCAATGAATTTTCCCATTAGGTATTCCTCCATCTCCAAGATTTGATCCTCCCAAGCCATTAGATTTCTTCGAAGAGAACTAAGCTCTGATACCAATTGTTGGAAGGATTTAATGGGAAACAAGTTACTAAGAGGGGGATGAATCAAGATCTTAAACTTTTACTACAAAACCAAATTATTGATTTCACAACTAATACATCTTATATCATATATGTAACATCAAAACTATAATGCTTAAATGTAAATGAAAAAATCACATCCATGAAAATATTCAACACATAACACAAATAATTTGGGTATCGAAAAACACTTCAATATGAAGGTAAAATTGAGGTGGGGATGAAACCCACAAATATTCACTATTTCAACAATAAAATTAAGTTATTAGTATTACAATGTTTGACCATAATATATGGTCTCCCCTATGAGGGGTCTACCCTAATAAAAGCTATTAAGACTACTAGATCTTACCTTCTTAAAGGATATTACACTTACAATCAAGTAAGGACTTTGTTAGGATCACTCAGTTAAGATATTTTCCTTGAATCAATATGTTAAATGGATTTGATACTTGATCATTAGTTTTTTCTGCAAGATAATTTTGGATCTCCTCTATTCAATCTCTCAACCTAATCTCTCAATCTGATATCTCCATTCTATCCTTTACTACTTGGATTTCTCTGTTTGATCTCCTCTTAGACTTATCCATTCTTGCTTTGTTCTATCCAAGTGTTCATTCCTTCACTTGCGCATTTGCCCATTTTTTCAGACACACTTGTGCTTCTCCTTATATATTTGATCCTAGGGTTAGAACCATCTTTAAATAGACAATCTTCAAAATTTATAGATCATAATCAATGGTTCATAGTTTATCTTCTTTTTCCATTTCCCTTCTGATTTATGGATTGGTAGATTTTCCTTCTTTGGGATCATTACCATCTATAAAGATGCATAAATTACATCTTAACTATCTGTACAGTCACTAAATGTATATAAATGTTAGCCAAAAATAGTTTACACAGGTGTCTATGTGATTACCTAATGGTTTTCTTAGCATCTAAATATTTTGACACTTGGACATTACTAACATTCATTTTGGAACTTGACTTCTACATGCTTGATTATTTCTATTTACTTGACAAAATTTATCTTCCAATTTACTCGATCTAAACTATGTATGATCAACTTATATATGCACTTGATTTCAATGAGGGTGATCGACAATCTCTGACTTTTTTGGCATATAATGAAAAAAAAAAGTCATCAGCCTTTGCTAGATGACTCGGTCATAGTGATGACCTTCCATCCTTTCCTATTAAATGACTAAGTGTTTGGATACTAATATGAAACATAGGCATAGAGATAAAAAATCTCCCCCTTTGACGTTGGTGGGAAAACACTTTGTCATGAATAATCATTTCATTCAAAAATACCCCCCCTCTCCTAGGACTATAATCTCAATTTGCAATTTGAATGTACTAATGATGTTCCATATGATGTCTTTGACTCAGATTTATGATATTTCCCTTGATTTATACTATCATTTAATTTCATTTAATTTCCCCTTTGATTGACTAATTTGCCCCTTGCTTTTGTCACTTATGAAGTGGGGTTTTTTGGGGCTATTTTATAATTCTAAGAAAAATTCTCATGATTTGCCAAAATTTTTGCAAATCCTTTATTCCCTTTTTCTTTATTTTCTCCAAAACTTGAATGTGAATTTCTAGCTCAGTAGCTAGATCAATTAGGCTTTCAATATTGGATAATTTTGTGACTTTCTTCATAAGATTACGTGTTATAGATACTTCCTACTAAATAATTTTAAAATATGGTAGCAATTGGAATTGAATTAATATCAGTTTATTTCTCATATCACTAACTTGAGCTATGAGCTCGGCTAACCTCTACTGTCCAAATGTTAACTTATTGTATGAGGGTAAGCTCAAACTTGCATTCTTTCTTATTGAAATTGTACAGTCGCTCATGTCAGTGTGTACTATATCAATAGATTGTTGGTTCTCCAATGTGAAGAACTAAGAATCACATAGGTTCATATATAAAGTATATATAGTCTTCAAAATTGCTTCTAGTTGTATGACTAAATTGGAAAGCTTTGTTTGTCTATGTAAAAGCTCTCAAGAGATTTTCTCTAATACTTTGTGCTCACTTTATTTCAAATCATTGCATCAAGTTATCATTGGTCTCTCTATCTTCTAATTGAACTTTATCAATTATGTGCACTAACTTATCCCAAATTTGATGTTCATTGTTCAAGTCAAATATCCCAAATGCATCTACAAGAATATTGTTAATAGTATGTAGAACTTGTTTCTTTCTATGCTCTCTTCATAGCTGTTCTTTCTTTGCCTTGTGGCTCAACAAAAAAATTTAAATCTTGCATTTTATCCAATTTTAAATTGTTTATGTCATACATGGGTAAAGTAATTATGTCATCTATTCTTATTAACTCAACTCCCATCCCTTCTTAATGAGTCATAATATGAGATCATGGGGTTGTATCACTTGGAAGTGATAACTACAGTTTTTTACCTTCCCAAATGATCTAGACACCTATTACTACTCTTGAATAGATATAACCTACTATATAAGTGTTCTAGTCAATGGTTTTAATGGATTTGCACTCAGAAAATGTATAATAAATTGTGTAGCTTCTTGCTCTTTTTATTTCTCATGTTCTTTTGTCATTTATGTTTCCTTGGCCTATGCAATCTTAATCTTTGACTACAATATAGGCCTACAAGTGAATTTTGGGAACATAATTATAGCTTTTCCATGTCCCTCAACACTTGTATCCTTAGTATTTAATACAGCCTTAGAACTATCAACCTTAGCACTATCATTCCTTGGATATTTTATGATTTGTACCAATACGGGATTGTTGTTAGGTAGAGATGTGTCAGGCTCAACATTTTGTAAGTATTCATCTATTAATTCATTTTGATCATGCAGTGTTGAATTGGGAATATCCTCTATGGTGACAATATCTTGTTGTTCATACCCTTCCATCAATTGCCTCATTTTCTCAGCAAGTTTGGCAACTCCTTTTACTTCATCTTCTTATACTCTAACTTCTCCATCTCTTCCCTCTTCTTCTTTTTCTTCTTTATTAACTAATGGACTAAGAAAATAAAATTCTTCTCTCCATATATTGAGGCTCTCTTGCTCAACTTCAGGAGCTTTATTCATCAGAAATTTATACATCCTTTTTGTTGGAATGAATTTGTTTACAAAATATTTTAGGGAAATAGACATATGTGTCTTCCCTAAATATGTCATTATTTGTGCTAAGGTATTCTTTGTGATTTGTCTCTTATTATATAATACTCACTTCCAATTAGCATTAACTTTATTATATAAATTTTATGGAATGTCTTTTCCCATCTCTATATGTGTAGTCTTCAATTGTATCATCATTCTTATCAAAGATTTTTCAAAATTTTCTTGATATTATTTATTTAAATTAATCTCTTTGAATCCTATCAAGTTTTCTTATTCAATGATTTCTTGACATTCCTTATCAACAATTGAGGGAGGTAGTCTCAACACAATCTATAATTTTCTTCTAACTAGTGAGCACAAGATTGTCAAAGTAGTTATTCATGATTCCTTCAAAATTCTTGTCCAACTAACTTATCAGTTCATTTATCTATTCAATGGCTGTTTTCTGCCTATCCCACACTATAGTACCAACTATAGGAAAATAATTTTGTACATAAAAGAATATATAGCAAACAAAGATAAAAAATTATATGATGTGTTCTTTGCTTTCCTGATTTCTCCTAAATTCTTTGTCAATTGTTCTAGTTGAAACTTAGAAATTTCATATGTATGATCCTTTTAAAAAAAAAATTAGCATAGGTCTACTACAACACATGACACACTATTCAAAATCTTGGATTGGTATAATTTGTGTGCTATCACACGAGTTGCAAATTTAATCACAAGCTCTTTAATTCCATTAATTGACATCCCTTGACCATTCCACTTAGCTTTGGTAGATTTTTCAATCTCATTCCATACCATGCTCCTTATGCTCTTTTGTATGTCCAAGGTAGGGTATCCAATAACTCGACTTATTATGGCCATGTTAATCTATTAGAAATAGATAATACTAAGAGGTTGGGGGAGGGTGGGGGGTGAATGAGTATTCTACAAACTTTTTCCCACAAATGGGTATTGTTAATTACTTAACAACATGAATATGAAAGTACAAACTAATAATTTTGAACAGTAAACAAATCCATACATAGAGAGAACTCGTAACACAATATTTTGTTAATTAAGGAAACCCTCACCAAGGGAAAACCCCCGTGGGATGGTACCCATAAGATAATCCATTAAACAAAAGAATAATGTTAAGGATATTGAACCTACTAGGAGTCTATGAAATACATGGGTATGTGTAGGATCATGGTCAACCAAACTATGCTCTTAAGTGGTAATGAAAAATTAACAAATCAGGGTTATGTCAACTTGGTGTGCAATTTTCACCTTGTTATGAACTTTGTATCAAAAAGTTGATAGAAACTAATCTCTATAAAGTTGAATTTAGTTTCTAAACTATTAGGCCTTATTTGAAATAAATAAAAATTGATTGGTAAAAAAAAAAAAAATTTAATGCAATAGTTCAAAAATTTCAAGACAAAAATAAGAAGTAGATGTATGTATGACCACCTTAATCAAAATCAAATGATAATATTTTTTAATAAGATTATATATAATAATTAGACTCATTCATGGATGTGACACATATTTTTGGGTATTTTTAATCTAAATAAAAATTTAATTATTAATTTTCTACTATACTATTTTTGGAATAAAAAATCTCGTGTCTAACCACCTTAACTAATTAAAAAATATACATAATTTAAAGGTTTTTTTTTTCTTTCCTTATAGTAGAAAAAGCATAGAATTTAGTGCATCTTTTGGATTTTAAAAATGTTGTTCCATTTGAAAGTTATAGTTTTTTTTCAATCAGTATGTCAATCGACACTTTATATGTGACTCCATTAAAAAATAAGTAATAATTACTTACTAAAATTTTCATTTGATAGACATTACATTTATGGAAAGATAAGAACATTTTTAAGAAACCCTTTATATTTCATCAAATATGCATGAAAAAAAAAGTTGTCAGCTACCTGTTTGAAGTAAAGAACAGGCCAAAAACACATTTTTAGGACATTTTTAAAGTTGACCATGTAGAGTTTCTATCCTAAGATATAATAGGCCTTATAAAGGTATTAGTTTTTTGGTTTAGTATTATGGGTGGAAAAAAAGTTGGAATAGATTTTGAAATGATTTGAGGCATTTTAGAACTACATAATTTTTAGGTCATCACTTTTTAGCACACCATGATCCTGCACGTACCGACATATAGTGTCTCAATCCTTGTTCCATGACTAGGCCCAATTAAAAATATTAACCCTATTAGGAGTTGCTTCAACCATATTAGGAGTTGGTAATACAATTAAAAATGTATTCAAGAAGAGGGCACTGCCCTAATATGTAATAATATAATATAATGCTATTATACAAAATGAGATAGATACAAATTCCACTTTATTACTTCCAAACATTTGGCCAAATAAAAACTTAGCCCATGCTAACTTAGGGTTGAGATCTAGGATATCATCCCTAAATAATTAAGTAATTATTTTGTAAACAAAAAAATTCCTTAACTTGTTATTCAACTATTACTGGTGTGCCCTATTCTGCTTTGTTCACTACCTTTATTGGTAAATCTGATATAACTAACACCATACTAACTATACCATACTACACACTTGGATACATCATCAAGACTATCTATAGTACCTATCCTTAACTTCACACATTCAAAATGTCATTGTAGACTTTGCAATATCAAAAGCTATCTTTGTATTGCTAGTGAAATTGTTTAGCACTTATATAATTTTTTATGTTTGATTGTAGGGTCTTTGTATGTACATTCTGTCATCTCATCTTAAGACATATATTTCCATAAATGAAAACCATTAATAATCCTACTTATCCATATTTCCAACAATCTACCCCTTTGGCATTGATGGAAACATATGGGAAAATTGGCTAAGTTCCAAAATGTTAATCAAAAGCTTCCTAAAAACTGGCCTTCACAAAAATTAACAAAATTTCAAAGTAAAAAATTTGTGGATCATTAGAATTATAATCATATTTTCCTTATATCTCCTAGAAATACTACTTCCCCTTAATATATAACTATTTCTTTCCTTTATATTATATTCTATACAATTTTACTATATACTTCCCCCCCCTTTAACATCAATAACAAAGGTGTCAAAATTTATGTACATGTCAAAATTGAATTACATTTTGTGGCCTAACTTGATATTTCAGAGACACAATCTACAAAATTTGTCTTTAATTTCACTCTATCTATTTCTTCCATGTGTCTCTCAATGCCTCTATAGTGCTCAAAAGTGCACATAATACACATAGTGCATAGGATGCCACTTCTACTGCATTCAAATTAGTATATGCAAACTTCTCTTAAGATGTCTTAAAGTAAGACATTGTTCCAACTACTTCTATAGAATATTACTCTTAAGGTATAGTTATTCTCTAAATATGGTTAATCTTTTAATTACCCTTTCCATTTCGAGTTCATTGATCTTGATGAGATCATGAACTTTCAGCAACTCAACCTCAATGTCTTCAATATTCACATTTGGTTGCTACTATATGATAGTGAGTGTTTGAATCTCACTCATCTATGCTAAGATCTTACTGTCAATGGCTTTTAAATAGTTATAGGACATAATTCATTATCCATACAACTTATTTCCCTCTTCAAGACATCTTAACTCCTTCACACAAACATCAAATGTTCGCAAGTCATTACACACATTTGTACAAACTGTATAAAATAGTTGTGCATCATGCCTTGTCTATGCCTATACTAATGTATTATTTTATCGTGTGGTGAATTTTCCATCAACCACCTTCACCATATCCTTTTCCTTTTTCTACCAATCAAGTTCAATTATTTTATGTGTCACTATAATTTGTATTTTCTTCAAGACTTCTCCCAAAGTTCTCTCTAGAGATTTCATTTTCTTATTCTTTTCCAACAAATTACTCAATGAAGATACCATACCCTTATAGTTATCATCATCATCAGATATTGCTAGGAGTGTGGGAAACAATGGGAATTTTCTTGTCACGGTTGTAAGAATTAGTTCATCTACCTCATGCTGAAAGATTACTTTATCAAAATTTCTATTAACATGTTTGAGCTATGGTTGGAATGCACTTTCTTGCATCACAACCTTCCAACTGTGCTTCATTTTCTCCTTTGCTTCCTTTTCCTCTCTCCTTTTCTCTTTTTATTTTCTTCCTTCTTCCATCTTTTTCTTTTCCTCTTCTACTTCCTTCATTGTTTTCTTTGTTTCTTCTTTCTTTTTCTTCCTTTTATTTTCTTCCTCCTTTCTTTTATTTTCTTCCTCTTCTTTCTTTTTCCTCTCTTCCTCTTCTTTCCTTTTTTTCTTTCCCTCTTCTTTCTTCTTCTTGTTTTCCTCTACATTCCTCTTCTTTTTTTCTACTTCTTTCCTTTCATTTTCTTCTTCTTACATTTTATTTCTTTCTTCTTCTTTTCTTTTTCTAAACTTTTCTTTTTCTTCTTCTCTTCTACTTTACTCTTTCTTTTCTCCTCTTCTTCATTAGAGCTATAGTAATCAATGTTATTCCCAGCAATATTTGGCCCAAGATCCTTGAAATTATCTTTTGCAATATTTACTATCACCTTATTGTAACCAACTTGCATGGTGTCAGTCCCAATAGAGATCTATGAAGATAGATCTATCATCTGAGTGGCCTTGACTCCCATTTCTATTGTTGCTGGTGTACTTTTCTCAATATACATGGGTATTTCTCCCCCTAACTTCGTACTCTATTTTGTGACCTTAGGTATAGAAGTCATGTATCTTACAATTGATTCCTCTATCTTCTTATTAACTTCTTCATAGTTTCCTCCCATCAAGAGAATATATCCTCTTTTGTTTCTCAACAAGGGCTCAATACCCTTCATTATTGGAATTATGTCATCATCAATATTGACTTCACAAAATTTCTTTATCAAGTTTTCTCTAATTTTCTTGTCTTCTTTAATGACTCTTCTTCTCCTATTAACAAATATGCTATATAGATCTTGTGGATTTTTTTTTGTATATCTTCAAATCCCTTGTTCTTCAATATCATATTCCTAACAATAACATTTTCTAATTGAATTCTCTCTATGTTTCTATAAAAACTATAATATTTATTCAATTGAACAATTGTTTTTTCATTAATGATTTGCATATTCAAATTTTCTACCTTAGGCTTCCAAGGATTTTTCTCAATAGCTATCTTTAATTCTCCAATTATTTTTTCTATAGGTCTATCATCTATTCCTCCTCATCCTCTGACTCATCCAATTCAATCATTTTGAATGCCTTCATCCTCTTGCTTAGTCCACTTGGTAACTACTTGGTTCTTTTCTTGCTTGGTGACTCAATTTCTTATTTCAACCTTGTAAGTCTTTCTCATTTCCTTGGAGGATTAACTGATTTGACATAAATAATTATGACTTTCTCTTCATCAAGATTCTTAATAGTATATGTAATAGAGGGTTACACTTGTGCTACTATGGCATACAGGATAATAAATATCTAAGAAATAGATCCTTTTACTATTACAACTTGAGAGGGTCCTACCATTGCAAGGGGTGTGGCTAATAATATCTATTTTTTTCTACTTGCTTCCATTTCTAAGGAAATTCCTTTAACCTCATTGAATTCTTCTCTGGTCACACTAGATTCCTTCAAGATAGATTCTATCTTCTTGTCTAACTTCTTCTTAATTTCCTTACTATAGAGTTCACTATGAACCTGTTTCATCTGTCCCTCATAAGTTCCCCATATAGGGCATTTCTTTTCCCTATCTAACTCTAGAATGATATTCACATAAGCTTCTATGAGGTATTTACTCATTTCATAGCCCATAGGTTATACAAAATTAACTTGTGGTTCTATATCCTCCAAGCATGTGACATAAATTTCAACCATGAAATATATGTCATCTTTGTACTTGTCCACTAGATATTGAGGGATTTTGAATCTCTTCTTCATCTCAATCTAGAAGCTCTACATCATTCTGGCTATGTTAATTCCTTCCTTTGATCATCTTTTGTAATGGTAAGTGAACAAATTCATTATGCACTTGGTTCCATTCCATTCATGATCTAATATACCTATAAACTTTTTGATAACTTGGAAGAATAAGTGAGCTATTAGAGATTCAAACCCAAACACTATGCTTTTTGGCTTCTTTAACTTCTCAATGCTGTCAAGTAACTATTGCTTCACAAGTATACACATGTTGATCTTTTCCTTCTTTATAGTCATAATGTATGCTGCATGGATGAATCCAATAGGTAAAAAGTTCAATCTTGAACTGTGGTTCATATTGTAGCCTATAATCTTGTTGATTATTCTTATATCAACTTCCTTAATGAGATCAATTCTCATATTTGGGCCATCTAATTTTGTTCTTATTTGGTCTCAACTAATTTCCTTACATTCTTCTCATTCAATGGATTAGTCCCTCAATTGCTCAGTCTAGTCAACTTGCATATTATGTCATTATCAATCATGATAGGGATGTCTCCTACCTAAAGCTTTCCTTCATTAATTTTTCTTATGATTATTCTACTTCAATAATGGTTGTCAAACTCTATACAGAACATCTTGATAAAGTTCATTTCTTCCAAATGCTAAAAATGTTGTTTCAATGATAAGTCATTGTTACAAACCACATTCATATCCTTGTGAATATCATTGCCACCAATGCTATCAAACATTTACTAAATACATACCCTAACATCTTCCACATGCAATATGTTTGGAGGAACTTTAAAAAATGATTGCAAAGGATCATCTTCCATTGTCACAAATGGGTGTTTCTTAAACTTGTACCTTGGCCTCTCATTTATGTCACACATAGTGGGATTTTCCATCTTAAATTGACTCAAAACTTTCAAAAATATGACTGAGATGCTTTCTAAAATACCTAAAATTTGTGTAACTAGGGATTTTCTTCTTTCACACTATGAATGCTTCATATTTTCTTTTTATTCACTACCAAATTACACTCAATTGTTTCTTAAAAATTCACATGATTGAATGGTACTAAAAATCTTGTTCACATCCCTTAAATATTTTTAATTTGAACTTCACATTGATTGCACATTTACCCAGTTTTGTAAAAGATGTTCTCTATTAACTAGTAAACTTGTCTTCATTCTATAGACATCCAAAATTTGGCAAAGATTTAAATCATGCAATCCCGATCGATCAGGAATGAATTAAAGATAAAATTAGAAGAAACACAACAAACTTTTAAATTAAAAAAATTGCATTAGGTCATTAATCACCTTTTAAATCAACAAGACCTAAATCAACTTTAAAAAAGGAAGAAAACAATTCAAATTCATAAATTAAAATGCAAAAAAGGAGGAAGAAAAAGATAAAGTGTTGAAAATAAATCATTTAGTAAATCAATAAAATCACTTTATCCTCACAAGATGGAATTCTCCCTTTTTCCATTTAAAAGAATTTGAAAAAATTCTCATATTATCCCCAAAACCAAGTTTGTTGGACTCTTCCTCCAAGCCTTTTATGAGATATTTTGAGTTTCACTTTCACCCCTAGTCAAAAGTGAAAATCCTAGTTATTACCCCAACCCCTTCCAAAATCCTATAAATAGGAAGGAAATCTAAGAGACAAGGGAGCCATGTTTTTTTATGCATCTACACTATAGGCATATTTAGACTCATTATTTTAGCATTTTCATTATAGTGATTTCATCACATTGTTAGTATCATTTTATGTTATTTAGCATCATTTTGTATCATTTAGCTTCATTTATTGCATATTTAGCTCATGGAATGATCATTTCAAGAGCATTTCTAGGAGTTGCATTTCACACATAATCCACATTATAGTCATAGATCTTGCATTTTTCATCATAGATCTGCATTTTTAGCAATATCCCATTCTAGAACTATCACTAAAAGGTTGGTCTAAGAGCTATTTTAGTGGTTTTAGTTAGGGAGACATGAGATTTTTGTAGAGATTACTTGCTCCTGATGATGTCTTGGGTCTAGTATAGTTTGTCAACAGTCCATTTTCTTTTTACGTCAAAGTTTCATGAATACGCATTCTTTTACCATGTACAAAATGGTGCCCACCATGGGACTAAACTAAAAACCTCTTGACTTTCAAGTTTTTCAATCTAATCCTTCTTCTTTTTTAGTATAGATCTATGTTTTTCTTGCTTTCTTTTGTGTAGATCTAGTCAAATACAGGTTCTACTATGTCTGGGAGGCCTCATATCAGCAAGAATAGCATTCCAAAGTCATTCCCAAGCATAAAAGAGCTAGATCTGGGTCTTTTGATGCTTTTGCACTATGTTTCAATGCTTCCAAGCAATATTCTAATGCTTATGAACTCTTTTTTTGCACATTTAATCTTAATGTAGTGCTTATACATCATTTTGTATCACATTTTCTTTATTTAGTAACACATCTACATATTCTTATAGCACTCTTAAGAGTACTATGATGCATTTAATCATTTATATAGAGCATCTGAAGCATATCATAGTGAATTTAGCTTTTTAATAGTGCATTTGCATAATAGAATAGCATATTTGAGGTTTTCTATGATGCATTTAACCATTTTTGCAGAGCATTTGAAGTATCCCATATCACTTTTGACTTTCTTTTGATGCATTTGCAAGATAAAATAGCACATTTGAGGTTTCCTGCAACACATATGAGCATTTATGTAGTGCATTTGATGAAAGTTGTAGTTTTCCAAATCTAACTCCCAGATCTAAACATTTTTTTCTTACAAGTTCCTTCTACATCAACAAAAAAGGTTTCAAACTATAGAAAAAGTACAATAGGAATGAAGACCCTCATAAATGTGCCTAGCCCTTGCTAGCTTTGAATCAGGTAGGTGGACCACTTCTCTTGTCAATTAAAAGTGTGGCATTTTTGAGCTTTCAAACATAGTTTAATTAGATCGTTCAAGCTTGCTAATCTAATAAAGAAGTAGGCCTATGCTCTAAACTCTTTTGAGTTGATTAGAATGCTTAACCTTCTGTAAAGATCGGTTACAGTTGAATGAGGAAAAGAACCCACATATAGTCTAATTAGGAGCCCCCCTATTTTCCATAGTATAAGGGCTGGAAATAAATCTTTTGTGTTTGAAATGTTTGGGGAGCCAAAGCAGTAGGGATATGCTCTCACTCTATCTAGTAATTAGATTCCCAAACCTATCTATTAACTTCCATTTCTCGCTTTTCACTAGGTAGAATAATCTTGCCATAGAAGGGCTACGTCCCAAGTTTCCTTAGTAGGGCCAATGAGAGGGATTGCCCCCAATCTTGCATTCCTAATCAAATGCAAGCAACTTGTGTTCAATGCATAGCGTTCCTCTAGTAGTCCCACAAGGGATTGTGCCAAACCTCCCTAGCATTGGTGGGAAGGTCTCTATTATAGGAGAGGTAAATTTGAACATAGTTGGAACATTAAGACCTACTAGTCACCAGCCTTAGATAACCTTGCTAAGAAGCCTTTTTTTCTTTTTTTTTCTAGGTGCGTGTGATTTTTCATTTTTTTTTGATCTCACTACCATTGTGCTTGAGTGCATTCAAACTTAATAATGAACACCAATGCGAATCACAAACTTTCAAGAAAGAAAAACCTCAAACCGGTATTGAGAAACCAAGTGTAAAAAAAAACCATTGTTGAACTATCCTTGAAACAATGCATTTGATTATTACAACAATGCTTATGAAAATTCCTGTAATGCTTCTGACTATTGTTATGATGCATATACATATAAAATAATGCATCTGATTCGACAAAAAACACATATAAGAATTAAACTAGCACATTTGAGCATTTAAATAGCACATATGAGCAACAAAACAATGCATTTGATTACTAAAATAATGCATCTGAACATTCTTGCAATGCATCTAAGAAAAAATATGAAATAGAGGCTATCTACAAACATGATACTTACAAACAAACTGTAAATTTGGATACCCTTTTCCATTCTAGCATTATACAAAGACTGAAATTTTTTGTATCTAACCAAAAACATCTTTTGAGAACAAGCAAAGCAACATCATCATCAATCCAAAAATCACCATTATCTCACTTTTCACATCACGCTAGGAACATTCAAAAACACATATCTATACCTGACTTCACAAAAGTAGACCTCATCTTATCAACATTGGCAAACAACTCATTCAAATTAGCTTGTTGCTACAAACAAATCACGGTCAACAAAAACTTTTGCTTCTTGAAGAATGCTTAAAAACTAAAAGGATCTGTATCACTTTTCATGCCACCATCCAAAAAAAGTGCATCAACAAAACCAAAACAGTCACCCATACGAGTAAGTCCCAAGATAGCAAGTAGAACCATTAAATGCATAGAACCTTTAAACCTCCCAAAATCTACCAACAATGGATTGTGCATAGAACAAAGTTACTCCTGAGTCACCTTTATTTGATCAAAATTTAGAATCTCTAGCCACAATGGGCTCATTTCACACATGGGTTAATAGAAGCATTGAATCTAAGATTGAATATTTTCAGCAAAATCCTAAACCTGTCGATATCATAGACAAGATTATGGAAAAACACAAAGAATGATACATACTCAAATTAGCACAATAAGGTACAAAATTGCCATTCAATTTTGATGTGAGCAATTTGAAATGAGATCAAGAAGAATCACCTTTAGATGTAGTCACACAAAAATTGCAAGACCTACAATTAGAAATGGAAAAAATGAAAAGAGGAAAAACACAATCCACAGAGTTTTTCCTTGAAAAAGTGTGTGCCCTACCATTTGACAAAAACATTACCTTCACACCTTTTCCTCCAAATGTGAAAATACCAAAGTATGAAAAATATTTTGGCATGTCAGATCCACAAGATCACTTGAGGCAATTCTACACGCTAAGCATGGAGTTTTTTCCATGACACAACATACTTGATGCATCTATTTCCTAGGAGCCTTGGGGAGCAAGCCATGGAGTGGTTTTCCAAATTACCCTCCAATATTAAAAATTTCAACCAATTGGCCTCCATTTTCATCACCCAATATTCTTACAACATTGAAAGAGAGGTCACAATTATTAATCTGTGTAACACAAAACAACTTCTAGGTGAGTCATTCAAAAACTTCCTACAGGGGGCACATGTTTGATAAATACCATAGAGACATACCAGATAAGGAGAAGATGGATATCTTCATCAATAGTCTCTCCAAATTGATGAATTATTGGTTCCAACTCTAAGGGCCTAAAGATTTTAAAACCACTTTAGAGAATGTAGCTAAGGTGGAAGAAACTTTGGTAAACAATGACATAATCAAATTATCTAAAGATGGTAAAGGCTTTTCCAAAAACTCCACACAAACACACAACTCCTTTGATCAATCCACAAACAAACATAAATTGTGGTGGAAAAACAATAATAAAAACTTCACAAATGAGGGGGTAGTTGAAGCTAATCATGTCAAAACTCACACTCAACCCCCTTTAAATCAACTAGGTCCTAGTGTCGCACCTCAAAAAAACAATGCTAGCCCTTTTTATTGACGTAACATAAAGACTCCCTCAACGTCCAACTAGAAAGTTTCTTACAATCAAGCTCCTCCACCATGAAGATGTCAGTCTTCTGATATACCTAAGTAGTATACAACCACAGGGGTGTCTTGTGAGAGTTCTTTACAAACACTCTTGGCTGATGACCTTGTCATATTACCTGAGGCTAAACCGTATCAACCCCAAGTAAAGCTAAAATGGTGGAACGAGAAACACACTTGTGCTTATCATCACAATCGAGGGCACCTAATGAAAAATTGCCTCACCCTTAAGGGAATCATCCAAAAAATTGAAAATGATGGAACCATTAAAGTAAATAATCTCAATAATAATGAAGATCATACAACCTTTAAGAACCCCTTCATGAGTCATGAAAAGGGGGAGTCCTCCAAGGCTAATCAAAATGTGCTTCTGCAAACCAAATTTAATTAGGTGCACCAATATGATAGTACCATCAACATGATTTCCAAATTTGATGACATTGTAAATGTCATCATAATAAAAGATAAAAATAAAAAATAGTCCTCAAATGCCATCACCTAAGGTCAAGCCTCCAAAATTATCCTACCAAGACCAGTGACAAATCCTAACCAAGTAACTCAAATTCCTTCGTGCCCAAATATAACTTGGTTAACCATTGCTCAAGACTCTGGCCCACATCTCCATTTTTGAACTACTATAAATCTCCTTGAAGCATAAAGAGATACTTACTAAAGCCTTAGTACCAAATGACCTAGACATGACTAGATTCCAAAACATGGTCAGCAATTTAGTTGCTCCCCATTTCATGTCATTTTTAGTGCAAGATGACATGTCTATCATACATCCACAAAACTCTCCTTTGCACAGAGAAGTATCCATCCATAGAAAATGAGTTAAAAGGGCATTGGTCAATGGCAAGGCTGGTCTGGATATCTGCACACTCAATTTCATGAAAGCCCTTGGGTACACAAAGGATGCTATTGACCCAAGAAAAAGGATTACCATCAAGGCCTATGATGATGAAGAAAGGTCCTCCAAAGGCATGGTCATATTAGCAATCGGAGTAGGGCTGATCATGAAAGAAATTATCTATCAAGTCTTAGATCTGCAATTAACTTACAACATTCTATTAGGAAGACCATGGATCCATGACATGCAAGCTATTCCCTCCACCTACCACCAATGCCTCAAATTTCCATACATGGGTCAAGAGATAACCATACCCAGAGATCAACATTTTGCATAGTATTGTAACTCACTTGCCCCTCATAATAGAGAGGAAGTTGATACACCAACAGATGCCAACAGTTAGCCCATAGTTGTAGGCACTCCACACTCAACTAACCAAATGAGCAACCACTTATCAACAACAGCTAAGGGTAAAGAGAAAGTGCTTGTTTGGGTCCTTCTACTCCTTCACCGCCATCATCATCAAAAGATCCCAAATAACTACACTATAAAGAAATGGATAAATTGATGAAGGAAATTGATAGAAAGCGTAAGTTGCACCGTAAAGGGGTAGGTGAGTACTCAATCTTCCTATTTGATCCTCCACTTTCTCTGAGGTCTCATTAAAAATTGACTTCCACCAAACCATATCATTCACATTTTGTCAAAGCAAGTGGCACACCTCCAAACTTAGTGGAAGACATCGGTCAATAGAACATTGACATCTCCTCCCACCTACATGGGAAAGGCTTTGATCTAATGAAAAAGATGGTATATATGGGAGATGGTCCCTTAGGGAAAGTGAAAGGAATCATAGAACCTTTGATGGCATAGTTCAAGTCCAATAAATCTAAAATAGGGGTAGGGTATAACGAACAAGACAAGGCACAAACTTGTTCTACCTTGGTGTGGGTACCCAAAGCAAAGGACAGTTATACCCTGGTAACAACTTATGACATAAACAAGAATTTGATCCTCCATAGTTCACATTTTGCAAAAGAACCACCCATAAATACCTCCAATAACAAAGATGATGATGATTCCACTAAGTGGGAATTTGAGTCACTATCTGAGGAATCTCTCCACGAAAAAGAATGTGATGTCATCCACATACCCACCCTTGATAGTTTGGCTACACAAAGAACAATACGAAGTCTAAGAACCACTTCCCTAAGAAATAAAACACATCAAGGTAGCTTAGAAGATGGCGAACACATTGAAGGGATTCACTTTCAAACTTTATTCCCTAACTTCTTTCTAGTAGAAGTTGAAGATGATTACTATGAGCATCTTGCAAGATTTACTTTCCCCAACACTCTCAAAGGAGCCCATGTCATAGATCTGACAGATACAACATATGAGCTATCTAACTAAGTTATGTCTTGAAACCCTTTCGAACCCTGCCCATACTATGAATCACTTTCCCTAGTCCATCCCAAGCTCATTAACTGGGATACAACTAAACCCTATCACCTCCCTCATTTTGAGACCAACCGTGAATCTTTCATCTACCTTAACACTATTGAACCATCTTGTCGACAAAGAACGTAAGAAGAACATATAATTGTGTCAAGTATCAATCACCTCAATCACACTAGAGTAGGGCAAGCATCTCACAATCTTATTAACCATGACCAAGTTGTGGCTAATCTTGATAAAAAAATGGAAACAAATAGAAGTGACATATCTCAAGGTGAAAACCCAACTATGGTAGCCATAGATGGGGTAATTGATACCTTACCTGAATATTCTGAGGAGCAATCTTCTATTTTGATTGAGCCTACAAAACTAGTCAACATTGGCATAGAACAAGAACCAAAGGTCATTTATTTAGCACAAATTTTGAGTCTAGAAGAAAAGAGGGCATTCATTGAATTCTTTGAAGAAAGACAAATCAAATTCGCATGGTCTTATGTGGACATGTCTAGCTTAGACCCAACCTTAATCCTCCACCATCTTAACATCTCTCCAGAGGTTAAGCCTATCAAATAGAAACACATAAAGATGGATCCACATATAGCCCTATTAGTTAAAGTAGAATTGGAAAAATTAATTAGTACCAGTTTCATCTGGCCTCTGGCATATGCATCATGAATCTCCAACATTGTCCCATAATCAAAGAAGAATGGCAGCATACACATCTATATCAACTTTCAAAATTTAAACAAAGCATGCCCTAAAGATGACTTTCCTCTCCCTAATATTGACATGATAGTTGATCTAACAATAGGCCATTCCATGTTCTCACTTATGGATGGATTTTTAGGATACAATCAAATCAGAATAACACTAGAAGATCAAGAGAAAATAGCTCTTACTTGTGCATGGGGCACATTTTGTTGGAATGTAATGCCCTTTAGGTTAAAGAATTCTAGAGCAACCTATCAATGGGCTATGACCACTATTTTCCATGATATGATGCATATCTTCATGGAAGATTATGTGGATGACATTCTTGCCAAATCCCATAGTCAAGAAGAACATCTTCCCATATTGGAAAAAATATTCACCCACTTAGAAGCATTTAAGGTTAGGCTCAATCCCAAGAAATGTGCTTTTGGCATCAAGTCATTAAAGCTCCTAGGATATATTGTCTTAGCTAAAGGGATAGAAGTTGACCTCGAGAAGGTACAAACCATAGTTGGTATGCAATCTCCAAAGAACCTGAATTAGTTACACTCTCTTTAAGGTAGGCTTCAATCAGTGAACCAGTTCATTTCTTAGTTGGCAAAAAAGTGCATATTGTTCAAACACTTATTACATAAAGACATAAATTTTAAGTGGGATGATCAATGTTAGAAGGCCTTTGAAATGCTTAAAACCTATTTGATGAATCTGCCTGTATTGGTACCTCTAGTATCACACAAACCATTGCTATTATATATTTATGTAATGGATAAGTCAATTGGAGCCCTCTTGGCACAAGAAAATGACCAAGAAAAAGAATGAGCCATTTACAACATTAGTCATACCTTAGTCAGCTATGAGCTTAATTATTCTTTCATTGCAAAGGCTTGCTTGGATATAGTTTTTGCTTCCCAAAAACTACATCATTCCTGATGCTCAAAGTTAAGCTCATATCCAAGATTGATCCTCTGAAATACCTTCTCAACAAGACAACATTAATGGGTAGACTGGCTAAATGGGTAATGATCCTAAGTGAGTTTGACATTGAGTATATGGATAAGAAGGCAATAAAAGGACATGTCATTGCTGATCAATTGGAAGATGTGCCTATAGAAAGTTCCAACCCTATCTTAGTTGACTTCCCTGATATGCACATCCTTCAAGTAGAGCTAGTCACATGGAAATTTTATTTTGATGGTTCCTACACACACCATGGGTCGAGTGTCGATATTTTGTTCATCACACCACTTGATGTTACCATCCCCAAATCATACAAACTACTCTTGCCTTGCACCAACAACATGGCCAAATATGAAGGTTTGTTCTTGGGTCTTAAGCTACCTTTGGAATGGAAACTGATAGCTTTAGAAGTTTATGGAGACTCCTAGTTAATCATCTATCAAGTTAATGATACTTATAAGACAAAAGATGAAAAATTGTTGCCTTATAAACATATAGTCAATGCACTCAAGGCATGTTTTGTTCACATTACTTTGGAAAAAAATCCTAGAGATAAGAACAGAGTAGCAGATGCTATGGCCACCTTAGCCGCCTCACTTAAGCTCCCAGAACAACACAAGCGGAATGAGTTCCTAGTGGAAGAGGTGGTTCAACCCATGTTTACTCAACCTAATTCCCTTATCATTTAGCATCTAAACACCCTTGATTCCATTTAGTATGATCCTATTATCACTTACCTCCATGACAAAACCCCTCTATCTAACCTCTCACATAGCCAAAAATGAAACTTCATTTGCCAAGCCTCTTGTTATGCCTTGGTGGCTAATACGCTATATAGGAAAGGTCTTGACAGTACTTTATTTAGGTGTCTTGAAAAGGATGAGTCTAGAGTCACTCTACAAGAAGTCCATGTAGGGATTTGTGGGTATCACTCTAGTGGGTTCACATTAGCGAAGAAGATTCTGAGAATGGGCTACTTTTGGCCAACCATGGAAAAGGATTCTATTGATTTTGTCAAAACTTGTAAAAAATGCCAAATCCATGGCAACCTTGTTTACACACCAGCACAAGAGCTAAATCCATGGCCTTTTAATTATTGGGGTTTTGATTTGATTGGAGCCATCCATCCACCCTCCTCTAATGGGAGTAAGTGGATTATCACTGCCACTAAATACTTCACCAAGTGGGTCAAAGTGGTGCCACTTGCAAACTCTATGGGAAAATAGATCTCCTCTTTCATTCTCAGCCATATCATTTGTCAGTTTGGAATACCTCATGTGGTTCTCATAGATAACACCTTTTATTTTAAAAACCAAATAATTGATGAATTAAGTGAAAAAATTCACATTATACACCATCCTTCATCTATTTATTATCCCTAAGGCAATGACCAAGTAGAAGCTACCAACAAAACTATCATCAACATCCTCAAGAAAATGGTCAATGATACTGGAAGGGATTGGCACTTATAGTTGAACCCCACCCTTTGGGTCTATAGGATGAGTGTTAGGATGCCTATTGATGTGACACCCTTCTCTCTGGTTTATGGTTGTGAGGCTATTCTCCCTTTAGAAGTTGAGATCCCATTCTTGAGAGTTACTCTTCAAGATGTCCTAACAAATGAGGATTATAGAGTGGCCCATCTAGAATAGCTAGAGTTGTTAGAGGAACATCGACATACAGCCCATGACCACCTCAAAGTGTATCATAACAGATTATTAGGGCATTATAGCAAAAAGATCAAACCTCATATTTTTCAGACTAGTGACCTAGTGCTTAGAGAAAACCCCAAGAACCAAGCAGCAAGAGAAAAGAAAGGGAAATGGGAGGCCAATTGGATTGGTCCTTACCTTATCATAGAATCCTTTGGGAGTGGTACATACTGACTTTTAGATTGTGATGGTACTAAATTAGTAAACCTATCAATAGCATCCATCTCAAACGGATTTATGTCTAAAAGCTTTGAGAAAAACATCAAAAATACCAAAAAAATTGAAAAAAAAAAAAAATTCCTAAAAAGAAGTGAGAATGTCACTTTTGGTTTGAAAAGGGGCAAGAGATAGCACTTTTAGGGTTCCCTAAGCAACACAAAGCCTTCAATGCTGATAAAGGGCTATAGTTGAATGGTTGATTTATTATCTCTAAGACACATTTTGATTCTTTGCAGCCTGCCATTGCAATTAATAGAAGATGGGAATAAGAGAAAGGGGTAGCATTTATAGTTGAATTATTTGGAGGTATTTGGCAACAAAATTTTTTTTTATTTGAGGTTAAGAAGCTAGCATAATTTATCAAGCTAGTATTCGATCTAGAATTAATTTCACATATACCCCCTGGAGAAACATTTGTGGGTTACAGTTCTGAGATCTTTTGGCAACAAGAGTAAATTCTTAGCAGCAAAAATAACTAGTATGGCAGCAATAGTAAGGCTAGGGAAATAGAGCTCATAACGGCAATAATAATAACAATAACAAGAGCAAATCAAAGCCCTTTTCCTTGGGTCAATGTACACAACAGTGGAAATAGCTAGTATGATAGCCACAATAGGGAGCACCACAAATTCAACAACATAGAGAGTCTAATTATGTATTGAGATACCATAGACATGAATTGCAAGAAAATCAATGCACATCTCCGCAATCCACCTTGCCCAATGATCCCTCATACTTCTCATAGCCCTTAGTCAAGCCATTCAATGTCATAAACTCCTTCATTGTCTCTTTAAGGACCTCACATGGTCTTGGTCACCCCCATTTTCCACCAAATCTCGCTCACATTCTCCATTTCACCCCCAAAAATCCAAAAATCACCCAAAAATACCAAAAAATCCAAAAATAGCTTAAAAACACCAAGAAAATCCAAAAATGTCAAAAAAAAAAAAATCCAAAAATAGCTTAAAAATGCCCAAAAAAAATCTAAAAATGTTGAAAAATTCAAATATCATCCAAAAATGTCAAAAAATTAAAAAATTACCCGAAAATGCCAAAAAAATTGAGAAATATACCAAAATGTCCAAAAAAAATTCGAAAAATTCAAAAATCATCTAAAAATTCACAACTAGCTCGAAGCATTCAAAATGGGGGCAATTCCTATCAAAAATACCCCAAAATTGCTTTGAATTTACCAATTTGGCTATACAATAAGACATCAGCTCCTACTATGCCCCATTAATATTAAGAAGTAGTGTTACAATGTCCTAAAACATTCTATTAGACTTTGGAAAAACCTACACAATGTGGATAGCACAAGAGATGCCCTTGCTTCCCTCCTCTTGTCAAGAGCAACAATTACCCACAAATTATTAGTCTTATTTAAGTTGCAGTTGTCACGATTAGTGTAGCCTCCTTCAACAAATATGTCGATGCTACTTTGAAAGTTGAGATATCTATTGGATTCTATTATCCTCACTCAACCAGAGGTACAAAATAAGTAGGTGTAAGCATGGGAGCTTGGCCTTCCCTCTAGCACCTTTTTCAAGGCTCATGCATCCTTTTTGGACCCCTCTAGTGCCCTTTTAGGCCCAAAGTACATTTTTTAGGCCTCTCTAGCATGTTTTTCAAGGCCCATGCATCCTTTTTGGACCCCTCCAATGCCTTTTTAGGCCCCTCTAGCACCGTTTTCAAGGCCCATGCATCCTCTTTGGACCCCTCTAGTGCCTTTTTAAGCCCCTCTAGCACCTTTTTCAAGGCCCATGCATCCTTTTGGACCACTCTAGTGCCTTTTTTTAAGGCCCTATTTTGCATACTTGAGACCCATGTGTCCTCTTTTGGGCCCCATACACATTTTCACAGGCCTCAAGAATGCTCAGCTCATCACACCCCTAGAGAAATGTCCTCTTGTTGGCATTATTATTATTTGTACTAGTTCTTCATATGCACACATACATTCTTGTTAGCCCATCACAATTATCCTCACTCTACGGATGGTATTGTTCCTATTTTTATGAGAGTTAAACCATTCCAACATTTATCCAAAAACACAAAAACATCTAAATATTTGCCAAACAAATCACAAAAACATTTGAATATTTGCAAAAATTAGAAAAACATTTACATATTCAAGAAAATCACAAAAACATCCAAATATATTTTGAAAATACCAAAAATACACATGACAATGCATTACAATCAATATCAGTCACCGCAATAGCTCGCATCAACATTTATTCCCCTATGACATCATTAACTATGTTACATCCCAACAATGTCTAGCGGATTATTTATTTTGGCCTCCTAAGGGAGGTGGCATAATAGGGTGTCCAACCAATGGTGTCTGTTTTGGTCTAGCTCCAGATGAAGAGGCTCCTAGTGTCAACCCTCGATGTGTCCATACTGCTTCCATAGGAATCAGAAACCTTCTGCCACATAATTTTGCATTTAACAAAGCTATAAATTTTTTATCTATAAATTGTGTCTCTCGGTGGTCCTCATGTGGGAATGCCTAATAGTAATGTCCCATCCAATAAGTGGCTTCTCGATGTACCTTGGCCGTCTAGTGCATTTCCATGAAGACATTCTCCACCAACTTGCTTATCACCTATGTAGTGATCGCTCATTGGGCCACATCTTTCTCCTATTGCATTTGATTAGTCATCATTCACCAACACTCCACGTCTGCTTTTGCCTTGCCCAAATGCTGTTGCAGTTGCCTCACCTTCCCCTCATTTAAAACTAACCACTCCTGTAACTTCAATGCCAAGGTGTTCGCCTTCACAATTGCTTCCCTAAATGACTCAGACTATGATTGCAATAACACTAGCTCATTTTGTGTGCTCTCAAAACCTACTTGCACCATCTTCATTGATTCTTGCAACTGCTACAACTTTGATCATTCGGCCCACATTCCTATATCACTTCCTTCTGCTCATGCCTGTTCCACCTAGAGATCCATCTCTAGTGATTGCACCCACACCTGCTCTACATCTATCATTGCCTACAGTCACTTTGCCTCCATTTGTGCTCCATCCTCATGGGCCTTCTCCATCGATCCTAGCAAAAATGTGACCTCCTACTATGCATTCTCCACTCGCACTCCCTCTATCACCTATAGTTTTTGTAATCCTTCCACATCTCATGATGCTTATCACTATCCCCCACCTCTAGCTATAACTTCCCCACATTCACAACGCTCGCTTCCTCTTCTATTGACCTTGTCCCAATGTCTTGACACTAATCCAGTGTCATGTTCCACTCAGTACTTCACCGCCACTAACACCTCCCACATCCTTCGCAGTTTCTCCCAAGACTTTTCAAGAGACTTTATTCACCCCACTTCCTCCTTCACTTTTGACATACTCTTTGTCTTTTCAGATGGACTATCCTCCACCTATGTCTTTGGCCCATCATCAGCTACCTCCTGCAGTGCTTGCTACATTGTGGTCCTAGAAAACATCATTAAAGTTGATAAGGTCATTTATTCCACCTCCATTCCCACCTCTTCGGGTTGCATTGACCTTTTTCTTGGCTGGCTTGTCTCACCCTAACCAAAAAGTAACACTTGGAGTTCAAGTTGATCCACCCACTCCTTGAAAGATCACCTAACATATTTTTCTCTCTACCCTTGCCTCCCCCACCTTCCCTAGTTATTATCCCCCTCTTGCTATGACTAATTTGGTGAGCTTGACATACTTTCACTTGCACAATTCCCACAACTTCTTGTTGTCTCCAATAATCGCATTCTACTCTCCACTTTACCTTGATTCATTATCACTCTATCCACCTCATTATAGCCATCATTCACTTTTACCTTGTTCTACACCAGTCTTCCTTGTATCCACTCTCTGCACCCTGCTACATTGGTACCTAGTATATTTGACCTTCAGCTCTAACATTCCATCACCCATAATTCTGTCGATACACACCACCTACCAAATTCTACTGCTAGATCACCGCTAACACATCCCATGCCTTCTCATCCACCTAGTACAACAAGGTTACCCCCTGTTAGACCTAAAAAAAATAAAAAAATCAACATGATACTATTGCACATAACAAGAAGCACGCTTGGTTCACACATATTGGTTTTCTATGCTATCATGTGCTTTTAGTATCTTGATGATGTGTGCGACTAGAGGTACCAGGATAAAGTCATGATATTTTGTTATTTTTTCATTGCTTAATTCTTATGATCCTTTGGTTTCACACATTACTGGTGTCAACTTATAAGATCCTTCTCTCAGATGGAATGCCATGTGTACCTCAACAAATTTTATGTGTTACCTTAGGTGAGGTCTTTTATCTAACATGTGACTAGTTGGCATGCATGTTTTTATTATTTTGCAGCTATAGCTTTTGTTTCTTAATGATTATCATGTTTTCTTGTACATTGTTCTTCTTTGTTGTTACTTCTCAGTGTGACAAAGTATTCATATCACTATAGCTAACCTAGTGGTGTTTGTACTTAGTCACTTTTATCACATGCTCTATGATGACAATTAGTTTTCTTTTCTTTTAAAAAGTGATTGTTACTTGCATTCATCTAGTTTTCATTTTTTATCTTGGGTTCCTTGTGAAACAAATGGTTGGTACACAATTAGGTTATAATTCACCAACATTACTTAGCAATTTCATGAACGGTTATAGACAACACATGCAACACTATCAACAAGCTTATGAGCACTCATGGACTTTGTTTCTTCACCTCATCCACACCAACATTACATGTCATAAATTCACCATCAGATTGCACCACCTCATTTGCTACCTTGCATGGCTTTTGAATCTCAAACAATCTCATTTAACCACCTTCCATTTTCATCCAATTCCTTCATTTAGTGGCTTTTGACTCTCAAATATTGACATACCGACTCAAAGCCTTTGAATCTCAAACAATTTCATTTCAGCTTCCATTTCATTTTCATTTTCACAGTTCCTCTTATTGCATTTCATACCATATTTCTTGACATTTCATTTCATGCAATTTCTTCTCCTCCACTCCCCCATATCATTTTGTGTCCATAATCAACATCCTTTCATTTTCATTTCATTTCATATTTCATTACTCATCACATTTTGTTATATGTCCCATTGCATTTTCATTTTTATTATCCTTTTCATTTCATTTCATTACATGATCCATTTCATTTTCATTTCATTTTTCATATCATCTCATTTCATTTCCTATTCCCTCCCATTTCAATACCCATCTTATTTCAGTACATACTCATCTCATTTCATTAGATCATTTATTCCATTTTCATCTCTTGTTTCATCTTACTTCATTTCATGACATCTTACCTTTCACCTCACTTCATTACTCATTTTAGATCATTTTGTTACATATCACATTTCAATTCACCTCATTTCATTTCATCTTGTTGTCTATTACATGCCATTTCATTACTTGTTTCATTGCATTTTCATTATCCATTTCATTGCACATTTTGGTTCATTACTCATTTCATCGCATTATCATTATTCCTTTCATTACATTATATTGCATTGCCAATCATTATCATTACCTCGTGTTACATTTCATTATATCACATTCTATTTAATTTCATTACATCTCATGTCACTACTCAATTCATTGCATTACATTATAGGTCATGTTATCCAATCTCATTTCATTTCAAGACATTTCATATCATATTTCATTGCATTTTATTCATATTACCACATCACATTTTCATTACATCATGGGTAACCTACCATCTACTCTAAATCATGATTCATCTACATTAATCATTCACATATATATACACATCCGCATCCACTGTCACCATAATCATCACATCAAATAATCACATGACAACATAAGTCCATGACATCATAAGTGCACACATCTAAAACATCAATGAAGCTTAGATATCTCATAAAGCCACATGACAATCAGATGGTCCTATAGAAGGATACAATCACATGAACAACAAATAACATACATCAACATGAAAATCAAATGATCATATAACATGCAAGTACATCAATTGAGGATCAAATAAGTACATCAGCATAAATTTCTAGTAAACATCTCGAGAATAATCATACACAATGAAAAATGAGGCCATAGTACAATCGCATCAATTCATCCTTGTGAGGGTTCTTGATCTGACAATCCTTGCTCACTAGGGACACCTGTATCCTCTTGCCATGACTGCTCTATCGCATCTATTGATGGTGCACTAGGTGCAACCATAGCTATCTGACTCGATGATGCCCCATCTATCCTTGGTGGTGGTCCTGGTGTAATCACTGCTATGATTGTGTGCAAGGTACTCAACACCTCACCTATCCTAGCCTCTATGGAGCTCAACTGAGTCTCTAAATTAGTTGATCCCTTGGACCTCTCTGGTGGCTATGCCTTTGGCAGTACCTGATGCTACACCTACGACTGTGCACCTAGTAGATCTCTGATACACCCTTGTACTCATTGTCTTTGTTGATGGACAAACTAAACATCCTCTAGTAATCTCACCATCATTTTCTCTACTCTATCATGCTGCCCAACCATCCCTCCTCTCATTCGTGCACCACCTCAATCATGGACATCCCTGGCTCTTCCTACACCCCTAGGTCCTTGCACTAGGCCTCATGCCACTCACCTCTATAGTAACACCATAGCTACCTAGCCTCATCTACCCCATACTCTACCCACTCTGACCCTAGCTCATCACCTCCCTTTGCCTCTCCTTGGACCACCCTCATCATCATCATCCTCTCCCCCACTCAATGGCTCATCAATACTAGGCATTGACTTGACTGGATCTATGTAACTTGGGAAGGGATGATCTTGAAACCACCGTGCATAATCTCCCTCCATCTTGGCATCTACTACTCCATCTCACAATGGCCATGGCTATGGTGTATCTATCATCTATAAAAAAACTCCAAACAAGCCTAATACTCCAGCATTGACCCCCACACTGGTCTCTCTAACTAAACTTGGGCATAATGTGTAGTCCCCTGTGGCATGCCCTATCACCGACCAAACTACCTCACCACCCACCTGAAGCAAAACTGCTCTAGCATTAAAGGAATTTGATCAAGTAAAAACCTTGGACTAAAGAAATATACCATCTCATCATCATCCTCTACCCATGGCTCTATAAACCTATAAGTTCTCCATATGACCTCATCAATATCATCTAGTATTAAGTGCTAGTACTCTATCTTGCCCAAATGGGGCTGCATAATAGGACCTGAATAAGTATAGATATAGGGCATGCCCTATGTCTGCTACTATAAACACACTCGATGTGTAATAGGTAGATGCTCCTATGTCCATACCTGTAGCAAAATGACCCCTACTAATAATGACGAGGCCCCCGAATATACAACTTGGTGTAAATCATGATACAAATGAGCCAAAATATAGCTACCCCAATGCAAATCTCCATGGATCATCAATCATCTCCTAAATCAACCATCCCCATCCAATTGGACACCCTCACCCTTGGTGATCTAGCAATAGAAATCCACCTATCAATCCTACCAATATTGTTGGTAATGCATCATACTGCAACATCTAAAACTAAGACACACTATCATCATCGATACTATCATCTCTAAACAAGTATAAGAATGTAGCCCCACCAATAGTCTAATCATAGTACACCAATACCCCTACAGTTAGGATCCAAAGAATCCTATACACATCCTCAAGAGTCACTGTTATCTCCCCCATCGATAAATGGAATGTGTTGTGGTCTGACTGCCACTGCTCAGGCATAACTATCAATAATCCTCTGTTCACTCATAACTAGGGCATCTATAATAAATATGTAAAGCCACATCAGTCTATCACGTACCTGTCTACATCAGACAATTGACCCACTGACTCTAAGGGCCATAGATAAAGTCCTCATACCATGAGATTATGCCTATGCACCTATTATTCATCAAGAAAACACAACACGTCAGTCTTCATCACAAAGTGACCATCGAAAATCAATCTCTTAATTACATCTAACCATCTATCTACTAGTTCTATCTTGGACCTATTGCTCATCTTTCTCTATCCTGAGTTGGACTGGCTCGACTTCCCTACTTTGTATCATGAGTTGGGACATCATCTATCTATCATCAAATTGATCATCCATGCATCACTGCATGACTACTTGATTTCTAATGTTTGCTTGTTATGTCCATCATTGGTTGATGAACCAAGACTCTAATCTTTGGCATTATCTTATGCTCGAGAAACAACCTAGACCTCGTCAAATGAGTCACAAATTTCAACTACCCTACTCCATCATGCAAAAGTGCCATTATATACATCACATGAGCTATTCCATTTACTAAGTGCTATTATATCATGCATATGTGCTATTCTTTGTAAATGTGCTACAAGATTCTCCAAATGTGTTGAAAGATTTCTCAAATGTGCTACTTCTTTGCATGTACTACAAAAATGCTCAAAAATGTTGTTTTATGGCCGAGATGCACTATTATTTTAAATGTGCTAGAACTTTTTTTATTAGCACTATTATATTATTCGAATGCACTATTTCATCCATATGCGCTATTATATTTCTCAAATGTACTATTGCCTACTGAATACGCTAATCTATTGCAAACCTAGGGTTTCCAAATGCACTAAAAACTCCTTGTGTATGTGCTAAAACACTACACATATGTGCTACAAAAATTCAAATGTGCTAAAAGATACCTCAAATGTGTTAAATCTCTGAAATTAACACATCTACCTTGCAAATCCGCACAAAAACTCACAAAACACAGGTAAAAAATGCTAAATCTCAAAATAAGAGGACCTTGACAACATACTGGGGCACTATAGGCTACTAGACACTCATATCGACAACCCTTCTCAAATCTATGCTCATGTAATGGCACCACCATTTTTGTTGGATTAGAGCTCCAAATCACCAAATACAAAAGCCAAAAGTGAAAATGACAAGGGTAAAAGGTCCTTTTGACCTATTTAACCCCCCCAAGTGGCATTTATGTCAACTTTTCAAATTATTTACCCCCTTTTTGGCACCTTTTTTATCACCAAAGTTGACTTTGGTATTGTGTCAAACCTTCCCACCAATCTCCCACCATGTTAGAAATAAAATTGGAACATACTCCACTTTCAATTTTTCTTACCTTTGTGCAATTTTATTTCTGAGGGGCTAGTATATCAAATTGGGACATCTAAGCTGGGCCATTAAAACTTTTTGAAACATCAAAACAATCTACCCCATCCAAAAATTTGCAAACATCAAAACCAAGGTATCCAAACAAAACCATTGCAATCAAATCATCGAATCAACATTGCAATCCAACCATCAAATCAACGACAATCAAAACATCATCAATGATCAATTATCAAATCATTGATGATCATATATCAAGCCATCAATAGATAGAGACCACAATAATGACAAAATGATAGAATATCATCGAACAGGCATCTAGTCATCAGAATATGACCTAAAATCAGAAAATCAAGATAGTCTTTGAACTAATGTGCTTCACATATTAGCTCAAAGAGGGGCATTTGTGGACACCCAAAATTTGGCAAAGATTTAAATCATGCAATCTTGATCAATTAGGACTGAATTCAAGAGAAAATTAGAAGAAACACAATAGACTTTTAAATCAAAAAATTGCATCAGGTCATTAATCACCTTTTAAATTGACAAGACCTAAATCAACTTTAAAAAAGGAAGAAAACAATTCAAATTCATAAAATAAAATGCAAAAAGGGAGGAATAAAAAGACAAAGTGTTGAAAATAAACCATTTAGTAAATCAATAAAATCACTTTATCCTCACAAGATGAAAATCTCCATTTTACCATTTACAAGAATTTGAAAAAGTCCTCATATTATCCACAAAACTAAGTCTGTTGGACTCTTCCTCCTCACCTTTTATGAGATATCTTGAGTTTCACTTTCACCCCTAGTCAAAAGTGAAAATCTTGGTTATTACCCCAACCCCTTCTGAAATCCTATAAATAGGAGGGAAATCTAAGAGACAAGGGACTCAAGTGTTTTTGTGCATCTACACTATAGGCATATTTAGACTCATTGTTTTATCATTTTCATTATAGTGATTTCATCACATTGTTAGTATCATTTTATGTCATTTAGCATCATTTTGTATCAATTAGCTTCATTTATTGCATATTTAGCTTATGGCATGATCATTTCAAGATCATTTCTAGGAGTTGCATTTCACACATAATCTACATTATAGTCATAGATTTTGCATTTTTCATCATAGATTTGCATTTTTAGCAATATCCCATTCTAGAACTGTCACTAAAAGGCTGGTCTAAGAGCTATTTTAGTGGTTGTAGTTAGGGAGACATGAGACATTTGTAGAGATTACTTGCTACTAATGATGTCTTGGGTCTAGTATAGTTTTTCATCAGTCCTTTTTCTTTATGCATTAAAGTTTCATGAATACACATTCTTTTACCATCTACACATTTGATCTTCAAATAAGTTGCGCTCTTAACTAGAGATTCCTTGCAATCTTCTAAACTTTCTATTAACTTCAAAACTTCTAACTCAACATATAACTTCTATTCCATCTTTTTGATGCTCTATCTTTGATAGAAATGTACTTAATTCAAATAAGATGAATCACACACAATGGCTGATTTCAATCTCTTTGTAGGTGCATGCAAAAAAAATTCATGTAAAACCACATGTGAACTTGATGGATTAATTACGTTCATGAATACTTCTCTAAGTTATTCAACATTCTCTTTAAGTGTCTCTTTTCGACTATTGTTGCTACTATCATTTCTTCTATCATTTATGTCATTGTTCCTTTTATAGTTTGGGTTCCTGTTGACATTCCTTCTATCCATTCTACAAAATTTTTCTATGTATCCAAATTTATTGCATCACTCGGATGTAGATGTACTTATTCTCTTATTAAGTTAATTTTGATTGACTAGTGCTCTGCAATTCCTTGCAATGTGTTCAAAGTTGTTACACTTATAACACACAATATTCCTCCTTGTTCCATTAGCTCCTTCACCATCATTGGATCTACTAGAGGATCTCCTTCTTTCACTACCTACTAGGTTAGTATTCCTAAACAAACTACTATTTTCATTATTACTATAAAACTTAGGTTTTCTACAATCTACTACTTTATGTCCAAAACCATGACAATTATAACAATAGAAATTAGTAATAGTTTTAAAGACTGACTTATGCAGTCTCTCTTCATATGACCAACTTCATTACATATAAAACATCTGCCTTTGAATTCATGTCTTACTTCTTTAGGTGGTTCAACTTGCTTTGTTTCTTTGGGTTCATCACATTTCTCAAGCTGACTTTCTTGCTTAACTTCTTTGGGTGGGTATGTGCAGGAGCATGGTGGGCCAAAAGGTGACAATATTAAAAAAAACTTTTCATCCAAATTTGATGAAATGAAAAGTGTTTCTTAAGGACATTATCAACTTCTCATTGATATAATTTCTATCAAATTATGAGTTTAGTAAGTAATTATTACTTATTTTCTAAAGTATTTATCTATATCGTGATGATATACATACTTATTGAAAAAATATTATAACTTTCAAATGGTATAACCTTTTCAAAATCTAAAAGATGAGTCACATTCTATGTTATTTCTACTATAAGAAAAACAAAAAAAATCATAAATTTATATAGTTTTGAATAAGTTGAGGTGGTCAGATAAGAGATTTTTTTTAATCCAAAAAACGTTATGCTATAAAATTCAAAATTAATTATTTACTTGAAATAAAATTACAAAATAATATGCATCACATCTAGGTATGCGTCCAATTTTTTTATCTAGAATCTTAGAAAAAGTATTATCATTTGATTATGATTAAGGTGGTTAGACATACACCCACTTCTTATTTTTTCCTAATTGTTTTGTACTTTTACATTGAAATTCTAAATTTTAAGCAATTAAGTTATTAATTTATTAAAAAAGGGCTATCATTTTAGAAAGTATGTTCAAATTACTGTAGATAAGGTTCATAACTAGTTCAAGATTTCATATCAAGTTGACTAACATTGATGTCCTAATTTTTCATTACCACTTAAGGCTATAGTTTGGCCCACCATGACCCTGGACATACTTGGGTACTTCTGTAGACTTTTTGTTCTCTAGTGTGGAGTTTGATCAGTCCCCAAGTGGGCAATTGTTAGTTTATGGTGAGTGATCAGGAAAGTATTGTACATACTTCATAAATTATTTTGGGTTGTGGCTGATATATGGCCGACATTTTGTAACCCTAAAGAAGCATAAAAATACTTGTATAAAAGGGCTTAGGGTTAGGTATTTTCATTAATTTGTGATGCAAAAATTGGTTCTTGTGGTGGTATTGAGCTATAAGGGATTATGGATTGTAATTAGGTTGTAATTGCTAGATCATAAAAATATCAGACTTGTTTTTTGGTGGACATAGCCCAGGGATTGGGTGAACCATGTGAAATCTTGGTGTCTTATGTTCTTTTTTGTGTGATCTATTATTTTCTATTATTGGTTATATTTGCATGTAATTATTATTTCTATCTATGGTTTAATCCTAACACTTGCTTGGTTCAATCCGATAATTATCATTTTCTTTAGATTCAATATTTTAAACAACTGGATCTAGTTCTTTTCTAACTTCAGTTTCCTTTGCTAGTTTTTCTATAATAAGATATCCAAGACCTGTCTTATCATAAGAAGATCTCTAATAGAATAACTTTTCATCAATTTTCTAACTACTAGAATATATATTTTCTAATTGTTTCTTAGCCTAGGTCATTTCAAATTTCATAATGGTATTGTACTTCTCTAATTTTGTATGCTCTATTTTGATAGAATCTAGTTCAAATTTAACCTTTGTTAGATGAGGTCTTAAATCTACATTCTCAAAATTCAAATTTAGTTAATATTTTCTATCATCCTTCTTCAAGCTTAGTTTTAGTTCAACAATCTACAAATCATAATTTAAAATTTCATTTTATTTCTCAAGGGTTGCTACCTCATCAGTATCAGTAATCTATTGTCTAGGATATATTCTAGATTTGAGATGATCAATCTTATCTTTTAGGTTGTCTCTTTCTTCTGTAAGAAGATCAATTTGTATAATATCTTCTTCAAGGTCCCTCTTTAACCATTCCATATCCATTGGGATCTTACTCAAGTTGTTAAGCCTCTTCTAAGTAATTGTTAGAAATAGATAATACTAAGAGGGGAGGGGAGCTAGGGGGGGGGGGAAGAGGAGGGGTGGTAAAATCAATATACTAAAAAATATTTCCCACAAGCAGATATTGTTAATCACTTTACAAAATGAATATGAAAGTAAAATAATAATGTTAAATGGTAAATAAATCCATATACAAAGTGAACTCATAACACCATATTTTGTTAACTAGGGAAACCCTAGCCAAGGTAAAACCCTAGTGGGTATGATACCCACAAGACGATCCACTAAACAAAAGAAACTTGTTAAGGATATTAACCCTGTTAGGAGGGTATGAAATACATATAATGTCTTGGTCCTTTTTAGAGGACTAGGCCCTGTTAAAATCCTCAAACTTGTTAGAAGTTGCTTCAACCTTGTTAGGAGTTGGAAATACAATTAAAAATGTATGCAAGAAGAGCCCATTTCCCTAACATGCAATAATATAATATAGTGCTTTTATACTAAATGAGATAGATACAAAAACCTCTTTACTGCTAACTGTTGTACTTCACATATCTCAAAATTTTCATCAAAATTCACATCATATAAGCTTGCATATAATATACATATTTCTCATTCCCACCATACATTTTCAAAGTAATTATTTCATACTTATATCTTTTCTTATTGCAAAACTCCATCTAGTCAGCTTAGATGCTTAAAAATGTTTGGCTAAATACAAAAATTGCCCATGTTAACTTAGGGTTAACATCTATGATGTCATCCCTAAATAATTAAGTAATTATTTTGTAAAAAAAAATTCGTTAACCTATTATTCATCTTTTACTATTGTGCACTATTATACTCTGGTCAATGCCTTTTATGATAATCTAATATAACCAATGTCATTCTAAATATATCATACTCTACACTTAGATACATCATTAAGACTATCTGTACTACCTAAACTTAACTTCACACATATGTCAATGCAGACTTCATAATATCAAAAAATATCTCTATACTTCTAGTGAAACTGTTTAATACTTAAACAATTTTCTATCGCTAACTATATGGTCTTTATCTATACATTCTTCCATCTCATCCTAAGATATATTTTTTCATAAATGACAACCATTAATCACCCTAATTTTTTTATATTTCTAGCATAATCTTGATTGGACCTCCTTCTAACCATAACTTCATATCATGAATATGCCTTAGGACAATTTTTATCCATTCAACCTTTAAAATTTAGGAAAACCCAAGGCATGGGTAAACCCTTTCTTAGCAATGATCTTGATTTCATCATTTAGTACTCCATTGTTGTCTAGCTTCTAATAAGTTGTTATAATCTCAAAATCTCCAATTTCTCATATATTGTGGATATAATAGGATCTTACATCTTGTACATTCAAAACTCTAGGTGGAATTAATGGCAGGACACAAAAATCATCTTTAGTTTCATCAAAATTCACACTATTACTGAAATCTATTGGGGGGCACTAATCATTCCACATGATTTGAGTGTTTCTCACTTTCAACATATTTCTTGCTGATGACATTTCAATCTAGGGTTCTTGAAAAGAAATCTTCTAAAATAACTTTAGAAAATAATTAACTCGACACTTATTCACTTTATCAAATTCACCAATGCTTCACTATGATTCACTTGCTTCATTGCTAAATTTGTGTTAATCACCTTTGAATTACTTGTAAACTCTAAAATCACTTGATAAATAGAAATGTATGCCCAAATTTGATAATAACCTTCAATTTTCCATTTTAGGTTTGCAATAAATATTCTCATACTTGGTAGGTGTATGAAAGTTGGCTTAGTCTCCATGCTTGTTTATAAACACTCAATTTTTGTTACCTTGCTTGTTCAACACTAATTCATTTGGTTAGTACATCAACTTAGTTTATCACTCAGTCTGTAATGCAATGCTCGATCAATACAAATTGGATCACTGATGCTTGATACTCTATGTAGTAAATTATTCTCTTTTACTTTCCTTTCTATAGATATGTTCTTGATGCATCTTTTCTTATGCAGATATGAACATTTGGCACATCTATGTTAGGAAATGATGTAAGATATATCATTAAATATATAGTTCTTACATACATTCTTCTCTTAGTTAATTGTGGTGCGATCACTTGATCAATTGGATTAGGTGATCTCAATTTTGTTTGATCCACTACTTATAGCTTCCACTATTCTTTTCCAAGTATTCTTTACCTCAACATTTTTTTTTTAAATTTTCATTTCCATTGTTTCATTCTAAATCTTTGGTTGTGTAGTTTCTAATAACATGTTGAACTTTGAGATAACTAAAACAAACTAGTTCTCCATTCAACCATTTCTTGTGATTTCCTCTGAAATGTGTGTTAATGAAATTCTTAGGATTGTGTTCATATTCTCCACAATAATGAAAATTGTACCATGTATTGTAATCCCAATGATGAGAATTCCCTTTTCTTGATTCTTTTTTTGTTTTCCAAATGTCTAGTTAATTTTTTTCTTCGATCTGCACTCATGAGCTCTATGTCCATATTTCTAACAATTATAGCAATGTCCTTCAAATCTAGATGTAGTGGGTGAATCACTTTTCTTTGTTCTACATTCATGTGTTTGGTGTACTACCTTCTTGTAATTAAAGCAATTACCAATAAACTTAGGGTTAGAAGTTTGTATACCATTCTTGCTTCTACAAATATTTGTTGTGTCTCCAAGATTACCACAATGATGACATCTAGGCTTACCTTTGGAATTTTTATTTCTTTGTCCAACATTGTTTGATGATTCTCCTTTAGCAGATGAATTGTGCTTACTATATCCTAGTCTAGAAGTATTTGATGTTTACCTTGGTGATCTCATCAGTTCTTCAATTATTTGATAGCCTTATTTTTTTCCTTGTTTCCATAAGTTCCTTTTTAGTATTTAACTCGTTTCTTAGTTTCTCATACTATGACCTTAAGCTTTTGATCTCCAACTCCATATTTTCATCTCAAGTAGTAATAAATAATTGATTCATCATATTCAACTGAATGTTTGTGAGCTTCCATAGTTCAAATGATCTTTCTTCAAGTCTAGTTTCTATCTATCTTTTGTCTTCTTTATTTTTCTTTTTTTCCTCTATCACTTCACATAGTCTTACTGATTGAGTTTCTTTTTCTGTATTAAGTTATTTTACTTCTTTTCTCAGAATTATTTTCTTCTCCAGTAGTTTTGCTATTACTGCATTACTATCACTAGTCTTCCCATTGTAAAATAGTCCTTCTGTGTCAACGTCCTGATATTGTATGTCATTTTAGTGAATTGTGAACTCTTTCCTTTTTGTCAAGGATTTTATTGACCCTTCTCTCTCTCTCTCTCCCCCCTTCAAGTTATTGCAATACGATCTAGATTTCAATTATTTGGTTCTCAATGACTTTTCCCATTAGGTATTCCTCCATCTCCAAGATCTAGTCCTCTCATGCCATTAGACTTCTTCCAAGAGAACTAATCTTTGATACCAATTGTTGGAAGGATTTAATGGGAAACAAGATACTAAGAGGGGGTTAAATCATGATCTTAAACTTTTACTTAAAAAACCAAATTACTGATTTCACATTTACTACATCACATATCTTACATCTAACATCAAAATATATTGCTGAAATGTAAATGAAAACATCACATCCATGAAAAGATTCAAAACATAACACAAATGATTTGGTTACCCAAAAATATTTCAATACGAATGTAAAACTAGGGTGGGGATGAAACCCATAAATCTTGATTGTTACATCAACAAAGTTAACCTATTAGGGTTATAATGTTTTTCCATAACATATGATCTACCCTATAAGGGGTTTGCATTGTTAAAAGCTATTTAGACTACTAGGTCTTAACCTGTTGAAAGATTTTAGACTTACAATCAAGTAAGGAATCTGTTAGGAGATTTACATAGACCTATTAGAATCACTTGGTTAAGAGATATGTTGTGACTCAATCTATTAAAATAGATTCAGTACCTAACCCTTAGTTTTCTCTACAAGCTAATTTTAGATCTCCTCTAGATTTAATGTCTTAATATAATCTCTTAATCTGATATATCTATTATTTCCTCCACTTCTTGGATTGCTATTTCTAATCTCCTCTTAGACATAGTCTTTCTTGCTTTGTTCTATCCTTATCCAATCCTGCACTTGTGAATTCACCCCTTCATTCACACTCACATGCGCTTCTCCTTATATATTTGATCCTAGGGTTCGAACCCTCTTCAAATAGAAAATCTTCTAAAGTTTTGTATCATAATCAATGGTTCATAGCTCATCTTCTTCTTTTTTTCCCTTATGATTTACAATGTTGGTGTTTGAAAATGCTGGAGGGTTTTCAATTATTCCACTAAGAAACTGACATATCTAGAGGCAGCTAACTCCCATTTCCAACATGCCATTTCAGACAATAGGCCAACTATAAGGCATGACCCTTCTTCTACTTCAGGCTTTGCTAAACCTAGGTGGGTAGACCTTAGATTCAAATGATACCACACCAGTGCAAAAATATATCCCTGAATCTATTATGCAGATTTTACCCTTATTTCTCCTAATGACTCATGAAATGACACAAATCTATAGTAGCTAAATGCAAAGCTATGAATCTCATAAGCTAAGTGAGGGTTAAAAATTTAGGTCCTTCAACATGAAGGAGAAAGAACATTTGATTAATAATTTTGAATTTAGCAAAAACTCAGATATGCAGCAGTAAGACTAGTGATCTTGTAAATCGATCAGTGCCTTAACCATTGAGCAAATCTATGAATCAAAAACATACATATGAATATCTGAGACATATGTGCATCTTCAGATATTTGATCTATCTATTCAACTTATAAATAGACATCTATGTTTAGTTTAAATCTCATTCTTACCTGATATCCTCCTCAATAAATCTATAACCCTATTGATTTCTGTGAAGCATTTACATAATTCCTTGAATTATCAGAAACAATGAAACAAAATACAACCTTAAGGGACTACAACTATGACCTAGGCTCTTTGTTCAAAGGTCATAAAACATTACAACTCACTAAGAATGGAGACAAGATTCAACCAAAACTCAATCATCTACTACTCTTTGTATTATCTCCTTGAAATTATATAGTCATATGCATGAAATGAAAAAACATGAAAAAACCTAACAGATTTGAACTATGTGTATACTCCTTCCTACTTCTATTCACATGAGAGAAATCTACTAAAGAAAATGGTGTCACAGTCATGGGAACACATCAAAAATTGGAACCAAGACATACTATCATAGTAGTGAGTGGTTTTTTCCAAAGACTAGAACCTCTAAAATGGATGAAAGAAACAAAGATATAGGCAAGAAAGAATTCTTGGATCTATTCTAAAGATGACAAGTGTCCACTTGGCATCCAATCCTTTTTAGCTAAAAAACCTCTCTCTTCTCTCTACCTTTTTGATCTGATTTTGTTTTCATCATTAATATGTAACTGATTTGAAAATATCTTCTATTGAAATGATGAAAACTCGTTGAGTCATCAGAATCTAAAAACCAACTGAAATGCTTAGTAAAATTGAGGTTTTACTAAGTGAATCTAATTAGAATTTGACCTTAATTGCATTTTCACTTCCTTTTAGCCGCATTCAGGTCATTACCTGACTAGAAAATACAATTGAACTTTGATACCTGATTGTGGTTGCTTATTAGGAATCTGAGAGAAAACCTTGAATAACATGAACACACTGCTTCCTGTGTAGAAACTGACTTTAGAATCAAAAATTTTGTCTTCTCATGATTTTGGCAATATATAACATCACATATTTTGCCTCTCAGAAACCCATTAAATCTCAATTTGAAAAATGTCCCCCTTTGTTAAAAAATTAGGTTTGCACTTAAAAAAAAATTTAAATTTTCAAAAATTTAAAGAATTCTAAAGTCAGAACTTTAGAAAAGGGGGCTCTTTAAAATTTTAACTCTGAAGTGCATCCATTTTTCAAAAGATTTAAAAATTATTTTATTTTTAACTCAATCCTTTGCCCTCTTCCTCAACGGGCCCACTGGCCGCCACCCAGGCTGCCACATGGTAGCATCGGATTGGTTGGCATGAGTCACATACTATCCAGCCTAGACCCACCAGACACATCACTCAACACGTGATGCCCTCTCATTCATTCAGCACCTGCCACCCTATCCACGTCATGATCCTAGTATGCACCTGCATGTCATTGCCACATCATCACCCGAGTCGGGCCTGCTGCCACTTGTCAAATTTCTATGTGCCCTCATTTTTTAACTTCCTTACATCTCTGTTTTTCTTGCATGCACCCACCGTCAGATCATGACATGTGTCACAATCTGATGCATCCTTTCGAACTGCTGTTTATTTTTTCCAACTTATTGCCCACTTGGACTTGCTACCACATGTCAATTAGGGGCATTCCCACATTATTTAACTTGTGAGCATCTTAATCTTGCAGGTATTCCCCCGTCATTTGATGTGGCCACATGTCACAATCTTGTTCACTATCACCACATCAGCCTGTGCGGTGGTTCATTCAAAAGTTTTCTCTAGTTACCTCCAACTAGCGTCATCCACGGGTCCACAATAGGCAGCTAGTACTTCAAAAAACATATGTCTTCATACATAGTACCTTTTGTGTAAGATTGTATTTAAACATTAAAATTTAAGCCACATAGGCAATATGGGATTTTCATCTTTTTGTCCTTTGCTCTAGTCAGTTGCTTGCAGGTGTTCCAAATGTGGCATCTTATTCCTCAAACATGGATCTCCTTTCATGTTTTTTGCATGGGTTCTCTCCATTGTAGCGGCTCTTTTTTTTTTATTGCTCACATGGGCTCCCTTTGATGTGGGTGCCTTTCTATATGCCTTTATGCCGCTTGTTGTGAGAGTTCTTTGTATTTTTAAAATTGTGGCCTCTGCCCTTTCAATGTTGTGGCCTTAAATGAGGATCCTCCTTCATGGCTGCCTCCTTTACTTTTGGCATCCCCTGATATGAGACACAATTGACTTTTGATGTGTAGGATGTTGGATGTTCTTCTTCATCACAAATTGTAGCTGTGAGGGGTCCTTTCTTCAACATGGGGTGGAGTTTTCTTTTATGTTTCATGGCTTTCATACTCATGGCATCCCTTATTTCCTTTGGGTCAGCTCTGCTCCACCTTCTAACATGGCGCTGCTCTCCAAAACGCTGATGCTCTATTGTTACATGTAGCAGCTTCTTGTTAATGCTGTTAGCTTTCATTTGTAGGAGCTTCCTTGCTTGCAGATGCATGAGTTACATCCCCTACTTCTATTGCTCTACATCTTTGCTATCTTCTTGCTTCATATTCATTGCCTTCTTTATACATTCTGTGCTAGTTTCACTTTATTCTTAATTGAAATATCACATTCAATTCCACTTTTGTAGTCAACAAATTTCAAAATAGGAACAATGGCTCTGAGCGCAGGTAGAACACCATAGACCATTCCTCTACCTTGAAGTTGATGAAATGCCTTTGGCAATAATCTAGGAACTTTGACTTTATTTTCTCTCGAGAAGGCATTTCAATTATAGCCAAGGTTCACAGACCAGTCCAAGTCACTTCCAAAATTAAACAAATCCATAATGTATGAACCAAAGGCCCTTGTAGATGCACCATTATGATTATAGCTACTTCCATGAGCATTTTGGTTTACAAACTTGTCAACAAAAGAAATCAAAGATTTCCATGCTTCGTAATCTTCCCAACTTGGTTGAAGCAAGGAATAGACTTCATCAAGCAAATTTCCAAGGGCAACCATTTGTCTGGGAATGATTTCATACTTTTTGGCTTCTTCCAACTCTAATTTCTCCCCCTTCTACTGAATAGCATAAGTAGCAACACTGACTTCTTCTTGTATTTGACTGGTTGACTTTTTATGTGTGAATATGCGACCTCTACTAACACACACACACTTCAACACGGTCTTTATTTGTGGATTCATCCTGGAATGAGCATTGGATTGTTCATCTGAAAATCAGCCACCAAGGTGACCTATTTCCTTCTATCTAAAGGGAATTGCTTGTTAGATATCCTTAGATTTGAGGTGTTAAGCAACCAGACCCTCTAAAAATGAAGGATTTAAGAAATGAAATTAATCTATATGATTATGCAGATTAATCCAGAATGAGAAATGCATTCTAATTTAAGAACAAGTAAAGGAAACTAGATTAATCATATGCATATGATGGTAAATGAAATTAAGCTAAGGATGCAAATGTATGTAAAAATATGAGCAAATGTGAGCAAATGTGAGTATGAATTCCAACAGCAATTTGATGCAAATTCGAAATTCATCCTCTCTCAAAATGAAGAGATGAGGGTCTCTTAAATAGACTTTCCTAGAATCCATCAACAGTTGAGATCGATTTCAATCAACGATCAAGATTAAAGGTGAAGTTTAGTCATAAAGGAAGATTCTGAAATTAAAGGGAGTTAATTGATTTAATTTGACTAGAATAAGGAGTTAACTGATTTAATTTGAGTAGAATAAGGAGTGAACTGTTTTAATTCCTTTTTGATCAATAGTGAACTAGAAATTTCCCTTTTTTGAACTGAAGAAAGATTTTGGTGAGATATTTAATTTAATAAAATGAGATATGCTCTCATAATTACCTTTTCTATTTAATTAAATAATCCTTTAATTAATTAGAGACACTTTTCTTATTTAATTAAATAACTTCATTAAATTAATTAGGAATGGCTTCCCATTTAATTAAATAACTTTGTTTAATTAATTAGAAGTAAGTTCTCCATTTAATTTAATAATTTTGTTTAATTAATTAAAATAGGCACATTTATTAAATTAAATAAATTTAATTCCATAGTACATTAGCCTTAAGATATAATTTAATTTAATTAAAGTATAAATACTTAATAATTAAATTAAATATTAATCAATAAGTTTAATGTGACTAATATGAGTAAATACTATAGGAATTAAATAATAAGCATGATGAATGTAGATTAGGGTTTTCTGCATCTGACAATTAAGTCAAGTAGCAAGTAGTTGAATAAGAATTGGAATAGGACTTTAGGATTGATCAGAAATAGGCCAGAATTGGTTGAGATGGCAATGCGCCAATTTTGGGGTATTACAGACTTTAGTAACAAATCCATTTATGAAGAGTTGAAGTTGAAGTCTTTTGAACAACAGGCACCACTGTTTGCTTGATATTTTTAGGTCTTGATTTCTTCATTTGCACAACTGCTTTCATTGTTTCATATGTTTGAAATTGAACCTTCTTTTTTAGTTCCCACTATTTTATTGATATGGTGCAATCAGTCAGAATTAGCTGGGGCCCAAAGTGGGTTCAGCTAAAAAAATTTCATTTTCGAACAACTGAAACCTCCAAAACTAATCCACTGGCCTTCTCAAATTGATTGGAATCCAATTTGAGCACTAAGTGATCCTAAAAAAAAACTCATTTTTCACTAATTTGCAACCTGCCAATTTTGTGCTAGGAGGTCCATTGACTGGCCTTAAAAATTGACCAAAACACCTGATCAGGCTCTAGAATCTAACCCACTGATTCTTTGTTCCATATACCTTCACCCTATCAGATTTTGTCTCATGTAGAATTCCCAGTCAAAAGATATTCACTATTAAATTTGACCTCTTAAAATCACCTACAGATAAACATATTAGAAAGCAATAGATTGGGTTTGGAATTAGCTTCGAAAACAAAGCAAACAGACACTTGGGGAAATGAAAATTGGGGTGTTGGTTCTCTGTCATGAGGAAATTATGAATCTATGATTTGTGCTCATGACGAATAACATGACGCATTTGGCGAGCATTCAAAGTGGGCTACTTAGATTTTGCAGATTGAGGCAATGGCAGAAAGGTGATTTTCACAAAAGGAACTGGCCTGGAAAAGTGTGCATATTGATTCATCAAGACCTAAAAATTGACACACTTGGAGTATTTTTAGAGGAAAACATGGTGGTACAATCCATTCGATCTAGGGAATCAAAGATCTCATGTTATAACATCATGAATAGGGGTTCCAACAAATCTGCAAATGTTGACACCAGTGAAAAGATAGAAATTGTGTTTGGAATCACGTTTGAAAATTGATCAAATAGATTCTTCATAAGCTAAAACTTAAAACATAACAAGTCTCTGATGTCTACAATGCAACGCAAAATGAAATTTATCATTTTAGGTCAATTGGTCAAAATTTATAGCATGTCAATTAGGGCTTCCCAAAATTATGAACTAATTGCACAAAAGCATAAAACAATGATTGACCAACTTTGAGGAATTCAAAACCTAGTCAAATGGACTTGAAACGAATCATAATCTAAAACATAAGCTCTCAAATATGAACACTAAACTTTCCAAAAATGGCGAGTCACAGAACATTTCTAGGTGTAAGATATTCGATTGCAAATATAGCCTCTTGTCGCTATTTGACACTAAGGTGAAAAATGCAAAATTGACAACTACTCAAAACAAGACTTCACGAAATGGCTTAGAATCTCAATTTTTCTTCATGGAATGCTTAGAAAGGCTGAATGCAAGGTGTTAGAAACATTAAACACCTTAGGGGCTCAAATGGATAGTCAGGTACATAGGCATTAAAAAGCGTTTATAGAGCTCAATTTTCAAATAGACACTCAAAATGAGAACACAATTTTGAGCGCCAACATATTGATTGGTTGAATTTTTTCCTTGGGATCTTTACCATATATAAAGATGCATAAAATCCATCTTATCTATCTCTACAATCACTAAGTGTATATAGAAGTTGGCCAAAAATGGTTTACATAGGTGTTTGTGTGATTACAAACTCATATGACAAAAATGATTCACTTGACATCTGAATGTTTCAATTGTGTATGCTTGGCTTATTTATGCACCCATTCTCAACTAGGATGCTCAAAAATATATGAATTTCTCAACATGTAATGCAAAATAAGCAAGTCCTCAGCCTATTCTAGATGACTTGGTCGTAGTGATGACCTTTCATCCTTGCCTAGTAAATGACTAATTGTTTGGATAATAATAGGCAACATTGACATAGAGATCAACATGAAACTACTAGTAAAGATGATGATGAGGAAGTTATTTATATTTTTATGAAAGATGATTTAGAAGAATGTGAAAGGTATGAAGATGAAAGAGATATTTTTCTCGAGTTAGGAAGAATGATACATATATTATCGATAGTGATTGTTCACTTCATATGATTGGTGATTTTGGAAAATATGATAACATAGAAAATTATGATGGAGGGTTTTTTAAATTTGGAAATGATGTTCCATATTTTTTGAAAGGGAAAGGTTCGATTATGTTGAATGAGAAGATTATATATGATAATTCTTGAGTGCAAGGTCTAATATAGAAATTATTGAGTGTGGACCAGTTAAATAATATATGTCACCAAATGGAGTTCCAAAATTGAAAGGTGGAGATCTATGATGATGCTAGAAACAATAGGTAACTTACTCTATTTGGGTTCTACTAAGAATATATTTTTAATTGCAAGGAATGGAAATATTTTACTATGGAATAAAAGGTTTTTTCATGTGAATTTTAATAACATAATCAAGGTTAGCAGGAAGAAAATAGTTAGAAGCTTATCAAGCTTAAGAAAACCTGATAAAGTGATGTGAAAGCAATGTTAGATTGGTAAAATGACTAAATCAAGTTTTAAAATAAAATCACATTCATCTAATGATGCACTAAATTTGGTTCATACTAATCTTTGTGGTCCTATGAAAGTGAAGTTTTATTTTGGTGATCATTATTTCATTTTATTTGTTGATGATTATTCAAGAGTGATGTTTATGATGTTTTTGAAAGACAAATCTGATGTATTTCAAATGTATAATTGGTATAAAGAAAGAGTTGAGAAAGAAATATGTAAGAAATTGAAGTACTTAAAATTTGATAAAGGAGGTAAATTAATGTTTGATGAGTTTACTATCTTTTGTAATGAGAATAGAATCAAGAGACAACTCTCTACACCAAGGACTTCACAATAGAATCGCATAGTTGAAATAAAGAATAGATCAATAGTTGATTATGTAGATCATTTTTGATCAAGATGGATATTGCACAAATATTTTGGAGAGAAGTAATCATCATTGTTGTCTATATCCTCAACCAAGTACAAAAAAAGAAAGATACAAAAAAAATACCCTATGTGTAGAACAAGATTTAGTATGCAAAGAACATTAACAAATAAAGTAAACATTCACAAACCAAAAACTAAATTCACATATATGCTTAGACAAAGAAAGCAAACAAGAAGTGCAAACCTCACAAGAGAAAACACTCCATGCTTTCTGGATTCTGTAGATGTGTCCTTTTGCTGTGGATGTATGCTCAAGATGCTCAAAAGCTCCTTCAATGGGGATGGGTAATGGCAAATTGGTAGCTTTGTGAGCTCTCAATTTGACATTATAAGGGTAAGATTGATGGCTTTGGTTCTCAAAATAGCATGGTAACTTTAGCTCAAAGATTGTTGATGAAATGGCTTGGGATGGGATTCAATTTATAGGCTAAGGGGTAGAGGGATGGAGGGCTTAGATGCAAGGATGGATGAAGGCTTAAGGAGGGCTAGGATGAACTCAAAGGAGAGCACATGGATTGTGCTTGTTTAGCACCAATGGGAAGGTGACACTAATTTCAAGGAGGATGAGTGTGAGAGGGTAGGGTAAAGGGTTGGTTAAAGGCATGATGAGTGGGGTTGAGTATGTAAGAGGGATGTAAGAGGAATGAGTGTGGAAGAGGGAAGAGTGTGGAAGATGGGTGTAAGAGTCATGAGTGGGCTTGTAAGAGTCTTTTATGTTTTGTAAGAGCACTCATGACTTAGTGGTTGGGTTTTTTGAGGGAAGACTTTGGTTTGGATTAGGAAAGTCTTAAACTTGTTTAGGGAATGTGACAACATTAGGGGGTGGATTAGGCTTGGGTTTAGGATTAGATTAGGGATGTTAGAGATGTGCAAGTGGATGGCATTAATGAGGGTGGGTGAGTTAGTGGATAAGCTTGATTAGTATGGGTGGATGGGGTGGATTAGGCTAAATGGAGGATTAGAGATAGGTTAGGGGTTTTTGAATTTGAGGATTTCATTTATCAAATAGATTTATTTAATAAATGGAGATTTTTGGAATTAGATAGGAGAAAAGGATTTAATTGATAAATAATAGATTATTTGACTTATCAATTAGGACTATAGATGATTAATTAAATTAATCAACTAGGGGATGAAAAAGGATTAATTAAATAGAAATTTAATTAATAATGCCTTTTTAGATAACTAAATAGGATTACTAAAATAGTGTAATCAAATTTAGGTGTCTACACTATGAACTCTAGTATGGGCATACACTGAATGTTAGTTGTACTTTATAAACTCTGGAAGTAGGTGCTATATCCTAAAAGATGCTATGAATGGAAATTTTGATTCTAAAAGTGATAAAGGTATATTCCTAGGTTACTCCACAAGAAGTAATTCTTGTAAATGTATGAATAAGGTTACTAAAAAAATGGTGGAAAGTAAAAATGTACTGTTCATATAAGAATGATGAAGAAAGCAAGAAAGAACCAAGGGGCTATCAAATATTTGTATATGTATAGGAAGGTTAAGTGACTACCCTACCCAAGAAATAACAAGTAGTAACTAAGTGAAAACACATACAACCTAAGAAAGAAAAAGCTATAGTTCAATGACTAGTTGATCCCCCACTGAGTGAAGAATATATTGAAGAACAAAGAACTGAACTATCTTTAGCAAAGTATGTAAGAAGGACTCAAGGTTATCAAATAGATTATAAGATGTGAGAATTTTAATATCATATGTTTCTTAAAGAGGACTCAAGGTTTGTCAAATAGATGTGAATTCTACACTTATGAATGCAATAATAGAAGGGGAAGTAAATATTAAGAAACCGAAATGATTTGTAGATTAGAATCAGAAAATCCTGGTATGAAAACTACAAAAAGATTTATATGGATTGAAGAAGACACCCCAAACATTGTATACAATTTTAGACTCTTAATTAATTAAAATTAGTTTTGTAATAACTTGTGAGAAAAATAATTTGTACCTGAAAAGTGAATTTGAAGATATGATCTTGATAACTGAAATATTTGTTGATGATATCATATTTTGAGGTCATCAACTAATGTGTAGATTAGTTTTTGGTGAAATGAGAAAGGAATTTGAGATTTCTATATTTGGAGAGATCAAATTCTTTATTGGATTGCAAGCTCAACAAGTTAAGGATGTGATATACATAACACAACCTAAAAATATCAAGGATATTTTGAAGATCTTTAGCATGGAAGAATCAAGACTAGTTGGTACACTGATGATCACACGTTGTAAATTATCAAAGGAAGATAACTCTACCAAGATGAATGAAACACTTTATAGGTCAATTATTGGAAAGATACAATATGTTTTTCATAACAGACCAGATATTGCTCATGCTATAGGTGATATGGCAAGATTTCCTTCTAGTCCTAAGGAAAAATATATGATTGTTCTGAATAGAATCTTTAGATATTAGAAAAGAATCCAACACTATAGTTTATGTTACAAGAAAGCTAAAGGTTCTAAGGTGGGAGTCTATACTAATGCTGATCAGGACGAATATGTGGATGATAAAAAAAAAGGACAAGTGGAGTAGGTTTATTTTTAGAAGAATGACTGGTAACATGGACAAGAAAGAAGAAAAGTTGTAATTCACAATCTACTACTGAGGAAGAATATATAGTAGTAGTAGGAAATTTCCCTAACATTGTATGGATCAAATAATTATTGAAGGTATACAAGAGGAAATGATAGATCCTATAGCAATCTATTATGATAACACAAGCTCTACAAAAATTTCAAAGAATCTAGTGATGCATGAAAAAAAAGCATATATCTAATAAGAATCACTATTTGAGAGGAAAAGTGTAGGAGAAATAAGTGAGGCTTTAGTATGTGAAGTGAAGATAACATATTGTTGATATATTTACAAAGATATTACCTAAGGATACCTTTGAATATCTAAGAAGTAAACTAAGGGCCACTCCCATACCTAATGCTCACCAGAGGAAGAAGCATGTTGCATCAATTCATACTTTATCAGAACATGCATTTGCATTTTGATGCAAGAGTTCACTCTTGAGGAGCTTCCTAAAAATGTGAAGAAGGTGAAAATGATATGAAGAAATATAAGTGATTAGTGAAAGAAAGGTACAAAGTAGAACTACATATAAAATGAGATTATAAGAAGGTTTGATGATACCTTTGGAATTGTTTTTAAAGGAGGAGAAAATTAGAAAAGATAAAAATATAACTTTAGAGAGATTCATTGATGATTTTTTTCAAAAGGAGAGAGTATTGAAGTGAAGAGAGTTACTAGTGATGAGTAAAGAAAGGGGGTGAATAGCATAAAAGATCATTTAAATAGAGAATATCAGTTAAGAAGTAATAAAAAGGTGAAGAATAATCAAAGAGGGAGACTAAATGATGAAATAAAGGTATTGAGAAGTGTTTTCTAACTGTTGAAATTTTGATAGTCATATTTGATATTGGATGGTATGTTTAACATATGTGCTCCCTTCAATGCCAAAGGGAGAGATTGTTAGACATAATTATTGTCGATGAATGAAGTGATGTTGATGAGGAACAAGGTTAGATAATCAAGTTATGAGTTTTATGTAGAAGAGTTGGATTAGTTTTTATATTTTTCTTCATGTCAAGATGGTTGACAATACTAATTCATGCAAGTTACAAATCCTTTGAAGGATGTGACTTGTTGAATAGAAAAATGGATGGTAAAGTTAGAAGATGAATTGAAGAAGTGATGTGAAGTAATTAAACTTAAATGGGAAACTAATGAATTGGTTTATGATAGGATAATATTGGTTTGATTATTTTACATGATTTGATGAAATGTTAAGATGATGCACAAGTTAGTTGTTTTGGTTGGTAAGAAAGCAATGAAGTAGTAATGTGAGAAGAGAAGGAATCAATGATTTACTTTGACCTAGAAATTTTGGTCAGTAAAAGAAGAATTTGGAAGATTAAGTTAGGTGAAAAGTAGTGTTAATAAAAAATAAGATTTTACTGAGAAAGGATGGTTACTGAGAGAGAACAATATTAACTGAGCATACTTTTAACTAAGCAATGGAGGTGTTTTGTCAAGTAAGGACAAAGTTCAGTAAAGATGAATAGTTTCTGAAGAATTGATTATGGGATGATATTTAGTGATGATCTAGACTATTCTAGAAGGTTCTAAGATAAGGGAAAAGTTAGTTATAATCTAGATCAGTAGATGGAATTAACAAGGGGAAATCAGATGGCAAAGATTCAAGATGTGTTTTGAAATCCATGAAAAGTTCAAGTTCCTAGGTTAAGATATTGCTAGAAAGATCCAAAAAATATTTTAGCTAGTGAAAAATTTAATGAATTTAAGTTGGTAATTGATCATGTGGATGAGAGGAAATAATGGAAACCCTAGTGAAGGTGATTAAGTGGAGAAAAGGTGTCTATATTAGGACTAAGAAAGAAGGTTAATGGTGCTAGTCAAGTATTTGCTAAGTTACTCAATAAATTGACCATATCAAGAAGATATGAAGTGCTAAGTGAAGTGGTTTGAAGAACCTGGTGTGATGGATAGTCAATAAGAAAATATTTGAGAAAAATGGAGATTGAAACAAGAAAAGGTAGTTACATATTTATATGATCATTTTATTGTTACTTTCTAACCATTGTAGTTAAAACCATCTTAAATGAGTGGATCTAATAGTCCTATTTGTAAATTCTTTTATAAGGTTACATTCTAGTGAATGTTTTAAAGTCTTTTAGATAGGCCACTCATTGAAGGGTGATAAGCTTTAGATGATCTTTGGTGTAAATCCCATGACTGTTAGGGTTTAATAGATCTAGAACAATTAAAGAATGCAAAGTTATATGCCAAAACAAAAGAGGAATATTCAAAGAACACAAATAACACACAAATTTAATATGGTTCACCCAAAACTTGGGCTTTGTCCACCTACACAGCCTTCAATCTTTCTATTTATGCATCTCAGTAGCTTATAATTTTTTTTTAAGGGAAACCTCTAAAATTGACCATTTTAGGGTTTTACAATGTTGTTCGTTTTCTTTTCCCAAAAAAGCCACAACATCAACATCGACTACATGATCAGTCACCACAATATCAACACTAACAAGGTCACATCTAGAAAATTTGTATAGTAATCTTAACCCAACTCACTATCAAATAATGCTTTATTTTTGGGTGACAAGTCCCAAGCAGTTTTTACCCTATTTGGGTTTCCATGTTAAAAAATGTGGCATTCACATATACATGAATTTTTTACATGTTATTTTATGTCTTCATGTGAAAGCTAATATTTATTGTTGTAACTTGGTTGATGATGTTTAATATGTTTATTGAGTGAATGTGTTAATAAGTTTAAGTAGTTAAAATCATTGAAAATTGTTTAAAGGGCCTAAAGATAACTAATTCACCCCCTCCCCCACCTAAAGATGTCTATTTATGGAGAAATCAAATTCTTTATTGGATTACAATTTCAAAAAGTTATGCATGGGATATACATAACACAATCCAAATATATCAAGGAGATTTTAAAGACCTTTGGCATGGAAGTATCAAGACCAATTGGAACAATGATGATCACATGATGTAAATTATCAAAAGACGATGAATCTACCAAGGAAAATGAAACACTTTATAGGCCAGTGATTGGAAAACTACAATATGTTGTTCATATGAGATCATATATTGTTGATGTTATAGGTATTGTGGAAATATTCCTTTCTTATCCCAAGGAAACAATAATGACTCTTGTTAATGGAATCTTTAGATATCTAAAAGGAACTGAGAACTATGGTTTATGGTACAAGAAAGATGAGCATTTTGAGTTGAGAGTCTAAATTGATGTTGATTGGGTAGGCATTGTGGATGAAAAAAAAGCACAAGTGGAGGAGCTTTCTTTTTAGAAGAAAGTTTGATAACATGGATAAGAAAAAAGAAAAGTTGTATTTCACAATCTACTATTGAAGAATAATATGTAGTAGTTGCAATAAATTTCCCTAACATTGTGTGGCTCAAATAATTACTAGAAGGTATGCAAGAGGAAGTGATAGACCATTTAATAATCTATTAAGATAACACAAGCTCTATAAACATTTCAAATAATTTGGTGATGAATGCAAAAACAAAGGATATAAGTACCATTATTTGAGAGAAAAAGTTTAAGAGAAATAAGCGAGTTTCAATTATTTGAAAGTAAAATGAGTAGATTGCTGATATATTTACAAATCCATTACCTAAGGATACCTTTGAATATCTAAGAGGTAAACTAGGGGTCATTCCCTATCTAATTCTTAATAGAGGAAGATGCATGTTGCATCAATTCATACTTTATCAAAACATCTATCTGTGAGTTCATGTATGAGTTCACTCTTTAGGAGATGCCTAAACATGTGAAGAAGGTAAAAATGATGTGAAGAAATAGAAGTGATTAGTACAAGAAAGGTACAAGGTACAACTAGATTGAAAGTGAGCTTATAATAAAGTTTGGGAGAAGATTAGAAAAGATAAAGAGTACAACTATGGAGAGATTTAGAGATGATTTTTGTCAAAAGGGGGAGGGTATGTGTAAGATCATGGTGGGCCAAACTATGGCATTAAGTGGTAATGGAAAATCAGGATGCCAATGCTAGTCAACTTGATGTGAAATATTAAACTAATTATGAACCTTATATAATTTTTTTTTTGTAAGAATATAACCTATAGTAAATTGAATGGAGTTTCTAGAATACTATCCCTTGTGTAGTAAAAAAATAATCTAATTGGCCAAAAGTTGGAATTTCAATGTAAAAATATGATAAATTTGAGGAAAAAACAAGAAGTAGGTGTATGTCTGACCACCTTAATCACAATAAAATGATAATACCTTTTTAAAAATCTAGGTTTAATAAGTAGACCCATACTCGAATGTTATGCATATTTTTTTGTATTTTTATTCCAAGGAAATAATTAATTTAAAAATTTATGCTAGAATATTTTTTTGAATAAGAAAACTTTTGCATTTGACTACATTTACTCATTCAAAACTATACAAAATTAAAAATTGTTTTTGTTTTCCTCATAGTAGGAAAAACATAGAATGTGATGCATCTTTCAAATTTTGAGAAGGTTATACCATTTGAAAGTTATAACCTTTTTCCAATCAATACATAAATCAACACTTCATAAGTAATTCCATTAGAAAATAATTAATAATTACTTACTAAACTCATAATTTGACATTTTATATTGATTAAAAGATGACAATTTCCTTAAGAAACCCATTTTATTTCATCAAATTTAGATGAAAAGTAATTTTTTTCATGTCACCACTTTTTGGCCCATCATGATCTTGTACATACTTAGGAGAGTATTTTAGTGAATATAGTTACTTGTGATGAGTAAAGAAAGGGGCAGAAAAGCAAAAAAGATATGCAAAATAGAGAAGAGTAGAGATGCAGAAAGAAAAAGGTGAAAGTAATCAAAGGGGAAGACTTAATAATGAAATAGAGGTATTGAGAAGTGTTTCTTAACTATTTAAATGTTGATAGTAAAGTTTGATATTTAATTGTATATTTCATATATGTGTTTCCTTTAATGCCAAAGGGGAAGATTATTAGACACAACTATTATTAATGAATGAAGCAATGTTGATGAGAAACAAGGTTAGATAGCAAAGCTATGAGTTGTATGTAGAAGAGTTAGAGAAGCTTTTACATTTTCATTTATGTCAAGTTGATTGATAGCACTAATTCATGAAAGTTGCAACTCATCTGAAGGATGTGGTGTTGAATAGAGAAATAGATGGTAAAGTTAGAAGATGAATTGAAGAAGTGATGTTAATCATGTGAACTTAAATTGAAAACTATTGAATTAGTTTATGACAAGATAATATTAATTTGATTATTTTACATGATTTGATGAAGTGTTAAGATGATTCAAAAGTCCATTATTTTGGTCGATAAGAAAGGAATGAACTTGTAAAGTAAAAAGAGAAGAAACCAATGAGTTACACCAAACTAGAAATTATTGTCGATAAAAGAAAAAGTTGGAAAAATGTCTTAACCTTGAGAAGAATATTTTGATGAGAAGGACTAGTTATTGAGAAAGAATAGTATTAACCAAGAATACTATTAATTGAGTAATGGAGGTGTTTGACGATGTAAGAACAAATTTTAGTAAAGAAGAATCATTTGCGAAGAATTGATTAAGGGTCAACATTTATTGATGATCTAGAATATTCAAAAATAATTACAAAGTTAGTTATTCATATCAATAGATGGAACTGACAAGGAAAAATCAAATGGAAAAGATTCAAGGCATGTTTTGAATCCAAGAAAAAATCAAGTTCCTAGATGAAGATATATATGGTAAGATCCAAAAAATGGTTTACGTAGAGAGACATTTAATGAATCATAGTTGGAAATTGATCACGTGGATGAGAGGAAATCATGGAATCCCTAGTGGCTATGACTAAGGAGAAAAAATTATATACATCATGACCAAGCAAGAAGGTTAAAGGTACTAGTCAAGTATTTGTCAAGTTATTGAATAAATTGATCATGTCAAGTTATTGAATAAATTGATCATGTCAAGTAGATCAAAAGTGTTAATTGAAGTGGATTGAAGAAGTTAGTGTGATGGATAGCCACTAAGGAAATGGTTGAGAAAAATGGATATCCGAACAAGAAAATATAGTTTCATATTTATTAGATTATTTTATTGTTACTTTCTAACTATTGTAGCAAAAAATCTCTTAATCAAGTGGATCTAATAGTCTTATTTGTAAAGCCTTTTGTAATGTGACATTCTTGTTAATATTTCTAAGTCCTTTAGATAGGCCACTCATTGAAGGATGATTAGGTCAAGATGATCATTGGTGTAAATCCCCTTACAAGGTCACATTTAGCAAATGTGTATGTACTCTTAATCAAGCTCACTTTAGAAGAGTGTATGATTTTTTGGGTGACAAGTCCCAAGTGGTTTTTCCCCTAATTAGGTTTTCACATTCAAAATATTGGTGTTCATGTGTGAATGATTTTTTACATGTTATTTTATGTCTACATGTGAAAATTATTATTTATTGTTGTAATTTGGTTGCTGAAATTTAATCTATTTACTAAATGAATGTGTTGATAAGTTTATGTAGCTAGATGCACTAATTTTATTTTTTTAAATGACCCAAAGATGACTAATTGACCCCCTTCAAGATGTCTGTCTTTGGAGAGATCAAATTCTTTATATCAAATTTTAAGATCAACAAATTAAGGATGGGATATACATAACATAGTCTAAATATACCAAGGAGATTTTGAAGACCTTTGGAATGGAAGAATCAAGACCATTTGGTACAATGATGATCATAGCAAGTAAATTTTCAAAGGATGATGACTCTACCAAAGAAAATGAAACACTTTATAGGTCAATGATTGGAAAGCTACTATATAATGTTTATAGAAGACTAGATATTTATCATGATGTAGGTATTGTGGCAATATTTCCTTCTAATCCTCAAGAAAAATATATGACTAATGTGAATAAAATCTTTAGATATTTGAAATGAACCCAACACTATGGTTTATGGTATAAGAAATATGGAGATTTTGAGATGAGATTCTATGCTAATGTTTATTAGGCAGATAATGTGGATGACAAAAAAGTAAAAGTGGTTGATCTTTCTTTATAGGAGAAATATTGGTAACATGGACAAGAAAGAAGAAAAGTTATATTTCAGAACCTATTATCTAGGAAAAATATGTATTAGGTATAATGAATTGAGCTAAAATTGAGTGGATCAAATAATTACTAGAAGTTATGCAAGAGTAAGTGATAGATCTTATAACAATCTATCATGACAACACAAGCTCTATAAACAATTCATAGAATCTAGTGATGCATACATACATACATATATATATATATATATATATATATATAATTATCACTATTTTAGAGAACAAATTCAAGATAAATAAGCATGGTTGGAGTATGTGAAGTCAAAAGAATAGATTAATGATAAATTTACAAATCTATTACCTATGGACACCTTGGAATATCTAAGAAGTAAACTAGGGGTCATTCTCCTATCTAATGCTCACTACATGAGTTCATGTTGCATCAATTCATACTTTACTAGAACATCTATTTGTGAGTTGATGTAGGAGTTTACTCTTTAAGAGCTACATAAAGATGTGAAGAAGTTGAAAATGATGTGAAGAAATAGAAATGATTAGTTCAAGAAAAGTATAGCATACATCTACATGGAAAATAAGCTTATAATAAGGTTTGATGATACCTTTGGAATTGTTGTCAAAGGGGGAGAAGATTAGAAAAGATAAAATATATAACTATGTAGAGATTCAATGATGATTTTTGTAAAAAGGGGGAGAGTATTGCAATAAAGAGAGTTACTTATGATGAGTAAAGAAAGGGGGAGAAGAGAATAGATGAGAAAGAAGAAGGTGAAGAATAATCGATCAGTGAGAGGTACTGAGAAGTGTTGCCTAGGTGTTGAAGTGTTGATAGTGAATTTTTATATTAGATAGGATATTTCAAATATGTGTTGACTTCAAGGCCAAAGGGCCAGATTCTTAGACATAATTGTTGCTGATGAATGGAGTGATGTTTATGAGGAACATGGTTAGATAACCGAGATATGAGTTGCATGTAAAAGAGTTAAGTAAATTGTTATAATTTTGTTGATGTCAAGCTGATTGACAATACTAATTCATGCAAGTAGAAAAAAATTTAAAGATGTGGTGTTTAATAGAGAAATAGACAGTAAAGTTAGAAGATAAATTTAAGATTTGGTGTTAAATATGTGAACTTAAATGGGTAATTGATGAATTAGTTTATGAAAAGATAATACTAGGGTTTGATTGATTTACATGGTTTGATAAAGTGTTAAGATGATGCACAAGTCACTTATTTTGGTTGGTAAAAAAGTAATGAAGTTGTAAAGTGAGAAGAGAAGGAGTTAGTGAGTTACACTGAGCTAGAAATTATTGTTAGTAAAAGAAGAAGTTTGGAGGTTAAGTAAGTTATAGAATAATGTTAACTAAGGAAATGATGTTACTGAGAAAGGATAGTTACCAAGAGAATAGTGTTAATTGAGCATACTATTAACCACATGAGTGGTGTTCTGCGAAGCAAGAACAAAGTTTTATAAAAAAAATAGTTTGTGAAGAACCATTTAAGGAATGACATTTAGTGATGATTTAGACTATTATAGAAGATTCTAAAATAAGGATAATGTTAGTTAGCCAGATCAATGGATGTAATTGACAAGTCAAAGTTAGATGGTGAAGGTTGTTTTAAAATCCAAGAAAAGTTTAAGTTCCTAGGTGAAGATATAGTTTGTAAGATTTCAAAAATAGTTTTCCTAGAGATATATTTAATGAATCTAAGTTGGTAATTGATCATGTGGATGAGAGGAAATCATGGAAACACTAGTGAATTTGATTAAGTGGAAAAAAGTTGTTTATATCAAGACTAAGAAAGAAGGTTAAAGGTGCTAGTCTAGTATTTGTTAAGTTACTGAATGAATTGATCATATTGAGAAGATTTTAATTGTTAAGTGAAGTGCATTGAAGATTTTAGTGTAATGGATAGTCAATAAGGAAATATTTGAGAAAAGTTGAGTTCTGAACAAGCAAAGGTAGTTGCATATTTATCAGAGCATTTCATTGTTACTTTCTAATAATTGTAGCAAAAAATCTCTTAAATGAGTGGACCTAATAGTCCTATTTATAAATCCTTTTGTAAGGTGGTATTCCATTGAATGTTTCTAAATCCTTTGTCACCCACTGAAGGGTGATAAAGTCTAGATGATCTTTTGTGTAAATCCCCTAACAATGTTAGATCTAGCAAATGTGTATGTATTCTTAACCGAGATGACTTCAAAGGAATGAATTGTTTTTGGGTGACAAGTCCTATATTAAAAATATTGATGTTCATGTGTGCATGAATTTTTTACATGTTATTTTATGACTACATGCAAAATTTGTTATTTGCTGTTGTACATTGATTGATGAAGTTTTACCTATTTACCAAGTGAATTTGTTGATAAGTATAAGTAGTTAAAAGCACAAAAAAATGTTTAGAAGACCTGAAGATAATTGATTCCCCCCTCCCCAGCTCAGTTATCTAACAAAAAACCTCAATATTTACCATAAATCATGTATGGTACCCAATAACGAATAAAATTTGAATTGTTCCATAAAGAAAAAACTATAATGTCAACCAATCAAATATTAAAAATATTGTGGAATCCAAAATCTGCAATGGATATCCAAAATATCATCACGTAAACACTATAAGACAATAATAATTTCAGCGCAATGAAATTAAACTAAACCATGAGACCATCAAACTCTCAACTATTTCATCTTGTGCCCTTGCATTTAGCAAGAGTCCAACTTGATCAACCCACGTCCATACATCGTCATTTACTTGAGATATTTTTTTATACATTTTTATCATCTACCAACCTGCTCGTAACTTTTCAGCAGAATCCTCGAATGTGCTCTGAATGTTTTAACATGCTACTCAAAATAGAGAATTTAGGTAGAATAAGAATTTTCTTAATTATGTTTTGATCTAAATTTTAAATCAGAACGACTTAAACAACATAAGATTTGATTCTTAAGTTGAAAGTATTAAATAGTCAAAATTAACTTATTTTTTCAAACTTAATTTCTATCTGTGATGTTTAAAGATGGCTCCAAGGAAAACAAGAGAAGCAAAACCATACATAAAAATGACAAAGGAGGAAGGCACAAAGCCGAGAACTGCTTTGACGTCTTCAACCTCCTCCTTCCACACGTTTTTCACAGAGATCAACTGGAAAAAAAAAACACACAAATTTAGTTTGTACGACGGCATCTAACTTTGATTTTCAATACGCTTAGTTTGCCTTTAATAAAATACTCTCTTCATTCTATATCTCATGTTCATAAGGAATTGTTTGGATTTAGTGTAGGTTCATATAGCTTGCAAGCATATTAGTCACACCACTTCAGTCAAGGTGGATCTAAACCATATTAACAATGTTTGTTTCGAACAAATGAAAATTGAAGGATGATTATACTATTAACAATACAACCACTTGTCCATTTCCTTAAAAAACAATCTAATTTATTATATTAAATTCAAATAGAATTGAACGAGCTCGTTCTATAGATAAAATAATGTTTTGTATCCCACAAATATAGAAGAACAAGTTACAAGCTCAACCCTCAGAAAGAAGAGAAGGAAATCTTGCACTCCAAGAAAACTGTGTGGAGATTACTATTGAATGAAAGGAAATCTTATCAGTTTCTGTTACAAGAAAAAGAGCCCTTAGAAAACTGTGAGGTAGAAAGTCATCTGTATGAGGAAGAGCATTATAAAGGGCTCACTTCATTGTTGGAAAATGTTTAACATGGAGAGCTCTCCACTTTTGTTAGTTTCAGCGGAAACAGAAGTGGAGAATGAAGTGACTCATTTTGTCAGTTGTTTTGGGCAACGTGGGTGGCCAACAAGGATACAACGGGTGAAAGAATACGCTGAATATATTACTGTTGAGGCTGAGAAATATTGCTGTGGAGGAAAGGCATGGAGAAATGTGGTTCATAGGTTGAGAATTCAAAAGCATGGGAGAAGCAGAAAACAAGGGCAGGGATTTCAGTATGATCTCTCCAGTTATTTACTTAATTTCGACGATGGGATGGGTGTAAAGAAAAGGCAAATTTTCTCTAAATCTTGTTAGAGGTGCCCTAAGAAATTTAATCCATCTTGTGGGCAAATCTACATTTAAGAAAGTTTGGTATGCTCTTTTGTGAAGTACTTTGGCTTTATCATTGTTTCTTATTCTGTAAAAAGATGAAGAAGAAAAAAGTTCCAGAGACTTTATGCTGTCAATTTTTTTTTTACACTGGAAGCATTATGGAATATTTGAGATTGAATATTTTTGCAGGATTTAATGTTTTGTTCCGTAATAACAAATTTTACATTCTATTTTAAATTCTGAATTGATATTAAATGATGTATAATATATATTTGGCAAAAGTGTCATATTACATATAATATATTAATATTTAAGATAACTCTGGTTTAAGGTTTATGGAAAAAGAATACAGTCAATAGAAAAGAGAGAGATGGCATAACATATGAGCTAAAAAGTAACCCCCATAATTTAGGGTACATAACAATATAAAAATTTCATGAGAAAAAACAATTTAAGAGAAAACATGGATCATAATAATCCATGAATTCTATAAACAAACTTACATAGTGCCTCCAAAAATAGATACTAAATATGGGTTGTGTATAAAACATCATAAACCCCCAAAGCTATAAATAAGCAAGAACCATACAATGGGACTAGATATTCCAATTGTCAATAAAAACAATAGATTCAACCAATGTCTAATATATTGATGTTATTATAAATTATCTAATTTTAAACTCTGATTCATTAAAAATAGTAGATTACATGATAATGGATTATGTGTCATTCAAAACATTAATGGAAAGAAATCTTTTCAAAATCAATTTCAGAAACTCTATCACAGATTACATCATATTTATAATTCATTTTGTCATATTTTTAGTACATTAGAAAAAAATAATTAAGACCTTTTTTAGAAATGTGTATCAAAATAAGAAATAAAAATACATATTATTCATTTTTCTAAAACCAGTTTACATTTGCAATTCTAAGTGATGCATATGAAAAATCTCTTCTCATTACAACTTAAAGTTCAAACACAAAATCTAATGTAGAAATGTTTCTTTTATAGCTGATAGACTATATGTCTCTGAAAAATAAATGTTCTAGCCAAAAATTGTCACCCTTGATTTCTAATTTGAAGTTACATTGATAGTTTAGAAAAATTGACAACTTACTCCATATGCTTGTGAATAGAAACAACCCAACAAACCACGGAAAATGAAACTTTTATTATTACACATGCAATAGAAGGAAGATCAATATTGTTGGAATATTAAATGCAATGGCCTTTTGTCCCTAAAGCCAAACGCCTACCTACAACCTGACAGACTCCATAACAGATAGAAACAATAACTATGGTGGGTGAGTTTTTTTTGAAATCAGGAAACATGGGGGAAAGTATGACAAAAGGAATGTCTCAGATTCATTCAACCAAATTCAACAGATCAGAAGTTTAGCAGAGAGTTACAGAGCAAGAAGAAAAAGAAAGAAGTTGATCAGCAGATCAGTTGTTGCAGAGACTGAAGGAAGTTTGTGTCATGTTTCTAGTTGCACGAATTTCCTCTATTCATTATGTAAGTTCATTATTGTTGGATTTATCCTGTTGAAGCAATGATTCTTCTAGGCACCATTGCATCTAGCCATTAGAGCTGCAAGTTTAAAGTTCATTGAAGTTTAAAGTTTTACCAGTTTAAGGTTATTTTAGGGTTTTCTGGTTGAAGCCGAATACTCTCAGATTTTGTAATATTTATAATCAAAGTTGAATAGAAAGAAAGCAAGCATACTTGAATCCATTGTTCTTCTTCTATTCATTGCATTTGAGAAGTTTTTTTAGAAGCTTCAACCTTTGGCTCTCTGGTTTTAATGGTGGAAACATTCATATTAAAATTTCACTAAGTTATAATTTTTCCAATTTGAGCCAAGCTCACTCGGCATCCATTATTGCCGAGCATTTCCCTTTGTGTGTTGAGCTTACTCAGCTTCTTCGTGTGTCAAGATCACTCAACTTCTTCTTGTGTCGAGCTAACTCAGCACCTACTGCCTATCACTTGACACCTTCACGTGCCGAGAAAACTACCACTCGACTCCTTAAGGTGCCGAGCAAACTAGCATTCGGCAATAGTTAGTGCCGAGCGAAGTATTTAAAGTTGTGATTTATTTTTCTCACATGGTATCAGATCTTTGAGGCTCCACATCCATAGTGAGTTAAGGCATTTATTTTCTTGGGATATTTCACATGACAGTAGATACAAGAAAGATATGGCAGTAGCCACCATCCTTTAATGGGAAAAATTATGATACATGGGCAAAGAAGATGAAAATCATAATGGTTGCAAATGATTTATGGGAGTTTGTTATAAATGGGTTCAATGATGTGTCAAACCCAACTCAGTATGCTGCCCTCACAAATGCACAAAAGACTCATTTGAAAGAGTCAAGGAGGAAGGATGCTAAGGCATTAAGTTTGATTGAAGTAGCAATGAGAGAGACAATATTTCCCAAGATTTCAGTAGCAAATTATGTAAAGGAAGCATGGGATATCTTTGAGACGAACTTCAAGAGGACTGATAAAGTTTGTACAATAAAGCTATAGAATATAAGGAGGGACTTTGAGAACCTTCAGATGAAGGAAAATGAATCAGTTGTAGATTTCAGTTCAAGGACCTCCAATGTGATTAATCAACTGAAATCAAATGGAGAAGACTATCAAGAGCAGAGGATAGTGGAAAAGATATTGAGGAGTTTACCTCATAAATATGACAATTTGGTCATGACCATAGAAGAGGCAAAAGACCTCACTATTTTCACAATGGATGAGTTGATGGGTACTCTTCAAACCCATGAGCATAAGATCAATAGATTTGCATCTTCTTCTTCCCAAGAGAAATCATTCAAGGCTTAGTCAAATCTAAGAGGAAGGGGGAGAGGAAGAAATGGCTTACGTAGAAACTCTAGAGGCAGAGGCCAAGGTAATGGAGGACAAAGAAATGTTGCAGCAAAAAGCTCAGGAAGAGCAGATGGAGCAAGTAGCTCACAAAACACTTCAAGAGGAGGTAAGAAAAACTACAACTCAAATAGGAGTAATGTAGAATGATACTACTATCATAAATATGGGCATTACACAAGTGAATGTTGAAAGAAGTAAAATAATTAGTCAAGACAAGAAAATGTGGCTGATGTGAACATGGGAAGTGGAAACAATGCCACTGCCTTCATCATGTGTAATGTTAGTGAAGAAGGAAGCCCTGAGGTTTGGTACCTCAATAGTGGATGTAGCAACCACATGAGTGATAATGAAACCTTGTTTTCATTCATTGACAAGAGTTTCAAATCTGAAATTAAAATGGGTAACAATGGAACCCTACTAGTTGTGGGGAAAGGATCTATTATGGTCCACACCAAGAAAGGTGAGAAGAAGGAAATACAAAATGTATATTTTACCCTTGGTATGAAGCACATTTTGATGAGCATTGGTCAGCTCATTCAAAATGGATACAAAGTGTTGATGGAGAATAACACGTGTGTCATTCATGAAAAGGATGGGAGAAAGAACTTACTTGTAGTAGTTCAAATGACAAAGAACAGAATGTTTCCCTTGAGGATAGAGACATGTTTCTCATCTCAAGTTGGTGTTGCACCTCCCACACAATCAGCTCTAAGGAGTGTGATTGAAGACCCCTTACGGCTATGGCACCTTAGGTATGGTCATCTAGGCTATGCTGGTTTAAATTTGTTGTCAAATAAAAGAATGGTAGAAGGTTTGCCATGTATAAGAAATTCATGTGACAAGTGTGAGGCTTGTATTTTGGGTAAGAAACAGAGGCTTCCCTTTAAATCTAGAAATTCTAGGAGGGCTAGATATTCATTAGAGTTAATGCATACTGACCTAGTTGGTCCTATGCAAGTTACTTCCATTGAGGAGAGTACTTATTTCATGACATTTATTGATGATTTTAGTCGTAGGACCTGGGTTTATTTTTTGAAATCTAAATCTGAAGCATTTGATAAGTTTTTTGAGTTCAAAGCCTAGGCTGAAAGAGAATGTGGACACTATATCAAGGTCCTAAGATCAGATAGAGGAGGGGAGTATACCTCCAATTATTTTGTAAATTTTTGTAGGAAACATGGTGTAAAGAAAGAGCTCACAACCAGCTATAAACCACAATAGAATGGAGTGGTTGAAAGAAAGAATAAGACCATTGTTAAAATTGCATGGAGCATGATGAAAGAGAAAGGTCTCCCAACTAAATTTTGGGGAGAGGTTGTGGCAATATTAATTTACCTAATTAATAGGTGTCCTACAAAGGTAGTCCATGATAGAATTCCAATAGAAGCATGGTCACGAGGAAGATGGATAGTTGAACACCTAGGGGTGTTTGGATGTGTTGCATATGTACATGTGCCTAAAGAGAAAAGGAAAAAATTGGATGACAAAGGTATGGAGTACATCTTCATAGGGTATATCTTAGAATCAAAGGCATATAGATTGTATGACCCATTTAACAACAAGATGATTCTTTCAAGAGATGTGAAATTTCTTGACAATCAGTCTCGGTATGGTCCAACTGATGAGTCACTGAGAATTTCAAGTAAAGTGCCAATTATGAGTGAAGAATATGTAGATGAACAACAAGAAGAAGGAAAAAATAGAAGAAAAGGAAAATAACCTAAGTCATTGCTGAGCTCCTCTAGGCATGACTGAGTGTCAGTGTCAAGTAACAGTGAAGATCGAACTAGTCAACAAAGTAGCAGCAGTGAAGATTCTGATCCCACACTCTCCTCCCTATTACCAAGAAAGACCAAGAGTCTTAGGGAGATATACCAAGATGAAAGGTATGAAGATTATGATGAGAGTGTTAATTTTGCATTATTTTTTCATAGTGATCCAATATATTTTGAAGAAGCTATTAAGGAGAAGAAATTGTGTAAGGCCATGGATGAGGAAATAGATGCTATAGAAAGGAATGAGACATGGGAGCTAATTGATTTGCCTCCCAAGAAGCAAATAATTGGAGTGAAATGGGTCTACAAGACCAAATGTAATGCTGAAGGAAAAATTGATAGACATAAGGAAAGGCTGGTAGTCAAGGGCTACAAATAGCAGTATGGAAGAGATTATGATGAGACATATGCCTCAGTTGCAAGAATGGAAACCGTGTGTGCTATCAAAGCAATTGCAGCTCAACACAAATGGAAGGTATATCAAATGATTGTGAAGTCCGCCTTCTTAAATGCTGTATTGAAGGAAGAAGTATATGTGGAGCAGCCACTTAGTTATGAAGTTGTAGGTGAAGAGAGCTCTTTATGTACTCAAGCAAGCTCCAAGGGCATGGTACAGTAGGATTGACTCATATTTGATGAGCAATGACTTTAGCAAAAGTAATGGTGAGCCTACTCTCTACATCAATCCAGCAAATGGAAATGTATTGGTTGTTGTCTGGTATGTAGATGATTTGATTTTTACTAGTAATAACAAGGCTCTAATAGGTGAATTCAAAGAGGCCATGAAAAATGAATTTGAAATGACTCTTGAAATACTTTCTAGGCATAGAAGTAAAATAGATGCATGATGACATCTTCATCTCTCAAGAAAAGTATGCAGGGCAAATCTTGGAGAGATTTGAAATGTAGAATAGTAAGGCAGCCCCAACACCAACAAGTCTGAAGTTAAGCAAGGAAGACTCTAGCAAGAGAGTGGATCCAACACTATACAAGAGTATGGTTGGAAGTTTAATGTATTTGACTACAAGTTGGCCAGACCTAATGCATGCAATAAGTTTGATTTTCATATTTATGGAAACACCAAAGGATTCCCATTGGCAAGTAGGAAAGAGGATCCTAAGGTATGTGAAAGGTATCAAGGGATTTGAAATTTTGTATACTAAAAATAATGATTTCAAGTGGGTGGGTTATACTGATAGTGATTGGGCTGGAAGTATAGATGATAGGAAGAGTACTTCCAGATAAGTATTTCATATGGGATTGGGTGAAATTTCATGGGCATCCAACAAGAAACCTATTGTTGATCAATCTATAGCAAAGGCTAAATACATAGCAGCAAATGCAGCAGCATGTCAAACAATTTGGCTAAGGAGGATCTTGATAGATTCAAATGTAAGGCAAGAGAATGGAACCAAAATTTATTGTCACAACATTTCATCAATTGCATTGTCCAAGAATCCAGTCTTTCATGATAGAAGCAAACATATTGAGATCAGATATCACTTCATCAGAGAGTTGGTGGAGAATGGGGATATCAAGATAGAATTTTGCAAGTCTGAGCAACAGCTAGCAGACATTTTTACTAAGCTATTAGGCATTGGAACTTTTGTACACCTAAGAGAGAGTCTTGCTATAGTTGATTTGGATCAGCAGTAATCCTTGTTTGTTTGGCTCAAGACAAAGGGGGAGTGTTGGAATGTTAAATGCAATAGCCATTTGTCCTTGGAGCCAAATGCCCACCTACCACTAGATGGACTCTAGAACAAATAGAAACAATAATTGCAATGGGTGAGTTTTTTTTGAAATCAGGAAAGAGGGGGAAAGGTATGACAAAAAGAATGTCTCAAATTCATTTCACTAGATTCAGCAGATCAGAAGTTTAGCAGAGAGTTGCAAAGCAAAAAAAAAGAAGTTGATCAGCAGATAAGTCATTGCAGAGATAGAAGAAAGTTTGTGTTGCGTTTCCAGTTGCACGAGTTTCCTATGTTCATTCTATAAGTTCATTATTTTTGGATTTGTCTTGTTGAATTAGTGATTTCTCTAGGCACCATTATATGCAGCCATTAGAGTTGCAAGTTTAAAGTTCATTGAAGTTTGAAGTTTTAGTAGTTTAGGGTTATTTTAGGGTTTTCTGGTTGAAACTGAATGCTCCTAGATTTTTTAATATTTATAATCAAAGTTGAATAGAAAGTAAGCAAGAATACTTGAATCCATTGTTCTTCTTCTATTCATTGCATTTGAAAAGTTTGTTTAGAAGCTTCAAGCTTTGGCTCTTTGGTTTTAATGGTGGAAACATTCATGTTGAAATTTCACTAAGTTATAATTTTTTCAGTTTGAGCCAAGCTCACTTGGGATCCATTGTTGTCGAGAATTTCCCTTTATGTGCCAAGCTTACTCAGTTTCTTTGTGTGCTGAGCTCACTCGGCTTCTTCTTGTGACGAGCTAACTCGGCACCTACTTCCTGTCACTCGGCACCTTCATGTGCCGAGCAAACTGCCACTTGGCTCCTTAAAGTGTTGAGCAAACTGGCACTCGGCAATAGTTAGTGCCGAGTGAATTTTTTAAAGTTGTGATTTATTTTCTCACAAATATTTGGGCCTTATTTGATTTTATATATTTCTACTTATAAGCGTTTTCCTTTACAAGAAGCATTTTCAAGCGCTCTTTTACATTTCTAGTTTTTCTTGTTGAATTTAGTTTGTTTTTAAAAAAATTATACATGATTATAATCACTTTTTATTCTATGTTATTGTTTCTTATGAATTTGTTCATTTTTTCTATAATTTGGATTTCTCTAACATTTTAGCTTCAATAGTGATGGAAGTGTTAAGTGAGTAAAGTCTAACAGTCACTTGGACTTTTCCTCCAAATACTTATATCTCTTCAGCTGATCATTTGAGATCTATATATGCCGATTGCATTTATTGTAAACTCAATTCTTTTCACATTAGTATAATCTCTCTCTCTCTCTCTCTCTCTCTCTCTCTCTCTCTCTCTCACACACACACACACACACACACACAGACACACACACACACACAGTGTGGATGTAGCCATGATTTATGGTGAACCATGATAAATTATGTTTGTGCATCTTGTTTTTTTTTTTTTTTTTACACTTTCAAGATTTTATTTTTTTTAGTTCGTATCAGAGCCTATGATCAATTTTGTTGACTAAATTCTAGAGTCATGGAGGAATCAAGAGTACAAAAACTCTTGGGGTAGAGTTTTAGTCTATGAAAAGTATAGATGCATTCATTATTACTTAAGAAAGATCTTATAATAGCAATCAGAGGAGAGGCAAAAAAGTGAAAAAGTCAATCTCTATGATAGACGAGAATAAGAATTCAACTAATGAAAAGACAAATGCACACATTTTTCTTTTGCTATCTCAGAACATCTTATTCAATGCAACAAATGAAAAGACAAAGAAGGCAGTATGGGACAATCTTCAAAGCATGTATGAAATGACATTTTCCACAAACAAAATTTTCATCATGAAGAAGCTTTACAAGCTTAATATGAAGGACAGAACAATGATGTTGAATCACATAAATATATTAAATACTCTTTTATGTTAGGAAAATTCTATTGGTATGCCTCAAGATGAAGAAAATAAGGCTGTCATCTTGTTATGCTCCCTACTGAATAATTGGGATGGTGTAGTAACATCAATCACTACTTCCATTACCAACAAAATCAAGTTTGTCTATGATGAAGTAGAAGCTACTTTTCTTAGTGAAGATATGGCAAGAAGCAACAAAGATTCCTTAATGGTGGTTGGCACTAAAAATAGACGTAGAATTCATCATAGAGGAAAAAGTAATTACAACTGTAGATCTCAATCAGCTAGAAGATCGTACTCTTGGGGTAGAAAAATAGTTGTTGGTTTTGTAGAAAGGTTGGTCACATTAAGAAGGACTATCAAAAATATAAATGACACAAGAAAAGGTTATAAACAACAAAGGAAACATCATTCATGGTGAGGATAATGGTATTTTGGTTCTTTCAACAAGTGACACGACATCAAGTTCATGGGTAATTGATTCTAGGGCATCATTTCATGCTTCTTCTTGCATGAAAGCCTTCACAAATTACCAAGAAGGCAAGTTTGAGAATGTCTATTTGGGTGACAACAAAGCTTGTGAAATTGTTGGAGCTAGTGATATTCTATTATCATTAGAAGGATGTGCTAAATTATTTCTTAAGGATGTTAGGCATGTTCCCAGATTAAAAAGGAATCTAATTTATATAAGTCAATTATATACCCAAGGCTTTCCTAAACTTCTCACAAACACACAGAAAATTACCAAGGGTTCCATGATTATTGCCAAAGGAGATAAAGTTGGCAACCTATATGTTGTACAAACTAATGATGAGGTGGGAGCTACTGTGACTATTGTTGGAAGCAATGTTGCACTTTGGCATCAAAGATTATGCCACATGAGAAAAAGGGGCTAGACGTTATGTTTAATCAAGATCAACTTCCAATCTCTAATAAGAAAATTTAGAATCTTGTGAACATTGACTTTGCAAGAAACAAAAACATGTCAACTTTTTTAAGAATGACCATGACAAGAAGACAACACCATTGGAGTGGGTACACTTGGATGTCTTCATTTCCACAAAGGTAACCTCTTATGGAGGAGAAAATTATTGTATTTCCTTTCTTGATGACTATACTAGAGAGGTTTGGGCTTATATGATGTTTAGAAAGTCTGAGGTTTTTTCAAAATTTAAAGTTTTTGAACCTCTTATTGAAAATTAGAGTGGGCACAAAATCAAATGTTTAAAAATGGATAATGGAGATGAATTTTGTTCATTGGAGTTTGATAACTTCTTTGCAGCTCATGGTATTCAATGGGTGAAAATTGTGTCATTTGTCCCTCAAGAAAATGGGGCTACAGAGAGGCGCAATTGAACCATTATTGAGAAAGCTCAATGCATGTTTTCCAATGCTAGTTTAGGCAAAGAATTATAGGTGGAAGCCTCCAATACATCAGTGTATTTGATTAATCTAAGTCCTTCATCTCATTTAGACTTTGGAATTTCAGAAAAGGAATGGTTGGGAAAATGGATCTCCTATGCACATCTTCGAATTTTTGACTCTTAGGCCTTTGTACATGTTCCAAAAGTGAAGAGGGACAAGCTCGACCTATATCACTGCAGTGTATCATCATGGGCTATAGTGAAGATTTATTTGAATTCAGATTATGGGATTCCATTATAATAAAAATTGTGCAGAGTAGAGATGTGATCTTTAATGAGACAAAGTTTCCAACTCTTCAACTAACATCACAGGAAGCACCTACCAAAGAATTTATTCTTATGTCTCTATTTAATAAGAATAGTTCTCTAAATCCATAGTCCATCCTATTCTTTCTACTCCTACCTCTATTTTAGCTCCATTTCCTTCTATGCCATCACAAGGTATGAGCAATGACTCATTTCAAAATCACATAGAACCCTCTTCTTATAAGCTGCCTTCAGAATAGACAAAGTCCATTTTTCATATAAATTGCTCAACCACTAGTGCACATTTTAAAAATATAGAATGGCTTTTTCTATGGCAATCAAACCACATGTTGATATAGACATGGCTTCAACATCAACATAGGAAAAACAAAGTTTTTATAATTCAGAATGTGTGCCAGATTACTAGTTTGGGGATTATCTCCCCATAATTGTAACAAACACTACAACCTCTACACACATTGGTTAGTGCAAGTTAGGGAGTCACAATTCCAATCTCCATGGAATCCATGATATTAAAGAAAATAAAGTTGTCGACATAGACAACAATTCATCTCATTCATCGATGAATCTTCCATCCAGGTTATTTGGCATGTTAGATACCATATCGGCAGTGAACATGAGTTTGGGAGCAGTGTGGATCTGGTTGTAGTCGAACACATTTCTTAGCCTAACACTCATGATTTGGACTATGGGGAGAAACATAAGTGGTATGGTGAACAAGTTGGGGGTCCTCATGAAATTGGAAAACCTTGTTGACCATGATGACTATTTTAAAAAGGTGGCAAATTATGTTGGCAAAATATTTTAACATTGAGGTGACAAAAATAAAGATTTAATAATAACTATCAGATGCATTGAATGTTAGGAATAAGGAAAAATTAAATAAAGTCAGTTTTGGTGGAACTTGCATAACATGGCAGTTGTAACGTGGCACTTGCATGGTAAACACTATCACTGGCTGTATGCAGACATTTATGGAAGGTCTGCAAAGATTTTGCCAGATGTCCATAATGTATGGCAAACTTCAAAAAAAAGTTAAAAAATGTTAAGGTTGTGGGTATTGTTACCGTAAGCTTCTAAGAAAATATGAACAATTTTGATTTATTTTGTTTTCAAACCAGTCATTAGAATGAAAAGGTTTTCAACTAGAATATGGTTTCTTGATGAACTGAAAGGTTTTTTGTTGAATAGAAATAATGATTGCTGGTCTTCATTTATACATGATGATTTAGGACATGGTGAAATAAATTTTTCTTCTATATGAAAAAAAAAGAGGGCTTCGAAGGTCAGTATGTTCTTCTTCTAAAGAAAAAGAGATTCTTCAAAAATAATGGAAGAAAAAGAGGACTTCGTAGGTTAGTTTGTTCTTCTTCACAGGTACGATTCAAGGTATGACATTGTAGTTTCTTTTGTATCATCAGTTCAAAATTTAAGTCTGTCTTCTTTGGAACAAGAAGAAAATAAAAAACTAGAAAGAGATTTGCTCATTTCTTGAAAGGGTATAAACAATTTTTTTTTAAAGAGGCAATAGCAAAAAAAATTTAGTTCTGTCATTTAAAAAAAAAAAAAGCTGGGATATAAAATATGATTTTTAGTGAAATACTTCTCTTAAAAGCAATAAGAAATGTGAGAAGAAAGAAAGACAAACCATGGATAAAATAAGGGTTTCAAAAATATTAGTTCTTTCTTTCCTTGCTATTGTTAGATCTTTTTATTCACATGGAAGATCAAAACTCCAAATAGAAAAGAACAAAGCACAGTCATAAAATTATAATCATTCAAGGCTTTTGAAAAAGAATTTTTTGTGAGAAGATAGAAAATAAGTTTTTTGTTTAATGTTGTTGGGTCTTTACTAAGATTCAAACAAGAATGACATAAACCCTAAACGAAAGTTTCAAAAGACAAAAGAAATAAATGAGAAGTCAAATAAAATTAAAAATTAAAAAACACATTATCTGTAACATAGATGGATTCAAAAGCATTGCATGTTCAAACTAGAAATACTGAATAACTAGTGGTAAAATGTTTTTCTTCTTGAAGAGTAAACAGATTATCTTGAAGATTCTTTTGAGGGTATTAAACTTGAAATACTTCCAGCACATTTTCATAAAGAAAGGACACATTCAATTTTTAACTGAATTTAGTTGGTTTCTTTCACAACATTTTGAAACATTTTTTTTGAACAAACCTAACTGGTTCAGTTAGGTTCATGTAACTTATCAGTTTTGTATTTCATCTCTATAAATATAGAGATCATTTGTAAATTAAAGTGAGCGAGTTGAAAAGAGGCAAAAAGAAGACTTATATTTCAAAACAGTTTGTAAAGACTGAAAGTCTTATTATAAACTTGTATGCATGTATAAATGTCATACATACAAATTTATATATGTGTATAAGGTTGTAATTACAGTACTGATAAAAGGGTTAAAATACCCTGAGTAGTAGAAGCTGCTGATTGTAAAAGAGTTGGAACTCAATAAAGAATATAGGTTCATGGAGTGGTTTTTCTCCCTGTCAGGAAACCGTGAGGATTTTGAGAGTTTTCCACTTGGCACAAAAATGTTGTCTCTTCTTTCTGTGAGTTGATATTATTCAGTATGTTTACATTTTACTATAGTTTGATTTCTCCACTACTGTAAATTGTGAATTAAAGTTATTCAAATCAGATTGTGACATAATTTAATTGTGTTCTGATTCACCCCCCTCCCCCCCCTCTCAAAACCCTGATACTTCCAACAAGTGGTATCAGAGCATAGGATTCCTTTTGGAATTGTTCCAGGGATATTAAGTTTAAGTCATGGCTGAATCTAAAGGAGCTTCTCTTAATAAGGCTCTGTTATTTGATGGAAATGATTATGTTTTCTAGAAAGTTATGATGGAAGCCTTCATACATTCCTTAGATGTAAGAATGTGGGATGTTGTAATAACAAAATATACTATCCTAGCAACAATTCCCACTGATGCTAATGAAAAACTAAAATTTGAATTGGATAAGAAGGCAAGATATGCCCTTCTTTGTGGTCTCTCTAGAGACGTATTTGCCAAAGTCATTTATTGAAAATCAGCCAATGATATATGGGTTAAACTTGAAACAATATATCAAGGAGATGATAACGTAAAAGAATCTAAACTGATTACTCTTAAAACACAGTTTGACAATCTAAAAATGAATGAAGATGAAACTATTGTTGCTTACTTTTTAAGAGTAGATGAAGTCGTAAATGCCAGAAAGGGTCTAGGAGAAGAGATAAAAGAACATGATGTAGTCTCAAAGGTCATTAGGTCAGTGTTACCTAAATTTGAAACAAAAATATCCACTTTAGAAGAATTTTTTTTTTTCAAAAATGACCTTGCATCAACTTCAAGGCACATTAACTGCATATGAAATGAGGATTAGCCATCAAGCTAGTTCCTCATCAAAAGAATCAACTTTTAAAGCTAAAAAACATGATTAGAGTGACTCAGATCTAACAAATGCTTTAGAAGCATTGCTAGTTAGAAGAATGAGAAATAAATATAAAGGTAGACCTAAATGCTTTAGTTGTGGTCAATTAGGACACTTTGCTGCAAAGTGCCCAAATGTCAAACTCAATGATTGTGACGAGAAAACTAAAAAGTTTTCTAAAAAGAAGTCTTGGAATCAGAATAAAAAATTCAAGGATTATAAGAAGAGAAGTCTTCTTTCTAAAGAAGATTCAAATGAAGATTCCAATGATGCTGATGAAGAAGGGGAAAGACTATTCATGGCTGGAATAGTCCATACCTCTAAATCTAAACCCAGTGAATCTGAATCCTCATGTAGAAGTAGATCTAGAAGAAGAACTTTTGAAATCTTTGCAAAAACTCAAAAGATTAAAAAATTTGATTTCTAATCAAGAAATTGGAAATCAAAAACTTCAAGAAGAGTTAAATGAAGCAAATATGATCATAGAAAATAAAAAACTCTTTCTTGAAGAAAAGGATAAAAAATTAAATATCTTGCCGAGTTCTTCTGAAGAATCTACTAGTCAAAAAACAAAGTTCTTTTTCAATGGTTACTATTTTAATTGCAATATTTTTGGACACAAGGCTATCTTTTGTGAAAATAGCATTAATCAAAGAAAAATAAAAGTGGTTAGGTGTTTTAAATGCTTTCATTATGGTCACTATGCAAATAAATGTAAATTGAATATGAGACCAAAACAAATCTAGAAGCAAGGAAGGACAATAGAAAAGTCTTTAATTATTGAAACAACTCTATTTGCTCAAAAACCGACAATGTGGGTATTGGATAGCAGTTGTTCACACCATATGACTGGGTGTAAAAATAAATTTGAAACCCTAGAAAATTTTGATGGAGGTTTTGTTCGATTTAGTGATAACTTAGGAGCTCATATTACTGGAAAAGGCTCAATAATTCTGAATAAAGACACACCAATTCATGATGTGTACTTTGTTGAAGGTTTAAAACATAACTTGCTAAGTGTAAGTCAGATCTATGCTAGTGGATATTCTATTTCTTTTGATACAAAAGGTTGTTATATAAAAAATTGAAAGAATAGAGTCATTGCCAGTGGGTTGAGAACAAATGGTAATCTCTATAACCTAATACATTCAACTATCCAAGAAACTTCATTAGTTAATACTTGTCTAATGAGTCAAGTAGAAGAAAATTGGCTATGGCACAAAAGACTGGGACATTTAAACTTCGATAATCTTGCCAGAATTAGCAAGAATAAAAAGGTTAAAGGTCTACCATAGATTACCAAACCAACAAATATTTGTGAAGAGTGTGTTAAAGGTAAACAAACAAGAGTTTCTTTAAAAAAAAAAGAATACTTGTCAAATAGACCACTTGAATTAGTGCATACTGATTTGTGTGGTCCAACTAAAACATTCTCTCTAAATGGTGAAAAATATTTCATTCTATTTATAGATGATTATTCAAGAATGGTTTGGGTAACATTTTTGAAACATAAATCAGAAGCTTTTGAATGCTTCAAAATTTTCTAGAAAATGGTAGAAAGAGAAATTGATTTAAAATTGAAATGTTTGAGATCAGATAGGGGAGGAGAATTCATCTCTCAAGAATTTGTTGAGTATTGTGAGAAGCATGGAATAAAAAGACAATACTCTAGTGTTAGGACACCACAACAAAATGGTGTTGTTGAAAGAAAGAATAGAATAGTAAAAGAAATGGCTAGAAACATGTTAAATGAAGCTAAACTACCTGATAAATTTTGGAAAGAAGCTATTTATATAGCTGTTTACATTCTAAACAGAGCACAAATCAAATTTAGAACTTCTTACACTCCATATGAATTATGGAATGGTAAAATAACAAATGTCATGAATTTTAAGATTTTTGGCTGCAAATGCTTTATCAAAAAGAACGATGATTCTTTAGAAAAATTTAACTCAAGGTCTGATGAAGGGATCTTTCTTGGGTATTCCACACACAAAAAAGCCTATAAATGCTTTAATAAAAGGATGAAAAAAATAGTGGAAGTTATAAATGTCATATTTGATGAAAATTCTATGTGCTATAATGGTCAAGAAGACCATGAAGATTCATCTTTTCAGAGATCAGAAATAGTACATGATGAACATACTAAAAATGATAAACATGAACTAACTAATGAAAATGAACTGGCTGATGAAATTGAACCCAAAAAATTTTCAAGTCCTAAAATAACTAGTACTAGTTCAAAAATAAAAACCTCTTCCAGAATAATAGCTAAGAGACATCCTAAGTTTCAAGTTATTGGAGATATAGAGAAAGGAATTATAACTAGAAGAAAAGCCAAAATAGGAGAACATGCAAATATTGCTAAACATTTCTACTTAATAGCTAACTTTGAACCAAAGAATGTTGTTGAAGCCTTATTAGATTCTTGTTGGCAAAATGCTATGCAGTAAGAGATAAATCAAATAGAGAAAAATAAGACTTGGGAACTTGTTCCTAGACCTAGTGACAAAAATGTCATAGGTGGAAAGTGGATATTTCATAATAAACTAAATGAAGAAGGTAAAGTGGTCAGAAATAAAGCTAGATTTGTTTGTAAAGGCTATTCTCAACAAGAAGGAATTGATTTTGGTGAAACCTTTGAACTAGTTACAAGGATGGAATCAATCAAAGTCCTTCTTGCATATGCCAGCCATTAAAAAATCATTGTTTACCAGATGGATGTTAAAACTGCTTTCTTAAATGGGTATCTTGAAGAGGAATTTTATATGGAACAACCAGAAGGTTTTGAATCTTCTGAAAAACCTAATTATGTTTATTGACTGAAAAAGGCTTTGTATGGCTTAAAACAGGCTCCTAGGGCTTGGTACTCTAGGTTGGATAAGCATTTAATTTCAAATGGTTTTTCTCATGGGAAAGAAGATAGCACTTTATTTATCAAGGTGATTAATGATGACATTTTGGCTATAGAAATCTATGTAGATGACATCATTTTTGGGTCTACTAATGATGATTCAGCAAACATTTTTCTAAAATCATGGAATCTAAATTTGAGATGTCAATGTTAGGTGTGCTCACTTTTTTCCTTGGTCTGCATGTCTCATAGCTAGAACATGGATTATTTCTTTCCCAAACAAAATATGCCAAAGAAATGTTGAAGAAATTCAATATGTCAGAATGCAAACCTGTTAGTAGTTCTATGGAAACTAGTTGTAAATTAATGAAGAATGATGATTCACCTTCAGTTAATCAAACTCTTTACAGATCTATGATTTGAAGTTTGTTATATCTAACTGCATCTAGACCTGATATAATGCAAGCTGTATGTATGTTGTCAAGATTTCAATCTGATCCAAAGCAATCACATCTTAACGCAGTGCATAGAATACTGAAATACATTCAAGGCACTCTTGATTATGGTTTATGGTATCCTCACAGCAATGATTTTACTCTTGTTGGTTATATTGATGCAAATTAGTGTGGATCTGATGATAAAAAGAGCACCAATGGTGTGGCTTTCTTTCTTGGTGAGTGTTTGGTTGCTTGGCATAGTAAGAAATAGGATTGTGTAACTCTATCCACTTGTGAATCTGAATATGTTGTAGCTAAAGCATGTTGTACTCAATTAATTTGGATGGATTATCAATTATTTGATTTGGGCATTCAGGTTTCAAAACCCATTTCAATAATGTGTGATAACATGAGTGCTATTCAATTAAGAGAAAACCGTGTTATGCACTCATGCACCAAACACATAGCCATCAAACTTCATTTCTTGAGAGATAAAGTTCAAAATAATGAATTCAAATTGGTTTATGTGCATACTCAAGGATAGGTGGCTGATATTTTTACAAAGGCACTACCAAGAGAACTTTTTGAACAGTTGAAAACACAATTGGGAGTTTTCTCTAAATCACTTCTTGCACAAACACTCTTCCTAATCACTATTCTGTGATAGGTTTCTGCTCCTTTCATAAAAAGTATTCATGAAAAGCAGGTGGTCAATTTTTTGATGCAAAATTTTTGGGGGAGTAATCAACATTTCTTAGTTTCAAATTTGATTTGATTCCAGTTGGTTCAGAGGTTTGGATTCATAGATTGGCTTTTTGGTTTCATAGATTGGTTTATTGGTTTAAGATTTGATTTCTTAGTTTGTGGTTGATTCAGTGAAAATTTTTGCATCAAAAATGGGGGAGATTGTTGACCACGATGACTATTTTAAAAAAGTGGCAAATTATGTTGGCAAAATATTTTAACATCGAGGTGACAAAAAAAAAAGATTTAATAATAACTGTCAGATGCATTGAATGTTGGGAATAAGGAAAAATTAAATAAAGTCAGTTTTGGTAGCACTTGCATAACATGGTATTATAATGTGGCACTTGTATGGTAAACACTATCAGTGGTTGTATGCAGACATTTATGGAAGGTTTGCAAAGATTTTGCCAGATGTCCATAATGTATGGCGGACTTTAAAACAAAGTTAAAAAATGTTAAGGTTGTGGGTATCATTACTGATAAGCTTCTAAGAAAATATGAATAGTTTTGATTTTTTTTTTTTTCAAACCAGTCATTAGAATGAAAAGGTTTTCGACTGGAATATGGTTTCTTGATGAACTAAAAGGTTTTTTCTTGAATAGAAATAATGATTTCCTGTCTTCATTTATACACGATGATTTAGGACATGGTGAGATAAATTTTTCTTCTATATGGAAGAAAATGAGGGCTTTGGAGGTCAGTATGTTCTTCTTCTAAAGAAAAAGAGATTCTTCAAAAATAATGGAAGAAAAAGAGGACTACGCGGGTTAGTTTATTCTTCTTCACAGGTATGATTCAAGGTATGACATTATAGTATCTTTTGTCTCATCAGTTCAAAATTTAAGTCTGTCTTCTTTGGAACAAGAAGAAAATAAAAAACTAGAAAGAGATTTGCTCATTTCTTGAAAGGGTATAAACAATTTTTTTTTAAATAGGCAATAGTGGAAATTTTTCAGTTCTATCAATTTTTTTAAGAAAGAAATTTGGGTTATAAAATATGATTTTCAGTCAGATACTTCTCTTAAAAGCAGTAAGAAATGTGAGAAGAAAGAAAGACAAACCATGGATAAAATAAGGGTTTCAAAAATATTAGTTCTTTCTTTCCTTGCTATTGTCAAATCTTTTTTATTCACATGGAAGATCGAAACTCCAAACAGAAAAGAACAAAGCACAGTCATAAAATTATGATCTTTCAAGGCTTTTGAAAAAGAATTTTTTGTGAGAAGATAGCAAAGAAGTTTTTTGTTTAATGTTGTTGGGTCTTTACTAAGATTCAAACAAGAATAATATAAACCCTAAATGAAAGTTTCAAAAGACAAAAGAAATAAATGAGAAGCCAATTTTTTTTTAAAAAAATACATTATCTGTAACATAGATGGATTCGAAAGCATTGCATGTTCAAACTGGAAATACTGAATAACCAGTGGTAAAATGTTTTTCTTCTTGAAGAGTAAACAGATTATCTTGAACATTCTTTTGAGGGTATTAAACTCGGAATACTTCGAGAACAGTTTTGATTAAAAAGGAAGATATGATAGACAGTTTCATAAAGAAAGGACACATTCAAGTTTTAACTAAATTTAGTTGGTTTCTTTAACAACATTTTGAAAGAAGTTTTTTGAACAAACCTAACTGGTTCAGTTAGGTTCATGTAACTTATTAATTTTTTATTTCATCTCTATAAATATAGAGATCATTTTTAAATTAAAGTGAGTGAGTTGAAAAGAGGTAAAAAGAAGACTTATATTTTAGAATAGTTTGTAAAGACTGAAAGTCTTATTATAAACTTGTATGCATGTATAAATGTCATACATACACATTTATATATGTGTATAAGGTTGTAATTACAGTACTGATAAAAGTGTTAAAATACCTCGAGCAGTAGAAGTTGCTGAGTGTAAAAGAGTTGGAACTCAATAAAGAATATAAGTTCATGGAGTGGTTTTTCTCGCTATGACAAAACCATGAGGGTTTTCGAGGGTTTTCCACTCAGCACAAAATTGTTGTCTCTTCTTTCTATGAGTTGATATTATTCTGTATGTTTACATTTTAGTATAGTTTGATTTCTCCACTTCTATAAATTGTGAATTAAAGTTATTGAAATTAGAATGTGAGATAATTTAACTGTGTTCTGATTCACACCCCCCCCCCCCCCCTCTCAGAACCCTGATACTTCCAATAAACCTAGCATTTCTGCATCCAATCAATGCCACCTATTAAAGAATAGGATAAAATATTCTATGGTATCCATCTATCCTAACACCAATGATGATCAAGCCTCACAAGATAGTGGGTTTCACATTCATCTTGTGATAGACAGAGGCCATCAAGAAAATTAGGCTTTGAAAGAGTTAAACCTCAGAATCATTTGTGTAAACAACAAATTTGAACATCTTTAAAAGGGAGCGCTCATGAATTACTAAGAAGTAATTCTTAGGAGGAGACTAACATTCAAGAATAAGGCCTTCTACAAGGAAGAGAAGGATGCTTGCCAAGTATTCAGATTATCAATTACTTTTTTTTAAGGAGGCAGAGCATAGCATGAGATTTTCATCACTGATCAAGTTGAACCTATAAGTTTTAAAGATGCACGAAAGAGGACAATGGAGTGAAGAAGAGTTATTGTGCTTTGTTGGTTGTCAAAAGGTCTACTTAGCAAAAGGGACTAGATTTTGCCGAGATTTTATCACCAATTGTGTGAATGACTACAATTCGAGTAGTCTTGGGTTTGGTAGCCATTTGGGATCTTGAATTAGAAAAACTTGATGTTAAGACAACCTTTCTACATGGTGACATTAATGAAGAATTGTACATGGAATAGCCTAAATTCTTTGTTCCAAGAAGAAAATAGTATCTCTATTGTCAGCTGAAGCATATTTGTATGGGATTAAGAAAGATCCAGGGCAGTGATACATTAAATTTGATTGCTTCATGGCTTAACACAATTTCATTTGGTGTGAATTAAATTTTTGCATCTATTACAAAAGACTTCCTAGTCATGGGTTTGGCATTCTCCTACTTTATGTGGATGATATGTTGGTTGTTGGTTCTTTTTCACAAATTTTTGACAAATTAAAGAAAGAGTTAGCTTCTCAATTTTCCACAAAAGATATAGACACTTCCAAAAATATTCTTGGAATGAATATCACTAGAGATAGACAAAATAAGGTGCTTTGTCACAAAAAATATACATTGACAAATTTGTAGAGAGGTTTGGTATGATAGACACTAAAATTATTCATATTCCTCTTTCTCCTCACTTCCATCTAACCTCTCATTTGTGTCCTAGAACACAAGAAGAATAGGAATTTATGATTAAAATTCCTTATAAATAACCAGTTGGTAGCATAACATGGGCCATGGTTTCCACACACCTCAATATTTCTCATGCAATGCGAGTGGTGAGTAGATTCATGAGCAATCCCAAAAAGTCTCATTGGGAAGCCATTATGTGGATATTATTGTACCTCAAGGGTACTTTTGATTATGCATTATGTTTTGGTAGAAATCATGTTTAGCTGCAGGATTCATTGATTTTGATCTTGTCGAAGATTGAGAAAAATGAACTTCTACTACTCGCAATGGTTTCATATTTGTTGGGGCTTCCATTAGGTGGCCCTCAAGGCAAGAACAATTTATTTCTTTTTCTTCTACTGAAACTGATTACTTGGCTCTTTTTGAAGGTGTTCAAGAGATGATTTGGTTACAATGCTTGTTCAACAATCTACTTTGGCAACATGATGATTATGTCTTATTTTATGATAGTTAGAGTGAAATTTTTATGGCTCACAATCATTCCTCTTAGGGTCAGTCCAAACATATTGATGAGCATTCTCACTATGTTTTCTATGTGGTGGAAGAAGAAAAATTAAAATTTGCCAAAATTAACAAAAAGATCATTCCGGCAGACATGTTGACAAAGGTTGTTGCCAAGGAGAAGTTTGAATCTTCTAGGACTTCTCTTGGCCTTGTTAAAAAAAAGGATGTCAACATGTAGAGCAAGGGAATGGGTGATTAGTTGAAGCATTTTTCTTCAGGCGAGAGATTATTAAGTGAGTAAAGCCCAATAGTCACTTGGGTTTTACCTCCAAATACTTACAGTGTCTCTTTAGCTGATAATTTAAGATCTATATATGTTGATTGCATCTATTGTAAACTTGGTTCTATTCACATTAATATAATTCTTCTCCTCTCAATGTGGACATAGCCATGATTTGTGGTGAACTAGGATAAATCTATTGTGTTTGTGTCTTGTTGTTTTGTATTTTTATTTGCACTTTTTCTTTGAATCAATCAAGACATTGTATTAAATATATATCATTTTTTCACTATTCTCCTATTTTGTCACAATGAGGTCATACTTTATAAGGTTTCCTCGCTACTTTAAAAGTTGATGAAACTAGACAAGATTGTTTGAACTTCTCATATTTGTATTTAAATTCCATTTTTGTGGTTATTGATAATGTTCATTTGATTTCCTTTATTTCTTTACCCAACAAAAATAGGGAGAATTGAAGAGTACCAGTGGTGGTATGCATTTCTATGATCGAGGGTGTAACAAGGAGGAAGTGATATTAGAAATGGAAAAGAAAATAGTATGGGAGGCTATAGATAATTTAGTTTGCAATAAGCCAACTACTCTATTGTTCTAACATTCAATTCTAGAGATTTTGCTTTATTATTGTGTGTGAGGCATCTAAATAAGGTAGAAACTCAAACAATTTGTATAATTTTATGTACATAGTATTGTCCATCTCACAGATTTTTCTTTCTCATAATTTTTCTTTATTATTGCATGATAAATAACTATAAGCTGAGTACGAGTTAAATTTTTTTGACAAGACTTATTTCCATGCATTTTAATGCATAAATCCTTTTTTTGATCTACCAATCAACATCATGTTTTACTATTATTATCATGAGTTAACATTATTGATTAAAACTCTATTCGTTAGAGCGATAAATGTTAATAAAATAATTTGGGAATATTATAGAATATAAGATGATACATTTTGTCCTTAGTGGCTAGATTTTTAGAACACTACAAATGGTGAGAGATATTTCTTTCTAAATTTGTGATTTTAGTAATTTTGTACATGTTTTAAATAGCTCTCTATTCACATTTAATTTCTAATTCAATATTTTTTTTTGTGTTGGACCAATTCAATGAAGGTAGAAATGAATTTAAAGGCTATTCAAAAAATAAAAGAGTAGAGAGGGTTTGAAGAGGTTGAAAATCATCAAAGATATGTACACCTCACACATAAAAATAATAATATTTATCTTATTATTATTTGTTGTTTGAATTCTATTTATTATTTTTATTTTATATATTACTACTAAACTATTGTGCCTTTCCAAACAAGTTCTTATCTCTGTCTAAAATAGAGGGAGCTAATTTAAGTAAAAAAGAATCTTTGATGTTTTCCATATAACATCAATGGTAGGTAAATTCCCTACATGATGGCTTCTAGTTTTAAAAAGAAAGAATAGTTTATCCTACACAATTGAAATATGTTTTGTGAGTGGTTTTCTTAGTTTGAAAATTAGACAAGTATTTCAAATATAATGCTTATATACGAGGAAATTCTAATATTTATGGTTATATGTGATTACTAATTTTAGCAAGTGAAACATATTAAGCATAGGATTTAGAATTCAATTTGGTACAATAATTTTAAATTTTATATATGAAATCTTTGATAAGACATTTCATTTTATTTTTTCATAATTTTATTTTAAAATTAGAAAGTAAGATAAAATATTGAAGGAGACAAATCAATAAATCAATAAATTATTTTATATTTTAAAAAAAATCTAATAGAAATAAATCTTTATAATAAAAAGATAAATCATGAAAAATAATAAAAAATATTAAATTTTTAAGTTGATTTATTTAAAATCTAAAATAAAAACATCAAATAAATCTTTTGTCAATTATAATAAAAGAAAGTTTATTTTCAAATGGATTTTATAATTTTAGCTTTAAAAATATCTAGTTTCATATCTTTAAATTGACTCTTCCCAAGGTTGCTTCTTCTTTTCTTTCTTGCTCAAGGAGGACTTTCTATGTATCTTGGTGGGTGTCCCTTAGTTTTTGGGGAAGCTGCCTCTCCAATTGGGCAAATGACAACTTTGGTTTTCTCTTGTTGCCCATCTTTTGAGGGTGATTTCCACCTGGGTCCATTTTCTTGACCTTCCCTTGGAGTTTTGGAATGAAGAGGTGTTCGATGGAATAACCAATTTATTTTGTGAGTTTTTGGGTGTTGATGTAGTGACCCGCAATCGAGCCCACTTTATCTATCCAAGGTTTTTTTGTTTTGGTGGTCCTAGGAATGATTCTCCAAGTTTTAGTGGTCATCAAGTCTAGGTTGGGTTCATTTTCCCAACCCCTAAAGTAAGATAATTCTACACCCTCTTGTCACCTTTTCTTTTTGAATGGTCATCTTTTCAATGCTTGTCCTAACTATCCCTAAGTATGTCTTCTCCTAAGGCTATTGTGGTTGATAGTGAGATCTAGAGGCTTGGCCCTGTACCTAGCTTTCTAGGTATTGGGTATTGGGTTGGAGTTGGCTTTGTACTCTAGTTTCCCTTCTCAAGTCTTTGTGGACCCTTTTCCCTCCCTGGTTGCTTCATCCTTGGACTTGTTTGCTCCTTTCCTAGTTGTCCCCTCGTTGGTCTCTCCCCTTATAGGCAGCTCTAACTCTTTCCTTCCTTTTCTCCACCATCCCCTTTCATTGATGGTTTCCCCCTCTCCCCCTTTCTCTCCTTTAGTGGCTATCCCTAGGCCCCTCCTATCCCCTTGCCTCTCCTTTGGTATTCTCTACTGTAGTGGCAGACTTGATAGTTTCTGCTATAGGAACTAACAGGATTAAAAATGCGATAGGAAGTTGTGCAAAAATTTAATGTGATGTTTTAAAGTGTGTTTAAATTTTGATGTTTGTAATAATGTCCTATGATATGGTGGCATAAATGGATAGCAATCATATAAGCTCTCCAATTATAGCCACTTAGGACAAAGTAATTTTAGTTTTATGTTGAGTCAATTTTTATTGAAGTATTTTGTGTCTATTTACTAATCAAGCCAACTAAAATTGATAACAATAGCAAATTTACAATAGCTGGAAAGTTGGCAACAATTTTAGGAATATTCATAATTTGCAAAATGGCTCCCTCCTTTTGCATGTGCAGATGTTTCATCTCCCTACTCAATGGAGAGGAAAGTGGTTTTAAAAAGCTAGTTTTATGTAACAAGAGGGGGATAGAATATGGAGAAAGGAATAAAAAGTTTCATGTTGTGTTGATTTTTTGTGTTTTTAGATTGGAGAGTGTTTTTCTGATTTTTCTTTTCAGTTTTTGAAAGTGGATTTTTGAGTTTCATTGCAAGGGAGTCGATCTATAATATTTAACTGTGTTAAAACTCATTTTGAGAGTCGTTTTGCTGATGAAGGCTCATTAAACTCTCTACGATCAGTTTTGAGATCATAGAAGAGTATGTACATAATGTTTATTTTATTTTTGTTATTTTCTGTTATCTTTGTTACTGATATATGCAGCCACGTGGAATCTAAATATTAGAATGGTGAATGTGTTTATCTATTTATCGATATGGTTAGTTGCACGATTGTTATGAGATGGTGATGAGTATTAGTTTGAATCATGAAAGGGAAGTCTTGGTCCATAACAAAGAGGTTCTAAGTGATAGCTGACTTGAGCCCGAGTTCTAAATTTTGCATGCAAACATGCGATGTGATATTAAAAATGGTCTATTATTGTTGGAAATCAATTTGTCATTGTTTTGATATTCGGATTTTCCTTTTAAATGTGATAGTTTTCATCCTTGTATTTTGATTCCAATGTAGGGAAATCTAATCAGTCTTTATTAAGTGCAAGTTTTAAATTCACGCAAGAAGAAAAGATGGTGTAGATTGAATATGAGCAAATGCTTTTGGTATTCAGTTTTTGGTCAGAGTTATGCCAAGTTTTATTCTCCCAAAAAAGTATGTCAAACAAATTGCAAAAAAGTCGGGTCATATTTTATTAAGTTAGTGCAAAAAAATGTTGCAGGAGGTTAGGAAAGGTAATGTCGCATTCCATTTTTCACTGGGTATTGAAAAAATTAGTTTGTTAACTGTTTGCAAGAGTTTTAAATTGTTCCTAAAGTTCATGTTGCATGTTCTCATTTAAATATATATAAAGAGAATTAGTTTGTTAATTGTTAAGTTTGGTTTTAGTTTGATACTAAAAGGTGCATGTGCCCCTTGAAGCAACTCAGTTGAGTGATTGTTTTCCTCTTGAGTTTTTCAAGGTGAGGCTCTGCATCATTTTTGGTATTAGAGCTCAGCAAAAGGTTTGGAAAAAAGTTATTGTGTGTGTTTGTGCTATTATAATAGGTTTAGAGAAGAATCTGAGAAGATGTCCAAGAGACTAGAAAAAAAAAAATCCTAGGTGAGACACAATGGAGCAAGGGAATGCAACTTTAATAGCAAGGTTGTACCTATTTAGAAAGTATCAATAGAGAAAGGATCCACAGCTAAAGAGAGAGAAAACGAGTAAAAGAGAAGAAGAAATGAAAAAACAAAGAGAAGAGATGAGCAAGATACAAGAGGAGATAGAAAGTTGTAGAAGGAAACTCGAAGAGAATGAAGCTAAGTTGGAAGAAAATAAAATGCATAAAGAGGAAGTGAAAGAAGTTTTGGTGGAGGCTAATGAAATTTTAGAGAAGGTAGCCATAAAGAGTGTAGATTTATGTGAAGTTGGGATAGAAATCTCAACAATGAAAGATGTAAGTTGTCATTTGGAAGCGAAAGAACATGAAGAATAGAAAGAAGGTAAATTGCAGCAAGAATAAGTGCAGCAAGTAATTGTTGATGGGAGGAGTAAAGAGGAAATTCCTATGAAATTTGAGAGTGAACAATTTGTGGTTGGAATAGTAACATGTCCTTTGAGAGTAGAGATGAGTACAATGCTAGAAGGTACTCCTATGAATAGGATTTTGGAGGCAAATGATGAAGCCTTAAATATGCATGATGAAGCCTTAAATAGTCAAGAGAATGTCATGAAGATGGAGATAAAGAATGTGTAGCAGCAAGTTCCAAACAATAATCTAATTTATGGGAAGAGTTTGCAGCCATCATGGGAGAATGGCAAAGGAATGGTGGTAGTATGGAGACTCAAGATGAAGAAGTTTGCAGAGAAGAGATATTTGATGAGGTTATGGACAAAGAAGAGGAGGTTGAATGTGTTTATGACAAGGTAAAAAGTTATGAAGGGTCTGTGCAGGATCATGGTGTACCAAACTATGGCCTTAAGTGGCAGCGAAAAATCAACAAATCAAGGTTATGACAACTTGACACATAATTTTAAAGTGGTTATGGACTTTATATCAAAAAGTTGTAGGAAATTGAATTTAGTTTCTAAACTACTAGGCCTTATCAGGAGAAAAAAATAATTGATTGGTCAAAAGTTTGAATTTTAATGCAGTACTACAAAAATTTCAAGGTGAAAATAAAAAGTAGGTGTGTGTCTGACCACCTTAATCAAAATCAAATGATAATATTTTTAAAATAGAATTATAGCTATGAAAAGTAGACTCATGCCCAGATGTGACACATATTTTTTGGTATGTTTATTCCAAATAAATAATTAAATATGAATTTTCTACCAAAAAATTTTTGAAAAAAAAAAGTCTCGTGTCTGACCACCTTAACTAATAGAAAATTTTATGAAATTAATTAATTTTTTTTTCCTTATACTAGGTGAAGCATAGAATGTGATGCAACTTTTAGATTCAAAAAATGTTATACCATTTGAAAGTTATAGCTATTGTTCAATCAGTATGTCAATCAACACTTTACAATAATCTTCATTGATAATTAACTAATAAATAATTAATGAACTTAGAATTTGATAGAAATTATATCAATGGAATCTCAAGAGCGATATTAAAAAACCCTTTTCGTTTCATTTAATTTCAATCAAAATAGCATTGTCAAATGGCTACCTGAAGTCCGAGTATCACTAAAACCCTCTTCAAACATGTCTTTTGGGTTGACCATGTAGGCTTGGTAAATACAAAGCCTAATCAGATATCCGATTTGATATCCAATATGGCTTGGTGAATTTTGGTGGGAAATTTGAAATCCCAACCCATTTTGGAGGGAAAATCAGATTTAAGAGTTATAGTTTATGATTTACTATGTAAATATGTATTATAATATTATATATATATATATATAATAACGTAATGTAAAGATATAACATATAATATATTAATATATAATAATATATTATGTTATTTTTATTATAATCTATAAATATAATTTATATTATTATTAATTTTACTAAATATAATAATGTAATACTTTTATTAAATATAATAACGTAATATATATTATAACGTAATATTTCTATTAAATATAATAACATAATGTATATGTTATTAATATATATAATAACGTAATGTAAAGATATAACATATAATATATTAATATATAATAATATATTATGTTATTCTTATTATAATCTATAAATATAATTTATATTATTATTATTTTTACTAAATATAATAATGTAATATATAGATATATTATATATATAAGTATGTTATTAATATATATAATCACATAAAATTTTTATTAAATATAATAACATTATATATATATATATATATATATATATATATATATATATATATGTTATCAATATATATGTATATTATTAATATATATCAGTCTAAGGGGCCATTACATAATGACATATGTCCCTAGGGGTCCTAGGAGCCCTAGTGACAAATTAGAATCATTCTTATGGGTCGAACGGGGTCATAGGTTGACCCATTAAATGATGGCATATATCCCTAGAGGTTTAGGACCCCTAGGGACATATTAAAATCTTTCTTATGGGTCAAAGGGGGTCATAGGTTGACCTCTGACCCCCTTCGACACATTAAATGATGACATATGTCCCTAGCGGTCCTAGGACCCCTAAGGACATATTAGAATCTTTCATATAGGTCAAACAGCATCATAGGTTGACCTATGACCCCCTTCGACCCATTACATGATGACATATGTCCCTAGGCATCCTAGCACCCCTAGGGACATATTAGAATCATTCATATGGGTTGAAGGGGGTCATAAGTTGATTTATGATCCCTTTCAACCCATTACATAATGACATATGTCCCTAGGGATCCTAAGACCCCTAAGGACATATTAGAATCATTCTTATGGGTCGAAGGGGGTCATAGGTTGACCTATGACCCCCTTTGGCACATTACATGATGACATATGTCTCTAGCAGTCCTAGGACCCCTAGGGACATATTAGAATCATTCATATGGGTCAAAGGGGGTAATAGGTTTACCCATGACCCCCTTCGACCCATTACATGAAGACATATGTCCGTAGGGGTCATAGCACCTATAGGGACATATTAGAATCATTTATATGGGTCCAAGGGGGCCATAGGGTGACCTATGACCCTCTTCGATCCATTAAATGATGACATATGTCTGTAGGGGTTCTAGGACCCGTAGAGACATATTAGAATTATTCATATGGGTCAAAATTTGACTAATTAAATGATGAAATATGTTCCTAGGGGTCCTAGGACCCCTAGAGATATATTAGAATTGTCCATATGAGACAAAGAGGGTCATAGTTTGAGCTATAGCCCCCTTCGACCTATTAAATGATGACATATGTCTCTAGGGATCTTAGAACCCCAAGGGACATATTAGAATTGTTCATATGGGTCAAAAGGGGTCATAGGTTGACCTATGACCCCATTTGATCCATTACATGATGACATATGTTCCTAGGACCCCCAGAGACATATGAGAATCATTCTTATGGGCAAAATGGGATTATACGTTGACCTATGACCCCTTTCAACACATTATATGATGACATATGTCCCTCGAGGTCTTAAGACTCCTAAGGACTTGTTAGAATCATTCATATTGGTCGAAGGGGGTCATAGGTTGACCTATGATCCCTTTCAACCCATTAAATGATGACATATGTCCCTAGGGAGATATTAGAATTGTTAAAATAGGTCAAAGGGGGTCATAGGTTGACCTATGACTCCCTTTGACCCATTACATCATGACATATTTCCCTAGAACCCCTACGAACATATGAGAATTGTTCTTATGGGTCAAAGGGGGTCATAAGTTGACCTATGACCCCCTTTTATGCATCACATGAAAACATATGTACATAGGGGTCCTAGGACCCCTAGGGAAATATTAGAATTGTTCTTATGGGTCAAAGGTGGTCATAGGTTGACCTATGATTCACTTTGAAACATTACATGATGACATATATCCCTAGTGGTCCTCAAAACTCTAGGGACATATTAGATATGTTTTTATATGTCTAAGAGGGTCATAGATTGACCTATGACCCCCTCTGACCTATTACATGATAACATATGTCCCTAGGGGTCCTAGAACCCCTAATGACATATTCAAATGATTCTTGTGGGTCAAACAGGGTCATAAGTTGACCTATGATCCCTTTCGACCCATTACATGATAACATATTTTCAAAGGGGTCCTAGGACCTGTAGGGACATATTAGAATCATTCTTATGGGTCAAACGAGGTCACAGGTTGACCTATAACCCCCTTTCACCCTTTACATGACGACATATGTTCCTAGGCATCCTAGGACCCTTAAGGACATATTAAAATCATTCTTATGGATCAAAGGGGGTCATAAGGTGACCTATGACAACCTTCAACAAATTACATGATGACATATGTTTTCAGGGGTCTTGGGACCCCTAAGAATATATTAGAATCATTCTTATAGGTCAAAGAGAGTGGTAGGTGAACCTATAACCCCCTTCGACCCATTACATGATGGCATATGTCCCTAGGGGTCTTAGGACACCTAGGGACATATTATAATTATTCATATGGGTCAAAGGGGGTCATAGGTTGACCGATGACCCCCTTCGACCCATTAAATGATGACATATGGTGGAGACATATTAGAATTGTTCATATGGGTCAAAGGGGGTCATAGTTGACCTATGACCTCTTTCGACCCATTAAATGATGACATATGTCCATAGGGGTCATAGGACCCCTAGGGACATATTAGAATTGTTCATATGGGTCAAAAGGGTTCATAGGTTGACCTATGACCCCCTTTGACCCATTACTTAATGACATATGTCCCTATGACCCCTACAGACATATGAGAATCATTCTTATAGGTCAAATGGAGTCATAGGTTGACCTATAACTCCCTTCGACACATTACATGATGACATATGTCCTTAGGAGTTCTAGGATCCCTAGGGACATATTAGAATTGTTCATATGAGTCGAAGGGGCTCATATGTTGACCTATGATCCCCTTTGACCCATTAAATGATGACATATGTCCCTAGTGGTCCTAGGACCCTTAGAAATATTAGAATTGTTCATATGGGTTGAAGGCGATAATAGGTTGACCAATGATCCCCTTTGACCCATTAAATGATGACATATGTCCCTAGTGGTCCAAGATCCCTAGGGACATTTAGAATTGTTCATATGGGTCAAAGGGGGTCATAGTATTACATGATAAAATATGTCCCTAGGACCTAGAGGGACATATGAGAATCTTTCTTATGTGTCAAAGGTAGTTATAGGTTGACATATGACCCCCTTCAATGCATTACATGATGACATATGTCCCTAGGAGTCCTAGGACCCTAAGAAAATATTAGAATCGTTCTTATGGGTCAAACATTATCATAGGTTGACCTATGATTCGCTTCGACCCATTACATGATGACATATGTCCTTAGTGGTCCTCAGAACCCTAGGGACATATTAGAATTGTTCTTATGTGTCTAAGGGTGTCATACGTTGACTTATGACCCTGTTTGGCACATTAAATTATGACATATGTCTCTAGGGGTCATAGAACCCCTAGGGACATATTCAAATATTTTTTATAGGTCACAGGGGGTCATACGTTGACCTATGACCCCCTTCGGCCCATTACATGATGACATATGTCCAAAGGGGTCCTAGGACCCCTAGGGACATATTAAAATTGTTCTTATGGGTCAAAGGGGGCCTATGACCCCCTTTGACACTTTATATGATGACATATGTCCATTAGAATCATTTTTGTGGGTCAAAGGGGGTCATAAGGTGAACTATGACAACCTTCAACCTATTACATGACGAAATATGTCCTTAGGCATTCTAGGACCCCTAGGGACATATTATAATAATTCTTATGGGTCAAAGGGAGTCATAGGTCAACCTATGACCCCCTTCGACAAATTACATGACGACATATGTTCCTAGGAGTCATAGGACACCTAGGGACATATTAGAATTGTTCATATCAGTCAAAAGGGTTCATAGGTTTATTTATGACCCCCTTCAATCCATTAAATGATGACATATGTTCGTAGGGGTCCTAGGACCCCTAGAGACATATTAGAATTGTTGATATGGGTCAAAAGGGGTCATAGATTTACCTATCACCTCCTTCGACCCATTAAATGATGACATATGTAGGACCCCTAAGGACATATTAGAATTGTTCATATGGGTCAAAGGGGGTCATAGGTTGACCTATGACCCCCTTTGACCCATCAGATGATGACATATGTCCCTAAGACCCCTAGGGACATATGAGAATCATTCTTATGGGTCAAATGGGGTCGACATATTACATTACAATATATGTCCCTACATGTCCTAGGACCCTGAGGGACTTATAAGAATTGTTCATATAGGTTTAAGGGGATCATAGGTTGACCTATGATCCCCTTCAACCCATTAAATGATGACATATGTCCTTAGGGGTCCTGGGACCCATAGGGACATATTAGAATTGTTCATATGGGTCAAAGGGGGTCATAGGTTGATCTATGACCCCTTTTGACCCATTACATGATGACATATGTCCCTAGGACCCATGGGGACATATGAAAATCATTCTTATGGGTCAAAAGGTGTCATAGGTTGACTTATGATAGCTTTTGGTGCATCACATGACAACATATGTTCCTAGGGGTCCGAGGACTCCTAGAAAAATATTAGAATCGTTCTTATCTGTCAAAGGTGGTCATAGGTTGACCTATGTCCTGCTTTGACCCATTACATGATGAAATATGTCCCTAGTGGTCCTCGAAACCCTAGGGACATATTAGAATCGTTCTTACATGTCTAAGCGGGTCATAGGTTGACCTATGACCACCTTTGACCCATTACATCATGACATATGTCCCTAGGGGTCCTAGAACCCCTAGGGACATATTCAAATGCTTCTTATGGGTCAAAGGGAGTCATAGGTTGACCTTTGAGCCCCTTCGACCCATTACTTGACAAAATATGTCCAAAGGGGTTCTAGGACCCATAGAGACATACGAGAATCATTCTTATGGGTCAAAGGGGGTCATAGGTTGACCTATGACCCCCTTTGACCCTTTACATGACTACATATGTCTCTAGGGGTCTTAGTTCCCTAGGGACATATTAGAATCATTATTGTGGGTCAAAGGGGGTCATAGGGTGACCTATGACAACCTTCGACTCATTATATGATGACATATGTCCCTAAGGGTTCTAAGACCCCTAGGGACATATTAGAATCATTCTTATGGGTGAAAAGGTGTCATAGGTCGATGTACAACCTCCTTCGACACATTACGTGATGACATATGTCCCTAGGGATCATAGGATACCTAGGGACATATTAGAATTGTTCATATGAGTCAAAGGGGGTCATAGGTTGACTTATGACCCCTTTCGATTCATTAAATGATGACATATGTCCCTAGGGGTCCTAGTACCCCTAGAGACATATTAGAATTGTCCATATGGGTCAAAGGGGGTCATAGATTTACCTATGACCCCCTTCGACCCATTAAATGATGACATATGTCCCTAGGGGTCCTGAGACCCCTAGGGCCATATTAGAATTGTTCATATGGGTCAAAGGGGGTCATAAGTTGACCTATGACCCCCTTTGACCCATTACATGATGACATATGTCCCTAGTTGACTTATGACCCCCTTCAACACATTACATGATGACATATTTCTCTAAGGGTCCTAGGACCCCTAGGGACTTATTAGAATCATTCATATGGGTCGAAGGGGTTCATAGGTTGACCTATGACCCCCTTCAACTCATTAAATGATGACATGTTCCTAAGGGACCTAAGACCCCTAGGGACATATTAGAATCGTTCATATGGGTGAAAGGGGGTCATAGGTTGACCTAGGTACATATGACATCATTTAATAGGTCTAAGAGGGTCATATGTTAACCTATGACACCCTTTGACCTATATGAAGCATTCTAATATATCTCTAAGGGTCATAGGACCCCTATGGACATATGTCATCATGTAATGTGTCTAAGTGGGTCATAGGTCAACCTATGACCCCCTTTGACCTATAAGAATGATTCTAATATGTCGCTAGGGGTCTTATGACCCCTAAGGAAATATGTCATCATGTAATGGCTCGAAGGGGGTCATAGGTCACCCTATAATCCCCTTTGACCCATAAGAATGATTCTAATATGTGCGTAGGGGTCCTAGGACCCCTAGAGACATATGTCATCATTTAATGGGTCAAAGGTGGTCATAGGTCAACCTATGACCCCCTTTGACCGATATGAAGCACTCTAATATGTCCCTAGGGGTCCTAAGACCCCTAGAGACATATGTCATCATGTAATGTGTCGAAGGGGGTCATAGTTCACCCTATGACCCCCTTCAAACCGTATGAAAGATTCTAATATGTCCCTAGGGGTCTTAGGATGCTTAGGGACATATGTCATCATGAAATGTGTGGAAGGGAGTCATATGTCACCCTTGATCCCCTTCTTCCTATATGAATGATTCTAATATGTCCCTAGGGGTCTTAGTACCCCTAAGGACATATGTCATCATAAAATGTGTCGAAGGTGGTCATAGGTGACCCTATGACCCCCTTCAACCCATATGAATGATTCTAATATGTTCCTAGACCCCTAGGGACATATGTCGTCTTGTAATATGTCAAAAAGGTTCATAGGTCATCCTGTGACCCCCTTCGACCCATATAAACTATTTTAATAACTCCTTAGGGGTCCTAGGATCTCTTAGGGACATATGTCATCATGGAATATGTTGAAAGAGGTTATAGGTCATTCTATGAGCCCTTTCGACCCATATAAATGACTCCAATAGAAATAATACAGTAAAAATTATATATATATATATATATAATATTTATAGATTATAATAGTAATAACATAAGTCATAATACTAATAATATATTATAGATTATAACTTACATATGATAATAATAATAATAATAATAACATAATATATTATTATATATTAATAGATTATATATATATATATTATATAATATTATATTATTATATAATATATAGATTATATATTATTTTATATATAATAGTTATGTTATTGTATTATATATTTATAGATTATATATTATATCTTTACATATTTCATAACTCAAATTAGTTATATCACTTACAAATTCATTTTTTCCTCTAATTTTTGTGTCTTTTCCCTCCAATTCGTATGCCACTGATATCAGATATCCGATATGAGATCAGATATCGAATGTCATATCGGATATCCGATCTCAAATCAAATATCCAATAAAGCTTGGGCCTTACTTTCCAAGTTTGGTAATTGGATAGGTGAAAAAAAGTCAGAGCGGATTTTGAAGTGCTTTTAGATGTGTTCAAACTCTATTTTTTTCACATTGCCACTTTTTGGCAAACCATGATCCTGCACATACCCTGAATATGTTTATGAAAAGGCAATCAATTCTTATTATGTTTATGACAAGGTTGAAGAAATGCAGATTGAGTAATATGATTTGGTTCGAAGAGAAGAGACTATAGAAAAGTTGGTTATAGGTTATGAAAAGGATGAAGTTTTTGTGTATTCTCTATGTATGGAGACATGGTATATTTGTGAGGACAAGAAAGAGGAATTTCATTGGAAAGCATATTTTGTGGAATTACAAATGTATGTAGTAGTGGAAGTGTTACATGGAATAAAGTTGTTACTGGAAATGAATGATCAACAACAAATAGTTTTTATGTTACAAAACAGAGACAAACCAAAGATTAAAATGAAGAAGGAAAGACGAATACAAGGGAGTCAAGGACAAGAAAATAAAGGATTACAATTGGAAGATGAATATAAGCCTAAAGTAAAAATGAAAAAAATATTTTTCTTTTCTAATATTTATTTTTGCAAGTATTTCTAAGAAGATTCCAAGGAGACAATATACTCAGTATCTAGTAAAATGGAAGAACAAACCTGCAATAGAAGATATTTGGATGGATGAGGAACAAAGAAACATGCATGGTTCATTACTACAACACATCATCTCAAGAGGACTTGAGATTCATTCTACAAGGGAGTATGTTGTAGTGGCAGACTTGACAGTTTTTGCTACAAGAACTAACAGGATTAAAAATGCGACAGGAAGTTGTGCAGAAATTTAATGTAATGTTTTAAAGTTTGTTTAAATTTTTATGTTTGTAATAATGTCCTACAATGTGGTGGAATAAATGGAATAGCAATCATATAAGCACTCCATATATAGCCACTTAGGACAAAGTAATTTCAGTTTTATGTTGAGTCAATGTTTATTTAAGTATTTTGTATCTATTTACTAATTAAGCCAACTAAAATTGATAACAATAGCAAATTTACAACAGCTGGAAAGTTGGCAGCAATTTTAGGAATATTCATAATTTGCAAAATGGCTCCCTCCTTTTGCATGTGTAGATGTTTCATCTCCCTACTCAATGAAGAGGAAAGTGGTTTTAAAACGCTAGTTTTATGTAACAAGAGGGGGATAGAATATGGAGAAAGGAATAGAAAGTTTCATGTTGTGTTGATTTTTTGCATTTTCAGATTGGAGAGTGTTTTTCTGATTCTTCTTTTCAGTTTTTGAAAGTGGATTTTTGAGTTTCATTGCAAGGGAGTCAATCTGTAATATTTAACTATGTTAAAACTCATTTTGAGAGTCATTTTGTTGATGAAGACTCATTAAAATCTCTGCGATCGGTTCTGAGATCAAAAAAGAGTATGTACGTAATGTTTATTTTATTTTTATTAGTTTCTGTTATTTGTGTTAGTGATATATGCAACCATGTAGAATCCAAATATTAGATCGGTGAATGTGTTTATCTATTCACTGGTATGGTTAGTTGCATGATTGTTATGAGATGGTGATGAGTATTAGTTTGAATCATGAAAGGGAAATCTTAGTCCATAACAAAGAGGTTCTAAGCGACAACTGACTTGAGCCTGAGTTTTAAATCTTGCATGCAAACATGCGATGTGATATTAGAAATGGTCTATTATTGTTGGAAATCAATTTGACATTGTTTTCATATTCAGATTTTCCTTTTGAATGTGATAGTTTTCATCCTTGTATTTTGATTCCAATGAAGGGAAATCTGATTAGTCTTTATTAAGCCCAAGTTTTAAATTCATGCAAGAAGAAAAGATGGTGTAGATTGAATATGAGCAAATGCTTTTGGTATTCAGTTTTTGGTTGGAGTTATGTCAATTTTTCTTCTCCAGAAAAAGTATGTCAAATACATTGCAGAAAAGTCGGGTCAGATTTTATTAAGTTAGTGCAAAAAAATATTGTGATAGGAGGTTAGGAAAGTTCATGTCGCATTCCAATTTTCACTGGGTATTGAAAAAATCAGTTTGTTAACAGTCTACAAGAGTTTTTAATTGTTCATGAAGTTCATGTTGCACGTTCTCATTTAAATATGTATAAAAGAATCAGTTTGTTAGTTATTAAGTTTGGTTTTAGTTTGATCCTAGAGGGTGCATGTGCCCCTTGAAGCAACTCAGTTAAGTGGCTATTTTCCTCTTGAGTTTTCCAAGGTGAGGCTCTGCATCATTCTCCACCTCGTTCCTCCCTTTTGAAGACATGCAATTCAACTGATCTAGGTTTAGGCCAAAAGTCTAGCAAGAGATCTAATAAATTTTTTAGGAAAAAGTTTGTAATGAAGGACATAGCTAATGGCAACCAGAGCACTCTCAAGCATCTTTGCTAAAAATGGTCTTTCCAACATCAAGATTGTTTCTTCTTGGAATATGAGAGGCTTCAATAGTCTGCAAAAGCATATGGCCATTAAAAATTTGATTAAAGATCTAAGTCTGAATATTGTTCTCTTGCAATAAACTAAGATGTATGCCTAGGCATTCTCCTTGGCTAGTGAATTTGTATAACTGACTTCTCTCTTCTTTTCTATTGGTTCTAAAGGTGCTTCGGGTGGGTTGCTGATGCTGTGGAAACCAACAATTCTTGTTGACTCTAATTTCTACCAAAACAAGAATACCCAACACATGGTCTTCTGTGATTCCATCTTTGGCCTGGAGTGGAACCTAAGCAATTTTTATGCTCGTAATTTTGTTGGTTCTAGGAAGAGTTATTGGGATCTTATCTTTCAAGATAACATATCAAAAAGTACTAATAAGTGGATGGTCATGGGGGATTTATATACTCCTATTTTTTCTTCTGGAAAAAAACTGGTAATACTAACTTCATGGACTCTATGCTTGATATCTATAAGTTTATTTTGGAGGGAAAATTGATAGGTATGGAAGCATATAGTCCATGAAAGTTTAGGCTAGACACATTCTTTCTATCCTCCTATCTGAACATCGCACATGAAAGCTTGGACTTTTCTATTGTCATATATGGCTCTAACCATCATTATATCTTATTTAAATGGGACTCGTATGTGACTTTGGGAAAATTCCCTTTCTAATTTGATAACATGTGGACCTAAACTCAGATATTGCCTCCTAGCTCAAAGAGTGGTGGAATGTTAACTCATAGGGTCTTGCATGTTTCATCTTTCCAAAAATCTTATGAAAGTGAAGGAATATCTAAAATACTAGAATAAGTATTTCTTTGGAAATATTTTTCAACAAAAACACAAAATCAAGGATAGTTTGCACTCTTTGTTGAGAGAAACTAAATTGCTAGTTTGAGACTTTGATAAAGATTAAAAAGAAAAATCTTGATTGTATGACCTTTATAATATCATACTGAAAAAGGAGACATATTAGAAGCAGTGATCTAGGATTCAGTGGATCAAGGAGGGAGACAAAAATACTAAATTCTTTCATTAATCTATGTTGAAGCAAGAAAAGAGGAACTTGATGAAGGAATTATCTACTGAACAAGGTAATGTTACTGATAAGGTGGAGGTTTATGATGTGGTGGTCTCTTATTTAAAGGATCTACTTAACTAACCTACTACCTCTCTGGCCGAGGAGAGATTGAACAACCTATTTCAATGTGTTCCTATGTGTATCCAACTTGACGATATTTCAAGATTAGAGAAAAAGGTTACTATGGAAGAGGTAAGGGAGGCTAAATTTTCCCTTATGTCTTTTAATTCACTTGGCATAGATGGTTATCTTCCTCTATTGTTTCAAAAGTATTCAGAGATAGTGGGTAAGGATATGTTCTCAGATGCCAATGAATTTAATTCCTCTAGGGTTGTTCTTAAGGAACGGTATAATACTTTTATAATTCTCATCCCAAAAATTACTACAACAAAAAATATGAGGGGTTTTAGGCCTATCAACTTATGTAGTACCATATACAATATCTTCTCCAATTTATTTGCCCCTCACATCAAACCATACTTGAATCGTATCATCCACCCTTAGTGGAAGGGTTTTGTTCCTAGAAAGAAAATTATGAATGCTATCCTCATTGTTCCTAAGGTTATCCAATTGATGGACAAAAGTAGGAAGTCATAAATAACTCTCAAGTTAGAAATATCCAAATCTTATGATATGGTCTCATGGGAATTTTCATTAGGTCCTTAAGAAAGTTGGGTTTCAAGGTAGAATCCTTTAGTTGATGGACGTGTGCTTCAAAATGCCTAAATTCTCTATCATGGTTAATGGTTCCTCGAAAGGTTTATTTGGTGCTTCTAGTATCCTAAGACAAGGTGTCCCTATTTTCTCTTATCTCTTTATCATTTAGGTTGATGTTCTTGGTAGGAATCTTAGTAGGATGGTGGTTATTAGTTCCATTAATGATTTTATTCCTTCCTTTATGACTATTTTTTTCTCCCACTAGTAATTTGTTGATGACACCTTGGCAATGGGAGAAGCTACTATAGTAGAAGTGAAATCTATGAAATTCATCATGGGTGAGTATGTCCTTGCTTCTACTCATATATTAAATCTCCCAAAAAGTGTTCTTTACTTTTTAAACACTCCTAAGTGGCTTCAACATTGGATTGCTATAATCATTGGCTATTAGGTTGCTTCTCTTCCCATGGTTTATCTTGGAATTCCTTTAACTCTGGATAAAGTAAACAATGGTGTTTGGGTGAATTTGTTTGAGAAGATAGAGATGAAGTTGGCAGCTTGGAAAGAAACTCTTCTAAGTAATGCTGGGAAAATCCAAATGATTATGCTGCTCCTTTAAAGCTCTACTTAGTATATATGATGTCTCTCTGACATATTCTTGTGGAGTAGATTTTAAAAAATGATTCTATTAAAAAAATATTTCTATGGGATAGTGTTGAAGATAAAAAGTTTCTCTCGCTTGTCAATTGGGAGATGGTTTTATCCCCTAACGATCAAGGTGGGTTAAATGTGAGGGATTCCTGGTTGATGAATTTAGGCTTCATCTCCAAAATTGGCTAGAAGGTTATGACTTTAGACTTGGATTGGGCTTTAAGATCTTAAGAGCCAAGTATCTCAATAATGGGAGTGGTACAAACCTACTTAAGTACCCTCTCATTCAAGAATTGATTACCTATAATAATTTAAAAAAAAACTATCCCTCTCCTCTCTCAAAGTTCTTCTTGGATGATAGGGGATGAGGCTACTATTGATTTTTGGGAGGACAGCTAGGAGGATGTGTTTTCTTTTGATTTTCATCTCTTATTCCCATCTCTCAAGAGAGTTCTTACAAAGGTGACAAGGTTCAAGATTACTAGGTGAGAGTGGATCTTGGGAATAGATGGAATATTGACTTCAATTTTTTTGAGACTAGGTTGCTTCACATTGCTTGTAAGATCCTCAAACATCTCAATACCTTAATTTTTATAGATTGGATCATCAAGATGTTTCCATTTATAAAATCTTGAAGTCTCGAGACCACTCTATCAAAATAAATTTTAATATGTTGTCTCCTAACTTGCTCACTATGTTTGATTGGAATAAAATCTAGAAAAATAAGGCGATTAATAAGGTCATATTTTCAATTGAACAATTTGTCATAAAATAGATTTTAACTTTGAATAATATCTAAAAGAGAGTAATTCAGTTGGTTAATTGTTGTGTTCTATGTGAGAAAGAAGCAACAACTATAGATCATATTCTCTTCTCTTGGCCTTTCACCTGAGAAGTTAGACAACACACGACATGTTTGTTCATTATGCATTGGTGCTGGAACAAGGATTCCAAACAAGTTATTAACTCATGGTTGCCTCCTTCCTCCCATGCTTCTATTTTGGAACTTTGGCAGTGATCGCTTTTGTATAAATACTGGTGCACATGGAAGTAATGTAATAAGAAGATCTTAAGGGATAAAAGAAAAAATGCCAAGTCATTGTTTCTGGGCATTATTTAGAATGTGAAGGAAAATGTGAAAACTCTTATTCCCACATCCCACTAGGCTAACTTTCCTTCCTTTGATTAGGAAGAGGGTTTCCTTTGGGATCTGATGGAGAACCTATTTTTTTTGTAAAATACCTCTATTGTCATTTGCATTAATATAAAATGTTCCCTCCTCCCCCAAAATCATATTGGGTTAAGTTAAACTTGGATGAATCTTTTGTGGGTAACCTAAGTTAGGTGGGTGGGGGTGGTCTTTTGAGAGATTCAAAAGGAAATATGCTAGCTACCTTTTTGATAAATCTGAGAGTTCAAACTACCTGTGGTAGACTTATTTTTCCTTTATTAGGAGGTCATTTTTATGGTGAGAAGTATTTTTTAAAAATTGGTCATTGAGGGACACACCCTTAACATAATCAACATATTAAAGAACCTAGCAAAAGTTGAGTGGAATGATAAAGATGTCACAAACATGATTTGAAACATGTAGCATCGATGCGGTCTCATTCTACCACAACTATTTAGAAGGAAATCATGTTGAAAATAAGTTCATGAGAGTGGGAAGATTTGTGGAAGGGTTCAAAATTTTGGAAGATAGCTTGTCTATCTTGATAGATGGGTGCAAAGAGATCTAGCAAGATCACAACGAGATAATTTAAATGCATTTATTTCCCTTTATAGGGTGCATATCTGTAACCATTTAATAAATTATGTTGTGCATTAATTTGGTTTATTTAACCTATATGTGAAGCTTAAAAAGTGGTGTTTGTTGTTTTTTTCTCTATATTTTTGGAGATAAACTAAATTCTTTAAGTGTTGTAGGATAGAAAGTGAGAAGATGTTCATGGGGGGTGGGGATATGTTCCAAGTTGAGCCTAATGAATGGGGCAATATCAGAATGATACAAAGTTGTAGGAAAACCTTGAGCATGGAGGGATAACTAAACATATCATGGGTATGAAGGGTTACAATCCTAAGCTCTCTCAAAAGATTGTGAAAATGTGGGATGTTGGTAACATGACTATGGGTTGTGCTTCTTTTTTGGTGATAATTGAGTTAATTTCAACCATTTATGAGTTAAGTATGAAAGGTGTTAATATTCCAAAGAATACAAAGATGTCTTTCAAGGAGGCTTTGGAGTGTTTTTGGGATATAGCTGAGAAGATTGCTAGACTCTACTCAAGGTTTAATAGAGAAGTGATTAAAGGGGTGTGGCATGACATCATTAAAGTGCTCATCTAGTTCATCACTTGTGAGGGAACCTACAAATTGTTCCATTCTCACTTGTTTCACATGCCTAATCATTTTGATGGAATGTGATATTTTGTTTTCCTTTCAAAAAAAAATTCTCACTTTTTATCTCCATGGAAAAATGGTAGACTAATGGTTCTCTTCCTAGACACCAAGGGCTCTTGTATAGGCTATATGCATATCATAGGGATTTAATTCCTCAAAACTCACCTCACATTGTGGCTTATCTTTATAAATGGGTTTTCCCTACCATCTCTTCCTTGTTAAAGAAAGTTTGTACCCATGGTACTCCCAAGGTTGCCTGTGGCTCAACTTTTATAATTCCTCCTAAACTAAAAATATTAAATTACCATAATAATGTTTTTATTTATTAAAATAAAATTTCATATGATAAAAACTTTATTATTTTTAGGTGATAAGACATTTCTCTTTTTGGTTGAAAAAATTAACCTTTAAGAAAATATAACCCTACAAATGGCCTCGTACTCCTACCTTCTTGCTTGTATGTCATTTTTTCTAGAAAATCTCAAATGCTCCAAGGGCGACCCTAGTTGTAAAACTATAGTTCATTTAACTCCTTTTGGCTCATTATTACATGTACCAAAGCGTAGAATTGTTAGTATATATCTGTGAGGCATCTACTTCCATTTTATTTTAATATCTTATGATTTTAAAATAAAATAAATATAATTCATCCTATCAAAACTAAAGGTTTTAGAAATAGTAGTCTCATTTTTTATATAATGATTACATTTGGAAGCATTTATTATTATAATAACATTGATTTTGAAATCATTTAGAAATTTGAAATTTTAGTGGATAATAAAAGGTAAAATAATTAATAGACATTGAAGGAAGATTAAAGATAATTCACAAACATCAACTTATCATTCAATGCTTAATAAGAATTTTCAAAAAAATATCATTATGAATAAAATAAATAAATATTGTATTATTTAATAGTCATTTCAAAGAAAAATTGAAAAATGTTATAGTACATCAGTTATCTTCTAAACATTTAAGTCTGATTTATTCATCTTTTCTTTCCGAAAGTTGTTTTCCATTTTTTTTCTTCATAAAGATCATATGTGAATGGTGACATTATTTTGAGACCTTCTAGAGAATATACATGATATACTGCCACAAAAGTCAATCCAGATCTTTTTCTTGGGCCTATATGAATTGTAACTTTTGAGAGAGTTACAAACAAAGATTTATGAATTGTCAATGCCCGTACCAATGTCTATGCTAATTGAAGTGTCTTTCCCCTCTAAATTGGTATTATTGGAACTAATTATATAATTAATTAACTAGTGGATGACATTGAATTAATTAAATATTAAATACTGAACCAATGATGTCTTAGGAGATGACTAAATAAGATTACTTAAGTGACCTAATCAGATTTAGGTGTCTAAACATATGACATATTTTCTAAGCTCTAATGTCTCTTTATATAATTGTTTTAGTTAGTTGTTGATATATTTCTGATTTTTTCTTAAAAATTTTTTGCATATTTTGTAATGCTTTGATTACTACATGCTTAAAAACAACAAACTATCAATCAATATTTTCCCTCCATAATTTTAGTATGTGAAAATTATGTGAGTTAACTCTATTATTATTTCTCGTGAGCTCAAACTTACCTTCACCTATTTCTATATCCTCACATAACTTGGATCCCCTAAAAGGAGAATTTTAATTATAATAATAAAAAGTAAGTCTTTCATTATGTAAGTACCATAGGAGAATTTTACCTATGCTTCTCTGAATGTGAGTGTTTCTCTAGAAAATAAGGCACAATCAGTTTCAGAGAATGCTGCAGATGAGGCTATAGGAAAAGTCCCTATCAGTGATAACAACAGAAAATGACAAATTACTGATGATAATGACGATGAAGAGGGAGTCTCAAACTTAGGTTTGACATGGGAAAACCAGGAAATCACTAGACTAATTCTTGATAAACAGGATGATACCATTGAAAAGGTAAATACATGAGATTTGCATGACACACACACACACATATTTATAAATAAGAGAACACGACCCATGACTTTCAATGGAGATATCCACTGCAGTGTTGAAAATGTGAAGAGCATGGTCTGTGAAAAATCAAACTATTGCAGTCACAGATTATTAATCTCCTATCGTAAACGATTATTAGCTAATATCAAAAAACAACACAACTGCAACTTCACTTATAAAATACGGAAAGAAATGCGCAACACAATGAACACAATATTTTTGGACAAATTATCCCTGGAAAAACCCCTAAGGGAAAACCAGTTCTACATATGAGAAATTATATTAAACTTCAGCAAATCAAGGGATACAAAATTCCTTGCCTCACACTGGTAGAACTCCAACCACCTCCTAATTTCTCCTACTGATATTCCCCACTGCTATTCCCGCGCTAACACTGCGCCCTTGCTAACATTGCAAGACTATTTGCTAACACTGCAAACATTTCTCCAAAGCTTCCTTCACATCCAAATGACCCAATGACCCCTTTCTATACTACTCCTGTTGGTAAACCAACAACCGAGATTAAATCAAACCAACAGCTGAGATTAAGACAACTCGACAGCCAATAATAGAATTGGTTGCAAAGTGTCCAAAAGGAATCACTAAAATTAGTAAATAACAACCATTTACTAATTTTTGGCAAGTGGACAAACAGCTGTGCAAACCACCCATAAATACAACCGCTATTCATAGATAAGGATGAACAGCTGTCCAAGCTACCCATAAATAGTGCTGCTATTTCTAGGTCAGAAATAACAGCTGTCCAACTAACAATAATTAACACTCCCTCTTAGTGAGGAAGCTATTCTGCATGACACCCATCTTATCTCCAAAGAAGATAAATTTGGCTTTTCCCAAAGCCTTCGTCAGAATGTCTGCTACCTGCTCATCTGTAGGTATGTATTGTAGTCGAACAACTCCCCTTTGTACACAATCTCTGATGAAGTGATATCTGATATCTATATGTTTAGACCTATCATGAAACACTGGATTTTTAGACAACTTGATGCAACTCTGATTGTCACAATGTATCACAGTAGTCTCAACCTTCTTACCAAACAAGGCTACTAACAACTTCTAAAGCCATATAGCTTCACATGTCGCCATGCTAGCTACTATGTATTCTGCTTCTACTGAACTTAGAGCCACAGACTTCTGCTTCCTGCTGAACCAAGATACAACTCCTGATCCCAAGCTGAAACAACACCCTGAAGTGCTCCTTTTGTCTATTGTACTTCCTGCCCAATCTGCGTTAGTATAGCCTATCAACCTGATACCTTCACCTCGAACATATCTGATCCCATACTCGACTATACCACACAAGTAACATAGCACATGCTTAGCCACTATCCAATACATTCTCTTTGGTTCAACCATGAACTGACTAAGAGAGTTTACTGCAAATGCTATATCTGGTCTAGTGTTGACCAAATAAATAAGTGAACCAATCAACTGTCTATATAAAGTGGGATCTAAATCTTTCTCCTTAGATGTATCTACCTTCCTCCAATTTGTGATCATGGGTGTAGACATGGCTTTGCAATCCTCCATCCCAAATTTCTTCAAGATTTCAATGCAATATTTCCCTTGACCAAGGAAAATCTCCCCATCTGTCTGCCACACTTCCATGCCTAGAAAGTAGTGCATAAGTCCTAAATCCTTCATCTCGAACTCTACTGCAAGGTTCCTCTTGCAATCCACTATGAGCCCTAGTGAACCTGTAAGAAATAGGTTGTCCACATAAAGGACAAGAATGATAATCTCACCCCTAACCATCAAGTAGTAGAGGTTAGCATCTGCTTCACTCTTCACAAAGCCCATTTTTTGCAAGTATGTATCAATGCACTCATACCACGCTCTAGGAGCCTGCTTGAGTCTATACAATGCTTTCTTCAATCTGCATACGTGGGTCTCTTTGTTGTGTGCTACAAAGCCTTCTAGTTGTTCTATGTATACCTCCTCCTTCAACTCACCATTGAGGAATGTTGTCTTGACATCCATTTGATGGATTTGCCATCCCATCTATGCTGTAAGTGAGATTATAGCTCGTATAGAAGTATACTTGGCAACTGGAGCAAATGTCTCCTCATAGTCTATTCCCTCCTTCTGAGAGAACCCCTTTGCCACAAACCTAGCCTTGTATTTCTCGATGCTACCATCTGCACCATGCTTTATCTTAGAGATCCAGCGTGATCCAACTACAGCCCTATCTGTTGGTCTAGGTACTACCTCCCACACATCATTCTGCATTATTGAAGAATATTCCTCAACCATAGCATCTCGCCATACCTGATGTTCTGCAGCTTCCTGATAGCTAGAAGGCTCACTATCTACCAACTGACTAACTAATGCCACATAGTCATTGAACTTGGCTGGTTGTCTTCGCTGTCTAGTACTCTTCCTAGGAGCTCCCACAAACTCCTGAGTATCCCTTTGTGTATTTGGAACCACATGGTTCCTGCTGCCAACTGTAGAGGATGAAATGTCAACCTCTAAGTCTTCCAGATGCATTTCCTGTTGCACCTGTTGCTCCATACTCTATGAATCTTCACTAACTGAGTCTACACTCGTACTGGTAACTGTACTTGAGCTTTGATGCCCTTGACTTGGTCTTGGAGCTTCTGTTGGCTGCTCACTCTGATCATCTGCTGGCAAATCTCTGGATCTCTTGAATGCCTTATCCTCCATGAACTTGACATCCCATCTGACAATAACTCTTTTAGTCCCCGAAATGAAAATCCTATATGCCTTTGAGGTCTCACTGTACCCCACAAAGTACCCCCTCTCTGCAGTCTGATCTAACTTTGTACGTGTATCTCCAGGAATATGACAATATGCCAAACTCTTGAATATCTTGAAGTGACTAACATTTGGCTTCTTCCCTGTGAAAGCCTCCTCTGGTGTCATCTTCCCTAGCACCTTGTGTGGAACTCTATTCTGAATGTAGACTATTGTATTACACGCCTCTGCCCATAAGTAACGGGGCATGTCCTGGTCATGTAGCATAGCTCTTGCTGCCTCTGATATAGAATGGTTCTTCCTCTCAGCAACTCCATTCTGCTGTGGATTGTAAGGAATAGTCCATTCTCTCTTGATTCCTTCTCTGGTGCAGAACTCCTGGAAGACATTTCCTTTGTACTCGCCTCCATTGTTTGACCGAAGAACCTTTATCTTCTTTCTTGTCGAGTTCTCCACAAGAGCCTTGAACTCTTGGAATTGACTGAAAACCTCATCTTTAGTCTTCAAGAAGTATATCCAGGTCTTTCTAGAGAAGTCATCAATAAAAGTAACATAGTACTCATATCCTCTGAGAGATTTTGTTGACATTGGTCCACAAACATCTGAATGTACTAGATCAAGAACACCCTTAGATCTGGTGTCACTCCTTGGAAAATATGCTTTCACAAACTTCCCTAACACACATCCCTTACATACATCATCATGCTCTGTGCTCACCTCTGGAACACTTGTCACAGTCTCACGAAGCAATCTAAGTGCTCCATGATGAATATGGCCCAACCTCCTATTCCATAGCTCTCCAAGATCTCTAGGATTATTGTTGCTCATAAGTGCCTTAGGAGTATCAAACTGCAATCTATAAAGGCGACCACTCCTAACTCCAATAGTTATGGGTGATTTCCAATCCTTGTGCTTAATCAACACATGTGTCCCTCTAAAGAGTACATTATACCCCCTATCTTGAAGAACAGATATAGAAATCAAATTCATACCTAAGCTTGGCACATATAACACATCATGAAGAGGAATTATCTTTCCATTCTTCCTCTGAAACTGAACAGTCCCTTTCCCAACAGGGTTGAGTTTGGACAAGTTTCCCATAGAAATCTAGATGTTGGTGTCCTCCTCCTTGTAACTAGAGAAGTACTCTCTAACTCCTATCATATGAAATGACGCCCCACTATCTATATACCAAACACTGTGAGGTTGAGTTAACCATACAAGCTATGAGTGCAAACTCATCTTCCATTCTGCTGGAGAGTTCTTCTACACTTGTTGAAGCTGCCACCTGCTTCTTACCATTTTTCCTCTCTGGGAAATCACTGACATAGTGGCCAAACTCATGACATCCAAAGCACTTGACCTTAGAAAGGTCCTTCTTCTTCTTTTCACTTTGTGGATTTGA